>SJYX01021110.1:120845-175829 GCA_006410675.1 Oreotragus oreotragus
ACATTTCACCCCAAAACAATGAATTTCACCTTTTTCTCAAGTGCTCACGGAACCTTCTCCAGGATAGATCACATCCTGGGCCATGAATCTAGCCTTGGTAAATATAAAAATATTGAAATCATTCCAAGCATCTTTTCTGACCACAATACAGTAAGACTAGATGTCAATTACAGGAGAAAAAGTATTTAAAATTCCAACATATAGAGGCTGAACAACATGCTGCTGAATAACCAACAAATCACAGAAGAAATAAAAAAAGAAATCAAAATATGCATAGAAATGAATGAAAATGAAAACACAACCCAAAACCTATGGGACACTGCAAAAGCAGTGCTAGGGGAAGGTTCATAGCAATACAGGCTTACCTCAAGAAACAAGAAAAAGTAAAATAAATAACCTAACTCTACACCTAAAGCACTCACTCCAGTATTCTTGCCTGGAGAATCCCAGGGATGGAGGAGCCTGGTGGGCTGCAGTTCATGGGGTCGCTAAGAGTCGGACACGACTGAAGCGACTTAGCAGCAGCAGCAGCACACCTAAAGCACCTAGAAAAGGAAGAAATGGAGAACCTCAGGGCTAATAAAAGGAAAGAAATCTTAAAAATTAGGGCAGAAATAAATGCAAAAGAAACAAAAGAGACTACAGCAAAAATCAACAAAGCCAAAAGCTGGTTCTTTGAGAAGATAAATAAAATTGACAAACCATTAGCCAGACTCATCAAAAAAAATCAAATCAACAAAATTAGAAGTGAAAATGGAGAGATCACAACAGACAACACAGAAATACAAAGGATCATAAGAGACTACTATAGGCAATTATATGCCAATAAAATGGACAACGTGGAAGAAGTGGACAAATTCTTAGAAAAGTACAACTTTCCAAAACTGAACCAGGAAGAAATAGAAAATCTTAACAGACCCATCACAAGCATGGAAATGGAAACTGTAATCAGAAATCTTCCAGCAAACAAAAGCCCAGGACCAGACGGCTTCACAGCTGAATTCTACCAAAAAATTTCGAGAAGAGCTAACACCTATACTACTCAAACTCTTCCAGAAAATTGCAGAGAAAGGTAAATTTCCAAACTCATTCTATGAGGCCACCATCACCCTAATACCAAAACCTGACAAAGATGCCACAAAGAAAGAAAACTACAGGCCAAAATCACTGATGAACATAGATGCAAAAATCCTCAACAAAATTCTACCAAACAGAATCCAACAACATATTAAAAAGATCATTCATTATGACCAAGTGGGCTTTATCCCAGGGATGCAAGGATTCTTCACTATCCACAAATCAATCAATTTAATACTCCACATTAACAAATTGAAAAATAAAAACCATATGATTATCTCAATAGATGCACAGAAAGCCTTTGTTGACAAAATTCAACATCCATTTATGATAAAAACCCTCCAGAAAGCAGGAATAGAAGGAACATACCTCAACATAACAAACGCTATGTATGACAAACCCTCAGCAAACATTATCCTCAATGGTGAAAAATTGAAAGCATTTCCCCTAAAGTCAGGAATAAGACAAGGGTNCCCCACAAGCATGGGGGCTTGTTCTTGGCAATGATCCTGCCCCAGAAGGTGAACTCTCACTCTGGGAGTGATAGTGTAGCGAGTTACCTCCCCGTGGACCAGCTGCTGGGGGAGAAGGAGAAGCACCCTGAGACCCTGGTCACTGGGGCGGGTGGTGGAATTGACCAGGCTCCTCCCCTGCGGGCCAGGAGCTCTTTGTTGCAAGAATGCTGTCAGCAGAGCGCAGCAGGGAGCATGGCACGTCCACAGCCAGGGCGGCTGCCGCAGGAGGGCGCGGTGGGGCGTGACCTGCGCTTTTGCTCTTGCTGTGGCAGTGCCTACACGATGGTCCTGGTTGTGCCTTGTGGCCCACAAAGTCTAAAATATTTACTGTCGAGCACTTCACAGAAAAAGGCTACCTTCACTTGATCTAAAAATGGAATGTAGAAAATTACAAAGATGACATCCAAAAGGGAGTCTTCATAGGATGTGTTTAGCAAGCAATTTAGTTTGAGTAAGATAAATTCTCTTTGGAGGAAAACCCTGAAATCTGGAAGTGATATGGAAAAATTAATTGGAAAAATTAAGAACTAGTGTCTAGAATTACAGTTGGAACCTAAGAGCTTACTGAATATTGAATATTAAATTAGACATATTTCCAGCTAACTTAGGATCACATTAGAAATGGCTTCATAGCCCATTTTATGGATGGAGTGCTTGGTTATGTACATTATACTCCTTGCAATACAGGAGACCAGGGTTTGACCCTTGGGTCGGGAAGATCCCCTGGAAATGGCAACCAGTCCAGGACACTTTCCCAGGGATGGAGAAGCCTGGCAGGCCATAGTCCCTGGGGTCGGAAAGATTTGGCCATGACTGAGCAACTTTCAGTTTCACTTTTCTCTAATTAAAAAGAAGTCAGATTAAATTGAATCCTCGTGTTTGAGAAAGGAAAATATTTCCCATTTGTTCTACTTTCAGCTGAGAACAAGAATGTTAAACTCAGAAATAGGAAGTTTTTGTTTTTAACGTTTGAAGTTTTTTCTTCTGTCCCATTCCAAGGAGAGAGTGGAGAGGAGAGATCAAGGAGTGCAGACGAGAGAACGAGGGTGGGGAGGGGAAGAGGTGGAGTGTGTCTGAGACAGAACAGAGAAAGACAAATGAGTATGTCCTTAAACTCAGAGGTGCACCAAAGACGAAAGAGGGGTAGCTATACACAGAAAGAAGACCCTGTATGCAGACGGAAGAAGGAACGTTCATGGAGCTGTCTACACGTCAGCGCAGTTTCTGCTAGAATCTTTTAGATGTGTATTTTTTCCAGTTGCCAAAAATGGACATTACTTAATTGACATTTTGTCCTTTGGGCATGATATTAGGGTGACAGTTCCTCAGCTCTTGATTAAATTTCTGTTTTGTGATGATTTGGAATTCCGTGAATTAGTCACTTTAAANGTTTTCAGCTGAGCTGAGTTGAGGACTATGACTTCGGGATCTTATTGATAAGAGTATTATTACTATTGTAAGAAACTGCCAATGGCAAACTGACACCCAAAATGGTTGTGTCTTTTGCGTTTCCACTACCAGTGAATGAGAATTTTTGCATTTTGAGGATAGTTCACTTTTTACATTTTGAAGCAACACTGAATCTTCTCATTCAGAGAGAATTCTGTCTCTAATCTGTGCTTTAAAATACCTTTTAGAAACGTTTTCTCTTTTTCTTCAGATAGGTCTTGAGTGTAATCTTGATGTTGAACTTGAATCTATCTGATCATGGTGCTGAAATATTTTGATCAAATTAATAATTGGTTCTCATTTTTTTTCAGTTGATTCTCTTGTGATATAAATAAATACTCTTATCTCTCTCAATGAGTTTTACCATTTTTTATCTGGTATTTTTCATTTCTCTCTTGTCTTAATGCATTTTCATACATAACCCATAGTATTGAAATGGAGTGGTAATTGTGATCTTCCTTGTTTTGTTCTGATTTTAAAATTTGTCCTGATCTTGATAGGAAGTTCTTCTAATGTTTTACCATTAATGTATCATGCTTACTCTTGGTTTCTGGTAGATAATTAGATTATTTTTAAATTTTCCTAGATTCCTCTTATCAACAGTTTCATCAATATTTTTTGAATCTTTTTTGATTTGTATGGAAAATAAACATGTAGCTTTTAACTTTTAACCTGTTAAATATGGTTTCCTAACAATTTCCTAATATTGACCCATCGTTTAATTTATTCAGTTTCAGTTTTAGGGTTATATTACTCTTGGAGAATAAATTAAGAAACTTCTTTTTCTTTTTTGCCACCAATGTACTGTAACATTTCAGAGAACACGGGGGTAATCTGTTCCTTGAAGGCTCAAAAACTGAGTCTGTTGACTTTTGGAGGGACACTGTTCGATCTTTTTATCCCCTTTTACATTTCTACTCTGATTGATCAATTTTTCTTTTTCTTGGGTTATTTTAGTTAATGTATTTTAGACTTACTGATATAAAGGTGTACATGGTATTCCAAATGCTATTCAAACTATATTTTTCTTTATAAAATTTGCTAAGGCACTATTTCATGGCTTTTCCAACCTTACTTCTAAGAATTCATCTGAAGCATTTGCTAAAAATATAGATCCCAGAGATTTCCTAAGAGATTCAGTAATTCTAGAATGGAAAGTGAGAGCTGTGCTTTCTACAATATCCAACAGATTCTAATCAGGTTAGGAAATTCTGATCTATTATATTTATCTTATAATTTGTTTCCTTCTCTTATTTTCCCCTGGGTCTGGAATTGAAAGCTAAGCTCACTTATTGCTGTTCTTTCGATACCTCTTTGCCATGTCAAATATTTCATACAAGTATTTTCATGCCATTAATTTCCTTAAAGTTTGTGATTTCAAAACTGTTATTTTTCTTTAATAATTATTTCAGGTTTTATAAAAAAAAGATCTTCTAAGCTAAACTGACTGCAGGTGGGGGAAAACTGTCATTTTTATGGACATGTAAGCATCAATTTTCTTACTAGTAAAATGGATAGTATCTTCCTTATAGCATTGTTCTGTGGGAATTAAGATAATCCTTAACAAATGTTTTATAGAATCTGCCAGACTTTCAGTAAACATTTCAGTAAGTTATATATATTTTTTGTTTCTAATTTTCTTGAATTATAATCAAAGTTTCACCTCCTAATTGTAAAATTGGAATTTTCCTTTGGTCCTTTACGTGTCTTTTTTTTTTTTCTTAAAATTACTAGATTGTTTGGATGGAATATGTATGTAACGAAAACTCAGAACTACTTCTCTAATGCTGTAATTTAGAACAGGTATATTGACTGTGTCATTCAATCCTTCATGTACTTAATTAATGTTTCTGCTAATGTTCTTTTTTTCTGCCTAGTTTTGAGAGAGATATGTTTACTGCTGCTTCTGTGATTTGTCCTTGAACTGAACATTTATTGTTTTCATATGCCAGGTGCATTGTAACTGTTGAGAATACGAAAGTGGAACAAATCTGACAAAGTGTTGCATTTTGAACTAATGGAAAAAGAAATAAAAACAAACTATTCAGAGCATGAGAAGCAAAACAGTCTAGTAGGCAGCCTGGGCTGAGGGTGGGGCAGGTGCAGCATTCAATAAGGTGCCTGAGCACTGCCTTTCTGAAGGAGTGGTTGAGCCTGCACGCTGCATGATAAGAAGCGGGAGCTCTTCTGAGGCCAGCGCAGCAGCCAGTGCACCTCCCTGAGGGGAGGGAGTTCGCTCGGCTCGCGGGGCAGAAGGGAGACCACCGTGAGAAGTCAGGTGGAGCTGTGGGGCAGACTGTGTGGAGTCTTGGTCATGAGCCATGGTAAAGAACTTGGGATTTACTCTGGGTGCAATAGGTGTGTTTAGTTAGGGAGTGAAACAATCTTTTGTACGCTTTTAAGAGATTACTTTGGCTGCTGTTTGGAGAATGGGTTGGAATTGGACCAGAGAGGAAGCGGGCAGACCAGTTAGGACACTGTTGCAGCGAGCGAGGAACAGTGAGGGGAGCAGTGGTGCAGATGGAGAGAAGAGCTGAGAGCGCTTGGAGGAGCTGGATTGTTGTCGGAGAGAAGGGTTTGCCCTGAACAACTAAGAGCTGCTGTTTAATAATTAATTTTCCTCTTCTGTTTTTAACACTTTGTTAGTATGTATTTTAGTATGATAAGGGTTTATGATTCTTTCTTATTGGGCCAGATTATCTTGTCGCAAATATTCCTCTTTTTCCATTTAGCATTATTTTGCTTTCCAAAGACTGTTGCTAATCTTTTCTTTTTTTGGAAATCAATTTCTGCATTGTTCAAGATTGAAAGTTAAACGAAAAAATTCACTTTTGGACATCATATATTCCATGAATTCTGAATATCACATAAGAGACCAGAATTTACTCCCTCTGTGCACATTCTCTTTTATTCATGTTTTCTAAGTGTTGAGTACAGGTAGCACTGTACATTTTTATTTCTTATATTTTGTTACTGATATTTTTCTTCCAAAGTTGCTCTCCCCTGTAGTTGGTACAGAACTTGATTGGTTCTATTTTGCTCCTACAGTTTGATTCCTTTTAATAGCACTCATTTCTCTTCTTCCCACTGTTTACATCTCTTTCTTTAAAAATCTGCCTGACCATCACTACTCTTAATTATGTCTCCTTCCTCTGTTTCAATTAGAACTTTGCTGTGCAATTTTCTAATAGGTTTTATTCAATAATCTATTCCCTTCCCAGTTTTAATTTGACTTTCTTTGTCTAGTGTGATATGTAGTTGAAATGGCTAGATTACATTTAAAATGAAAATTTTTTAAATTATGTCAATGGATCTCAATGCTGGGTTATTTCTCCAGCAAGTGTAAAATGAGTTCCTGGATCTTTTTGCCATCCCCTGCAATACTGTCTTAAGAGTTAATGCCACTTCATATTTGACAAGAATTCTTTTGATATTAGCTGTATTTGCATAGGAAAAGGGAGATTGAATGGGGTCATTTTGAAGTTTTTATATAACCCATGTAGGGAGGAAAAACGTTTGTTCATGTTGATTTCTCTTTCCTTAGGTTTGGGTTATTGTTACATATATATTATGTTTTTATTATTTAACATTCATCTCAAAAATACGAGCCACAAAAAGTATTATCTGTCTTATTTCCATCGGTACCTAATACACTGCTTGGTGTGAATTAGGCTCTGAATAAATGCAGTTGATGAGTTAATTGGGTGCTTGGTCGTTTCTTGACAGATCATCTTACTGCTTTTCCCTTCTCAGTTAACGGAGACTCACCCTCATCTGCACCGACTGATAATGCTTCCAGCACGGGTACTGCAATAGGATCTGGAGAACCCGCCTTGTCTTCAAATTGCACTAGCACTCCTGTTGAAGACCCTCCAGTTCAAGAAACACTGACCTCCTCGGAAAACGATGAATGTATTGTCTCTAACAGTGCAGCCTTTGGATCTGAAGCTCAAAGTACATTAGATCCTTCCACCTCCAATGCTGCAAGTAGCTCTGCTTTTGAAGCAGCCAAATTAAGACAGCCAGACGGATGTATGGAACCTGTCCGGCAGCAGTCTGGAGGTGCCAACACAGAAACGCTGCCATCAGGGTATGTTATTTATTTTTTTAAAAGATGTGTGACTTACATTTAATAGCAACTTTTTAATAATAACCTGAGTGTGGAATATGTATATGAAATTTTTCCTTTCAGTTATTTGAAATCTAAGTAAGAATCTAATTCATACAATTGATTTGCTACAAACCAAGTATTTTTAAATCTAAGAACAATTGCTAGTTATAGTTACAGCATGTGCCATATGACAGAAAGGGGAAAAACCTTGTATCGATTTGCGCGACTGTCAGTTTGATTCTTGGCTTACTTTCAGAGACGAGTGACCCTGACACTCTCTGTAATAGCCTCAGCTCTCTAGCTTTTTTTACTGTTGCCTCCCTAGGCTAAGCTTGAAGCAAGTAGCCATCTTTTTTTTCTCAGTTTATACTCAGTACTGTGAAGGATCCAGTAAGCCTGCAAACTCAGGTTTTCATTGAAAGTGAAAGTCGCTCAGTTGTGTCCGATTCTCTGCCACCCGAGACTATACAGTCCATGAAATTCTTCAGGCCAGAATACTGGAGTGGGTAGCCTTTCCCTTTTCCAGAGGATCTTCCCAACCCAGGGATCAAACCCAAGTCTCCGGCATTGCAGGCAGATTCTTTACCAGCTGAGCCACCAGGGAAGCCCAAGAATCCTGGATTGGGTAGTCTATCCTTCTCCAGCGGATTTTCCCAACCCAGGAATTGAAACGGGGTCTCCCAGCTGAGCTACCAGGGAATAATTCTTCATCTTTTAACTTTCCATGGTAATAATTCGGCTTCCTATGATTTTCTTTAAAGAATATTCTGTGTATTCCATTTGGTCATCTCTCCCATATTCACTTAATATGTTTTGAGCTCCTCCTCGAGTGCTGCTACTGATTTGACAGGAGGCAGATTGCAGGTGGTAACGTGAGCTGTGGGGCGCAGCCGTGAATACAGATAAAGATCCGTCCTGTCCACCACCACTCGCTGCCACCCCCCTCTGCTGCACGCCCCAGTTCCTGACATGCCAGGGACTGAGACCAGTCCATGGCCCTAGAGTTGGGGACCCCTGGTGGATGCGGTGTCCTGTGTCCAGGACAGTGTGTACAGTCCTGCCTCCTACAGCGGTTGAAGCTGCCTCCTCTCACAGCTGTGAGAACGGCGCCTCTCACGGTCTCTGCCTCGGTGCCCTCTCTCTCGCGCCACAGCTGCTGTGCCCTTACCCTTTCTGACTTCCTGAGCTGTGTTTCCTTAGTGCCCTTTATTGAGCTTCCCTGGCGGCTCAGAGGTTAAAGCGTCTGCCGCCAATGTGGGAAACCCGGTTTCGATCCCTGGGTCGGGAAGATCCCCTGGAGAAGGAAATGGCAACCCACTCCAGTACTCTTGCCTGGAGAATCCCATGGACAGAGGAGCTTGATAGGCTACAGTCCACGGGGTCAGTTTCTCAGCCTGTGGTGACTCACTGAAATGAAAGTGAAAGAAAGTGAAAGTGACCTAATATCCTGAAACGGACAACGGAGTAACACCAAAGTCCGAAATCAGACGAGGACTTACCCACGAAGAGAACTCACAAGTGAGAGGGTAACAAAATTGACAATTTAAATATCCAGATTCGGTCTGGAAAGAGACTCGAATAAAAATAGGTGAATGACCTTTAGAGGTGACAAAGGACGTTCGTAAAAACCGGTACTTCATAGAAAGGAAGGAGAGCTTTTAGAGAGTAACAAGGAAACAGAAGAGAAATTGATGAATAGTAATCAGTAAATAGAATCAGAGTGCAGACGGGAATACTATGACTATACATTCTTCGAAAGGTATGACAGGTCTTGGAGATTAGACTACCCTCTATTTCTATTCATTTATCAGTTACTGACATGTTAAATTAATTTCGATTCGATCTCCAGGTTCAAATCCTACGACACCTCCCCTTGTACACATCTCCCCCCAATTATCCTATGGGACACTATGACTTTAGTTTCTTATGAAAGACCTTCTCTACTGGGAAGTCACCAAAGATTTTCTCCTTATCCACAATCGTTTCGTCGTTTCTTCCGTGCACACCACTTTCCAAAGTAAAAGTCCCCTCGATTGACGTACAAGTCTAGAGACTGTCGGTGTTTACTTATTCGACTGGAGTCCTTCACCATAAAACAATGTCGAACTCAACTCGTAAGCTCCTTCGTTCGACACATTATGTCTTCTTATCTGTCGGGAGACTTCTCAAAACATATGGACGACTTCGAAACCTCAGGGCGGCCGGGGGCCTTTGGTACCTATTTGTATGTCCTTAAAATTCGTCCCCTCACCGTGTCAGTATAAACGTAAAATTCTAATAAGATCTTCACCATATCTGTCTACTCCTCAATTGCTCTGTTTCGTCTTGTTTTGTCCGGTCCAAAAATATTTACTCTTTTCACCCGTGTAAGGACAAATTTTACTATTCATGTATTTGAATTAAGACACCCCGGTCCATTTACGAAGACACACGAACATCGGTGACATACACTTGAAACGTACTTCTCTTAAAACATCCTTAGATGTACTCACTCCTTAGATCTGCTCACTAAAAGTTTAGTGTTCAACGTCGGACAATTATCTAACACTGGTCGTGAACTTTCGTATTATTTCATTTAGTCATAACTGGTCTAACCTTTGGACCTGTGTTGAGTAAGCATTATTTCCTGACAGTTTGTTTTCCCGGTGTGTTTCTGTGTGTATAAAATCTGTAGGTGAATAGCAGCCTAGGACAAACAGACACGTTTATGTAAGATGGATTCTTTTTCTCTGAGCTGTTGCCCAAAAGGTTAGAAGCAACTAAGTGAGAAATTAAAATAGACTGCCCCAAGGCGGATGCCGGTCTTCTGGGCTGATGTCACAATGGGTTGTGGGAATTAGCTGTGGGAGGTGGAATGCGAGAGTGGGGCCAAGGTTGGTTCTTCTTGCTTCAGCAGTGCTTGGCTTCTGTAACCATCTTAGCAATTTTCAAATCTACATCATCTTCCCTCTTTCCTCAGAAGTATTTCTTAGTTCCTGTATTTTATCTCTTTGGTGACTTATTTCATTGGTGCCCAGAATTACGAGTGTTCTGAATGTAGCCTATTCTAGCCTGGAGGGTTATGCCAAGCGTGGTCTGACATAAAGCCCTTTGCATTTGCTCTCACTTCTGTGTGGAATGTTATTCCTCAGATATGTGCATGTCTCTGCCCAAATGTTACTTTATTCCAGAGGCCTTTGCTGATTCCCTCTGGCCAAATCAGGCCCCCCTGTCCCTATCCCCAACCCCTGCCTTATTTTTTTCCCAACCTTCTGTTAAGAAAATTTAGAAACATGCAGGAAAATATAAAGAATTGTATAGTGAACACATGTGTGTCTGTCTGTCACCAAGTTCTGTAGTTGACATGTTACTGTCTTTATCACGTATCTCTGCACCTCTCCACTTGTCTAATGTTTAAGTCTAATTCAGTAAGTTGTAATTGTACATTTTGCCCCTCAAAACTTCAGCTTGCATGCCATTCACTAGAGCTCAGTATTTGTTTACAGATTTTTAGGTAAAGTTTACATAGAAATGTGTAAGTCTTAAGTATGTCATTGATGAGTTTTGACAGGTGGAAATAACCCAAACCTTTATCAAGATTAGAGTGTTATCATCACCTTAGAAAGTTCTCTCAAGCCCTTTTCAGTCAGCCTCCGCTCCTGCTTTTAGGGAGGCAACACTGTACCTCCCTGCAAGTGTTTTTCCACAATAGATTATAGATTAATTATGTTAAGTTGGTGGAATTTAACATAAATGGAATCAGTATAAACTCTTTTGAGTAGGGTCCTTATCAGCATGATGTTATTTGTATTATTTTTCAACACTTAAATCACTATGTGACATATATTTATGTGTTTATCAATTTTCTCTCCACTACACTGAAAAGGGAGCTTTATGTGGTCCATTTCTGTATCCCGTGTGCCTAAGACAACACCTGCCGTATAGCAGGCACCAGTAAACATATGTGAACTAGTAGTGCTTGATGCAGTGATTTTGAGTGAGTGAGCAATTGGGCAAAGGCCCTGGCTTGCAAACTCTTAGGAGGAAGTTGTTAACAAGGTCAAAACCTACTGAAAATTCAAGTAAGATAAAAACTGAAAGGCACCTTTGAATTTAGCAACAAAGACATTATTTATTGTTGACCTTTGACAGAATGATTTCTGGGAAGGAGAGCTGTATTCCTACTGCTGTGTGATGGAGTGAGGGGAAGGTGGAAACGTGATAGAAAGCTCTTTGGAAGAGTAGGAACTAGTGCCAGCAGGTTTTTCCCTGTAAACACACAGGGAAAGAGGAATGTTTGGTAGAAGCAAGAAAAGACCCAATATTGAGGAGGAGTTTTTTGGTTTAAAAAATGAGAGTGACCTGAAGGGTGGGCAGGAGAGAGGTTAGCAGGCCGAGCAGCAGTGGAGAGGGGCAGCTGTTGACCGTGGTTTGTGAGAGCCCAGTCATCATCCAGTCAGTAACTACATTCTGTCATTTTTACTGTAATACATTTAACAAAATTCTCCACATTTATTATTTATTTCTTTTTTAAAAATAAGATCTTTTTCAGCAGTAAGTTTTAGAAATATGTGTATATGAAATAGGGAAGCCGTATCTGAATACTAGGGATAGGAGAGTGTTATGGTTGAAGGTGACATGTAGCAGTTTTAAATTAGCACTTATCCGTTTGAAATTGAAGAATTCTGTTGGGAAGTCCCATCAAGGTTCTCAGGAATTTCCACTGTGGGGATGCTCTAGTCTCTGACCAGTTCCGGCCCATCACTGCTGCAGGACACACAGGCTCAGCTCTAGCTGGCTGTCACTGAGTCCCCGGCCAAGCCCGAGGCAAGCCCCTTAGCCTTGTACCGCCTTCTCCCCCGCCAGCACCTTTTCTCCCTGCTGCCCGACATTAGCTCTGGTCACCCCACAAGCATGGGGGCTTGTTCTTGGCAATGATCCTGCCCCAGAAGGTGAACTCTCACTCTGGGAGTGATAGTGTAGCGAGTTACCTCCCCGTGGACCAGCTGCTGGGGGAGAAGGAGAAGCACCCTGAGACCCTGGTCACTGGGGCGGGTGGTGGAATTGACCAGGCTCCTCCCCTGCGGGCCAGGAGCTCTTTGTTGCAAGAATGCTGTCAGCAGAGCGCAGCAGGGAGCATGGCACGTCCACAGCCAGGGCGGCTGCCGCAGGAGGGCGCGGTGGGGCGTGACCTGCGCTTTTGCTCTTGCTGTGGCAGTGCCTACACGATGGTCCTGGTTGTGCCTTGTGGCCCACAAAGTCTAAAATATTTACTGTCGAGCACTTCACAGAAAAAGGCTACCTTCACTTGATCTAAAAATGGAATGTAGAAAATTACAAAGATGACATCCAAAAGGGAGTCTTCATAGGATGTGTTTAGCAAGCAATTTAGTTTGAGTAAGATAAATTCTCTTTGGAGGAAAACCCTGAAATCTGGAAGTGATATGGAAAAATTAATTGGAAAAATTAAGAACCAGTGTCTAGAATTACAGTTGGAACCTAAGAGCTTACTGAATATTGAATATTAAATTAGACATATTTCCAGCTAACTTAGGATCACATTAGAAATGGCTTCATAGCCCATTTTATGGATGGAGTGCTTGGTTATGTACATTATACTCCTTGCAATACAGGAGACCAGGGTTTGACCCTTGGGTCGGGAAGATCCCCTGGAAATGGCAACCAGTCCAGGACACTTTCCCAGGGATGGAGAAGCCTGGCAGGCCATAGTCCCTGGGGTCGGAAAGATTTGGCCATGACTGAGCAACTTTCAGTTTCACTTTTCTCTAATTAAAAAGAAGTCAGATTAAATTGAATCCTCGTGTTTGAGAAAGGAAAATATTTCCCATTTGTTCTACTTTCAGCTGAGAACAAGAATGTTAAACTCAGAAATAGGAAGTTTTTGTTTTTAACGTTTGAAGTTTTTTCTTCTGTCCCATTCCAAGGAGAGAGTGGAGAGGAGAGATCAAGGAGTGCAGACGAGAGAACGAGGGTGGGAAGGGGAAGAGGTGGAGTGTGTCTGAGACAGAACAGAGAAAGACAAATGAGTATGTCCTTAAACTCAGAGGTGCACCAAAGACAAAAGAGGGGTAGCTATACACAGAAAGAAGACCCTGTATGCAGACGGAAGAAGGAACGTTCATGGAGCTGTCTACACGTCAGCGCAGTTTCTGCTAGAATCTTTTAGATGTGTATTTTTTCCAGTTGCCAAAAACGGACATTACTTAATTGACATTTTGTCCTTTGGGCATGATATTAGGGTGACAGTTCCTCAGCTCTTGATTAAATTTCTGTTTTGTGATGATTTGGAATTCCGTGAATTAGTCACTTTAAAAAACTTCGGGTGTTATTCTGTCTTCCTCTGCTAATGTACTTACTGAGTTTCCAGTGTGTGCTGTGTGGTAAGTCGCTTCGGTCATGTCCGATTCTGTGCGACCCAATGGACTGTAAGCCGCCAGGCTCCCCTGTCCATGGGATTCTGCAGGCAAGGATACTGGAGTGGGTTGCCGTGCCCGCCTCCAGGGGACCTTCCCCCCCAGGGACTGAACCCGCATCTCTTATGTCTCCTGCACTGGCAGGTGGGTTCCTTAGCACCATCGCCCGCCGGGAAGCTGGGAAGTTTCCAGTACTGCTAATGAAAAGGGGATAATTAAGCATTTACAAAGCCCAAAAGAAGCAACTTCATTTTGTGTGTATACATGACTCTTTAAAACATACCTGTAATTTTTTGGCTTATAAAAAGGAATCATAAAAAAAAGAAATCGTTCTTCAGATAGTCTTTAGCTTGTTCTTTTATTTCTGTATTTTTATTAAAGGTGGGAACAGAGAAAAGATCCTCACGGGAGAACCTACTACGTGGATCATAACACACGCACGACCACGTGGGAGAGGCCGCAGCCTCTGCCTCCAGGGTAAGGTAGCGTCTCCTCCGGCTTCAGCTGTGTGTCATACGTGGAATTTTAAAAGCTCAGTTAATGCAATATGAAATGGTTCTTTCCTACTGCATGTTACTTTTCCTTGATTTGCTTTTGTGAATAGTAAACGTTCAGTAGATGAGATTTGTTACCCTGTGTCCCATTTACAGTTAGTCTGAAGGGCTTCCTCAAGAGATTGAGAGATATCGAACACTGGCATGAGTTTACTGAGAGGAGTTGCAGACTTCTGATCCAATGTCAGTTCTTGCTATTTTTTTTAAGAAATGAGAGTCATATTTAGAGCAGTTTGTGTGTATGTTTCTTCATAGACAGGGATCTAAACTATGCTGTTGCGTGATATTTACATAAGAGATCCTAGTGTTGTTCAAAATTATTATCTAAAAGATCATTACAAGTAAAATTGTGTTAATTATGGCTGAAGTTATTAGAGCATTTTAAATGAAGAGGCATTCCTATTACATACTAAATAAAGCTTGTGCTGTTAGGCTGTTATTCACTAACAGTCCTTCCAGATGCAACTCAGAGCTCGCCAATATAAACATATTCAAAGTCCAGAAAATTAAAGGCAACAAGTGTGTTATCTCGTGAAATTGGTTGCTGAAAGGATATCGAAAGCCTATGAGTTAATAATACAGATTGACTGGAGGTGAATGGAGCCCTGGAGGGTAGGGGTTCAGGAGGACAGGACATCTTCTGGCTGTTGGGGAAGGGTATTCCGTTCTGAGAGAGTATTGAAACAAAGGCATGACGGGATGAGACGTCTGACACACTTGGGGCCCACCAGGAGTTGATTTGGCCCCTCGGATGGGTCCCTTGAAAGAAGGGGAAGTGAGGGTGAGGGTGGAGAAGGGCGGTGAGGCTGAGATGGTGACTGGGTTCATCATTTAGCCATGCCAGCAAATGGTGATAGGTGGAATGGCGTGGCTACATCTGCACTTTAGTTCAGCAGCAGTGTAGCTGCAAAAGGTGGATTAAAAAGCTGTAAAAGTTGAGTTAAAACCCTTTACATGGGCAGGGATGATAGAGGCAGATTGCTCAGTATACAGTTAGCACTCAATAAATGTTTATCAAAGAAAGAGGGAGAGTAGTCACATTGATACTGTTCAATCTATGACCTCTTTTTTAGACAGTCCTTAGAAATCATGTATGGGAAGAATGGGAAGATAATTTAGATAAATAGATAGCAAGTTACATGTCCGCAAGTTTTCTGAAGAATATCAATATTTACATTCTTTTAAAATCATCATCTCTTGGACTTGATTTTTAAATTATTTAGGTAACATATTACTTAACTACTTTCCAGTTTCTTATCTAAAGAGGTGATTGTTTATTTTCCTTTTCACTGCTGCTTCGTTTATCTTTGGCAGTTGGGAAAGAAGAGTCGATGATCGGGGCAGAGTGTATTACGTGGACCATAACACCAGGACAACGACCTGGCAGCGGCCCACCATGGAGTCGGTCCGGAACTTTGAGCAGTGGCAGTCGCAGCGGAGCCAGCTGCAGGGAGCTATGCAGCAGTTCAACCAGCGATACCTCTACTCGGTAATTAGGAAGTTACAGGCGTTAATGCGCCTCTTTCTTCCAGACGTCGTCCCTTTTCTCCCTTGGTGACTTTTCTTAAATTTTATAGATTGTCAGATCTTTTTTAGTTGATCTTTAATAAATAACTCACATTTCTGATACGCATAAGCACTTTAAGGTTTTCTTTAATCCTAGTTTACGTAGCTATACACTCATGCTTTTGTCCTTATTAACAGGTAGTCTCATAAATGCAATTTCTTAATAATATAATTTGTCTTGGTAGTCCCCAATCTTCTACTTTTGGTTATAATCATTTTGTTTGCTTTAAACAAAGCTGATTGCCTCCTGACTTTACTTAAGGCCAGTCTTGCCAT
This sequence comes from Oreotragus oreotragus, assembly GCA_006410675.1. NCBI lineage: Eukaryota > Metazoa > Chordata > Mammalia > Artiodactyla > Bovidae > Oreotragus > Oreotragus oreotragus. The sequence continues at coordinate 136,807 of SJYX01021110.1, forward strand.
ATCCCAGCTATCTTGGTTCCATCCCAGCTTTGTAGAGATGCTTTCATCTGTTTTGGCCCACTAAATATGTATTCCTGGGATTGGAGATAGTTTTGTCCAAGAAAATTTAATGCTGTCTGAAAATTTGATCAATTGGTGATTTACTGCCATAAGCAAGCATCCACGAGAGTGTGGGGGATGGGGGGAGGACTTCTGTTTAAATAGATTTGAATTCAAGAAGTAGAACGTATAAATCTCAAGTACTGGGCGTCTCTAGGTAGTGTTTTGGGGCAGCTTGAAACCCCAAAATGTGGAAAGAAATTAGGAAAGATACACAAAGAAAAGAGCTGTTCAGAATCCTGCCTTGAGCAGGCTCATTCAGCTCTGCGTTTTTGGGAGGTCAAGTAGCAAGGTTTGGTTGCTCTCATTTGCAAGTTGGTCCACTCTCCTGGTTGTCTGACCATCAGAAAGTGGGCCGGCCCAACCTGCTCAGCATCTCGTGCGGTCAGTTCTTGGTTCCTGAGTAGCTTGTGCAGAAATCTGTGGGGATGTTCCACCGTTTAGCTGTATGTACTAAACAAATTATGTGTGTGCATTTGTTTTGGCTGGACTTCGCTGTATCTATGGAAGACTTTGGGGAAACAGGGCAGAATTAGGTGATAGTGTGCATCAGAAGTGTGTTCTTCTGCACAAACAGAACATCCTAAGGTTGAGATTTAGTTGTCTGAATGATACTGAGTACAATTCATAGTATCTGTTATGAAGTTATAAAATATTTATCAAGATGTATATATTATCAAGATGATATATTGTGTCATTAGGGAAATGATTTTTCAGGTAATAAGTTTTTATTTGTCTTTCTTTAAAAACTGATGGTAAAAATGTTTATTTTCTTTTGAATATATTTCTGAGTTGTCATAATATGTGAGCATTAATGTTTTTATGTATGTTTGAATATATAAAATATATTAATACAAAGATAAAAGTTTATTTTTACAAAGATAATTCTGGAGTTTACTATTATTATGTTAGTAGACATTTGTTTTAAAGAGAACTGTGTTAATTATTCTGTTTTTCAGCAAATAATGTTACCTCATTTAAACACTACAATTTTCTATATGTTATTCTCTCATGTCATTTCATTCTTATGGACTGTTATAGAAGGACTAAGAGATTAAAGTGCTAATATTGATACATTATTTCTAAATCATTGTAGAAAAACTAATAATTTATCACTTATTTAACTCCTCTTAACTCATGACATTTTTAGAATTTTGTGCCTTGAAATTACTATATTCACATTTCTTTATCATATTTTTTAGAAAATGACTCTTAAATGTGATTCAGCCAAGTGCTTAGTTTATGCTTTTGTATTAAAAACCTGTTCTTTTAACTTCTCCTCCTAATCCTTTTCTCCAATCAGGCTTCAATGTTAGCGGCAGAAAATGACCCATACGGGCCTTTGCCACCAGGCTGGGGTAAGCTCATGTGCTGCTGATAAAAGTATTGAAATGTTTATATAGCAGATAGTTATTAAACACCATGCTTACTCTGTTTTTTAGAAAAAAGAGTGGATTCAACAGACAGAGTTTACTTTGTGAATCATAACACAAAAACAACCCAGTGGGAAGACCCCAGAACTCAAGGGTATGTGTATCCTGCAGCCTTATTTAAGTGAGCTTACGTGTCGGGAGATGGAATTAAGTGAACCTCAGCTCAGACATTTTTAGCACCTTGAAAATGTTCACCTTGTGTGACTGTGACTTTGTCTTTTAGTTTGCAGAATGAAGAACCCCTGCCAGAAGGCTGGGAAATTAGGTATACCCGGGAAGGTGTGAGGTACTTTGTTGATCATAATACAAGAACAACAACATTCAAAGATCCTCGCAATGGGAAGTCATCTGTGTAAGTGAAGTTCTGAGATGCTGTTTAATGAGAACATAAAGTTTGACTTCTAATTTAGCCTCAAGCAGATTTCACATTATGTATCAAGAAAATCTACACAAGAAATAATCTAATATACTTGTTTTGCTCTACTGTATATATTTTAGAGTGGATTTGTGGCATATAATTCCTTAAGAAGAACAATAGTAAATATTTATCTAGTGATGACTGTGTGCCAGGGATTCTTCTAAGCACTTTAGATAAATGAGCATTTATCTTCCAACAGCTCCTTGAGGTTGATACGCTTACTTTCCAAGTGTGGAAACTGAGGCCTAGGGAGCATAACTGACTTATGCAAAGTCAAGCAGCAAGTGATGAAAGTGGTTTCAGACCAAGGCAGTCTGTCCACGGAGTGTGTGCTCTTAACAGGCACATCCTGCCTCTGCAGCATCAGGGACTGAGATATTCAACACGGTTTTCCTGGTAAAAATAGCTTAATTAAGTATTTGAAAGGTCTCTCCTTCATCCTTTTTCTTAGATGTAATGTCTTTACTAAGAAAACAGAAGCAGCCATAAAAGTTTTTCATGAATCCCTACTGTTCCATCTCTCTACCAGTCGGCATCTGTCTTCCCTCTTCATCCTGAGGTTAAATTGCCATTGTTCCTATCAAAGGCCAAGCCCTCTGCTGGTGCTACAGATCTTCCCCCTCTCTTCTGATTAGCTGCTCCAGCAGTGATTTTCATACCATCCGTCTTTCTCTGCTATATCATTCCCATCAGGTGTTACTTCTCTGAAATTAGAAATGGACAAGTGGAAAGCCATGACTTATCACCTTATAAGTCCATTTAATGGAGAATTCATTTGTATTGCTTCCTTCTACAAGAAAACTACCTGAACGACTTGCCTGTGAAATTGCTGTTTCTAGCTTCTCTCTCAAACCAACAAGGAAGTTTCACTGACCCTAACTGACCTTACTAAGGGGACCAGTGTCCTCCACTTGGTTAGTCCCTAGGTTGGTTTACAGCTCTATCTAATTTGACACAGTCAGGAGTATTTGAAGGAAGTTTCTCTCTCCTGAGAAGTAGTACAGGGACTCTGCTTCCTGATTTCCTTCTGCTTGTCTGGTCTTATTTCTTCCTCTTCCTTTTTTTGGGTGACGGGGGACCCTCCTTTCCTGTCAGCCTGTTAACACTGACGTACCCACAGTGCCTCCTCAGATCTCGTTTCTCTGCTGTCTATACTCATTTTCTTGGTGAATCTTACCCAGCTCACAAATGTTTTCTCTAGCGTTTCACTTGTGATTTTGCTGCTACTTACTTGATAGCTATTCTTAACTTCTTCCTGATAACTACTATCAGTCAGACTTATTCTACCTGGGATATTTCTCATCTCAGTTGAAGAGACCTGCACTCTTAGGTGTGTTTGAGCCAGAAATCTTGGAATTGTCCTTGACTACTCTCTCACGTCACATACAGTCCATCACAAGTTCCAGTTACCTCAGCTTCAGGATGTATTCAGGACCAGCTGTGTCTCGCCATATCCACTGCCGTCACTTTGGTCCAAGCTACTGTGGTCTCTCACCCGGAGTGTTTCTCTGAGTATCACTCTGCTTCTACCTACACTTCATGTAACACGGTCCCCCATACAAGTCTTTTTACTTTTTTATTTTTTCTTTTAAGAAGTTACTCCACAAAACCTTTCCGTGGTTTCCATCTTAATCTGAATAATAAAACAGAGCACTTTACCGTGGCCTCTAAGCCCTTGGAGCATCTGACCCCTGTTACCTTGTCAGCCTCACGTCTGACATTTCTCCTCATTCGCTCTGCCTCAGCTTCCCTAGCGACCTAGCTGTATCTCAGACGTTTGAGGCTTCCTCATCTGGGCTCTGATTTCCTCTGGTTGGCATGTGCTTTCCCCCAACAGTACCTGTATGACTCAGGCCCTCCATGTTTTCTGCTCAGACACTATTTTGTCTCTGAACCCTGCTCTGTTTATTCTGTTCACAGTTGAAAAATTCTTCTCCCCACTTCACTCCTTGTCCTTTTTTCATCTTTTTTTCCCTTTTTTAGGAGTGGGAATGGTGAAATATTTATGCTCTTCTAACACTAAATGTATAGTTTACTTATTCATTGCTTCTTGTCTATTCTCTTTACTAGTACACAGACTACACAAAAAGAGGTATTGTTTTTTCAGTTTGCTTTATTAGCCAGTAATACTCTCACTATCTAGAATAGTGCCAGGGTACATACTGTGCATTTTGTAAGTATTTGTTGAATGAATTCAATTGAACGTGACAACAGAAGAGAACATTTTCCATCCATTCCAAAGTGTTCCCCAGGAATGTAAAAGTTCTTTATGCCCGTCTCATAGGCTGTCACTCAGTGAGCAGAAGACCCAGGCGCTCTCAGTGTGAATAGAACTTCCCCTAAATGCTGCCTACCCTGCCTTTTCCCGCACTGACCTGCTGAGCTGGTGACCTGGACATCGCTTTCTAGGAGCTCAGTTTTGCTTTGCTTACTCTCTCCAGCAGTATTTGTTTTGATTTCAGATTAACTTTAACATGTGATAGAATATCCTTTCCTGTCTCTTCTACCTAGAGCCTCTTGTCCTCCCCTCCTTGGATTTAAGGGTTGGCAAGAAGTTTTTTTTTTAATAGTCATAGATTTTCATATTTAACTAACTTTTCAATATAACATACCATTTAATATTTGCACTCTAATACATGGTTAAAATCTAAAATGTGATGGAAAGTATAACCCCGGAAAAAGTGTAGAAAAAGCAATATATACCATCCACAACAAGGCCTGGTGCCAGTCCTGGTGTTACGACACAGTTCAGCTTTATATTTTTTTTATATTATAGGTATTATGACTATTGCCCCCTTCCCCATCTACATTCCTGCAAATTCTAGTGTCAGTTTATATTTTCTAATAAAAATGTAAATCTCATTATGTTAGTGAGAAGTAAAATTTGAAACATATATTTTTTTCACCTGCAACACTCTATTAGAAGTGCTGGGTTATTTGAAAATCTTTCCATTTTTCTTAATATCTTTTAAATATTAAAAAAATTTCATTTTATGTTGGAGTGTATTTAATTTACAATATTGTGTTAGTTTCAGGTATACAGCAAGGTGATTCAGTTATACATATCCACTCCAGCATTCTTGGCTGGGAAATCCCGTGGACAGAGAAGCCTGGCGGGCTACAGTCCACGGGGCTGCAGAGTTGGACATGACCGTGCACACATGATGCGTCAGGTCAGTCCAGTCGCTCAGGTGTGTCTGACCCTTTGCGGCCCCATAGACTGCAGCACGCCAGGCCTCCCTGTCCATCACCAACTCCCGGAGTTCACTCAGACTCATGTCCATCAAGTTGACGATGCCATCCAACCATCTCATCTTCTGTCATCCTCTTCTCCTGCCTTCAATCTTTCCCAGCATCAGGGTCTTTTCCAATGAGTCAGTTCTTTACATCAGGTGGCCAAAGTATTGGAGTTACAGTTTCAATATCAGTCCTTCCAGTGAATATTGAGGACTGATTTCCTTTAGGATGGACTGGTTGGATCTCATTGCAGTCCAAGGGACTCAACAGTCTTCTCCAACACCATTGTTCATAAGCATCAATTCTTTGGTGCTCAGCTTTCTTTACAGTCCAACTCTCACATCCATACATGACTACTAGAAAAACCATAGCCTTGATTAGACGGACGTTTGTTGGCAAAGTAATGTCTCTGCTTTTGAATATGCCATCTAGGTTGGTCATAACTTTTCTTCCAAGGAGTAAGCATCATTTAATTTCATGGCTATAATCATCATCTGCAGTGATTTTAGAGCTCCCCAAAATAAAGTCTGCCACCGTTTCCCCATCTATTTGCCATGAAGTGATGGGACCAGATGCCATGATCTTAGTTTCCTGAATGTTGAGCTTTAAGCCAACTTTTTCACTCTCCTCTTTCACTTTCATCAAGAAGCTCTTTAGTTCTTCTTCGCTTTCTGCCATAAGGGTGGTGTCACCACTCCAGCATTCTTGGCTGGGAAATCCCGTGGACAGAGAAGCCTGGCGGGCTACAGTCCACGGGGCTGCAGAGTTGGACATGACCGTGCACACATGATGCGTCAGGTCAGTCCAGTCGCTCAGGTGTGTCTGACCCTTTGCGGCCCCATAGACTGCAGCACGCCAGGCCTCCCTGTCCATCACCAACTCCCGGAGTTCACTCAGACTCATGTCCATCAAGTTGACGATGCCATCCAACCATCTCATCTTCTGTCATCCTCTTCTCCTGCCTTCAATCTTTCCCAGCATCAGGGTCTTTTCCAATGAGTCAGTTCTTTACATCAGGTGGCCAAAGTATTGGAGTTACAGTTTCAATATCAGTCCTTCCAGTGAATATTGAGGACTGATTTCCTTTAGGATGGACTGGTTGGATCTCATTGCAGTCCAAGGGACTCAACAGTCTTCTCCAACACCATTGTTCATAAGCATCAATTCTTTGGTGCTCAGCTTTCTTTACAGTCCAACTCTCACATCCATACATGACTACTAGAAAAACCATAGCCTTGATTAGACGGACGTTTGTTGGCAAAGTAATGTCTCTGCTTTTGAATATGCCATCTAGGTTGGTCATAACTTTTCTTCCAAGGAGTAAGCATCATTTAATTTCATGGCTATAATCATCATCTGCAGTGATTTTAGAGCTCCCCAAAATAAAGTCTGCCACCGTTTCCCCATCTATTTGCCATGAAGTGATGGGACCAGATGCCATGATCTTAGTTTCCTGAATGTTGAGCTTTAAGCCAACTTTTTCACTCTCCTCTTTCACTTTCATCAAGAAGCTCTTTAGTTCTTCTTCGCTTTCTGCCATAAGGGTGGTGTCTTCTGCATATCTGAGGTTATTGGCATTTCTCCTGCCAGTCTTGATTCCAGCTTGTGCTTTGTCCAGCCCAGTGTTTCTCATGATGTACTCTGCATATAAGTTAAATAAGCAGGGTGACAATAAACAGCCTTGATGTACCCCTTTCCCTATTTGGAATGTCTGTTGTTCCATGTCCAGTTCTAACTGTTGCTTCCTGACATGATTGTATACGTATATCTGTTCTTTTTCAGGTTCTTTTCCCATATAGACTATTACAGAGTATTGAGTAGAGTCCCCTGTGCTATATATATAGTAGGTCTTTGTTGCCTATTTTAGTTTATTATTATTTAATTTTAATTAAAAATTTTTTTTTCATTTTTGCCAGGCAAAAGTATCTTTGTGTGGATTTATGTTCCACACCCCTCCCCCACAAAGAAAGATAGCTTTAATGTGCTAAAGGGATTCGTTTAATCTCTAGCTAAATTTTAGATGCTTACATAACTTCTCTAAAACTTTTCAAAGAGAGGTTAAACTATTGATAATTAGGCTTATTTGGTATGTTGAATTACATGGGAAGCACTGTCAAATGTAATGTTAAAACTTCTTAGATTCTACAGCTAAATGTTAATTAACGTAAGTGTTCTAGAAATTTATGACATTCCTCATATTGGGTAGATCCTGGAATAGTGTTGCATCATAATTTTAGTCGTTATCTTAAGATGTTACGTGTTGCGTGAATAGCCACATTTCTTTGTCAGCTGCATTGATGCCGTTTCAGTTCTCTGACACTTCTGTCACTGATGCTTTTACAAATATGAAGATCTTCCAGAAGAGTCATAGAGAGGACTTTTTTTACAGATATAGGTTTCTGATAACTTTTAGATCATACCAGTTAACTGAGTAAGAAATTACAGAATTCTAATGGAAAACCTGATGGCTTCATAAACTGCTAACAAGCGATCAAGACCAACAAGAATAATTACATGGGACTGAAAGAACAATACAATTTATGTTTTATGTTTTTTTGTCTGAAATACTACTGGCTTTTAATATTTGTTTTCCAGATATGAGGAAACTTTTCCCATTATGCTAACTATAACTATATATAATATATGTATATATTTAAATTCTATCACATATTTTCACTGTTTTGTACATTTTTTATTTATTTGGAAAGTTGCTCACACATTGAATATTGTTCCTGCTTCACTCTGTTATGTGGGAATTTCCTCTCTTAAAAATACTTTTTACTATTACCTTTTAGTTTGTTATGCTTATGACAAATCTGTTTTTTGTTTTTCTATAAATGCTTTCATTTTTTCCCCAAAGATGTTTTTGCTTATATACAGTTCTTTCGTTTGTTATTATGTTTCTACCACATTAACTAGCTTCTTTGTTTGTGTGTTGTATCCTTTAAGTACATTAACTAACTGCTTTGCAGAAGACCCACCCATGCACATCATCCCGTCTTTGTGTGTGTATATTGTGTGTCCTCCTTGCTCAAGTCTCTGTTGGCCCCTAAATATACCTCACTTCTCTCCCAGCAGGTGTTACAGAGTAACTTCCCTGTTATTTGTAGGACACTGGTACACTCCAGTTTCATACTGAATACTGAATATCCAGCTTTATTATTTATTAATGTATGGTTTGTTTTTGTTTTTCTTTAGAACTAAAGGTGGTCCACAGATTGCCTATGAACGCAGCTTCAGGTGGAAACTCGCTCACTTCCGTTATTTGTGCCAGGTACTGCGGTGGTAAATAAACCTTCTGTTCATAATCATTTCGTTTTCTTGTTTCAGGGCACATGTACTGTAACTTACATAATATTACAATATTATTTTTGTTTTCAGTCTAATGCTCTACCCAGTCACGTAAAGATCAATGTGTCCCGGCAGACGCTGTTCGAAGATTCCTTCCAACAGGTAAGAAAGATGTACCAGAATAAAATTGTACAGTCAGCCCTCTGTATCCACAGATATAATAGCATCCATGGATTCAGCCAACTGTGGATAGAAAATATTCTGCGGTAGGGTGGAGGGAGATTTCCAGAAAGTTTCAAAAGGTGAAATTTGAATTTGCTGCTGCTAGCAGATTGTTTTATCGTGCCTTGCTTTATTCGCTTTGCAGATACTGTGGTTTTTACAGATTAAAGGTGTATGACAGTCTTGTGTTGAGCAAGTCTCCCAGCACCATTTTTCCAACAGCATGTGCTCACTTGGTGTGTCTCTGTCACATTTTCATAATTCTTGAAATACTCCAAACTTTTCATTATTATTAATTTGTTAAGGCAATCTGTGAATAGTTACATTTGATTTACAAAAAGATTCAACTTGCTCAGATCACGGTTAGCGTTTTTTTTTTAACAATAGAATCTTTTTAAAATTAAGGTCTATACATTGTCTTTTTAGACATAATGCTGTTGCCCCCTTAATAGAATATAGTACAATGTAAATATGACTTTCATATGTACTGGGAAACCAGAAAATTAGTGTAACTTGATTTATTGTGATATTCTCTTTATTGCGGTACTCTAGAACCATACCTGTAATATCTCCGAGGTATGCGTGTGTGTGTGTGGTATTTATGTTGTATTAAGTATTACGAGTAATTTAGAGGTGATTTGAAATTTTGTGGGACGATGCACATAAGTTGAGCACCCCCATATTTTGGTATCTGTGGAGCTGTCCTTAGAACCAGCACACCTTGAATACTGAGGGAAATCATACAACTTGAGTCATCATATTTGTTATATCTAAAGGGAATTAAGGTTTAGAAATTTTCAGCCATTTAGAACACAACNGGTGATCTGAAATTTTGTGGGACGATGCACATAAGTTGAGCACCCCCATATTTTGGTATCTGTGGAGCTGTCCTTAGAACCAGCACACCTTGAATACTGAGGGAAATCATACAACTTGAGTCATCATATTTGTTATATCTAAAGGGAATTAAGGTTTAGAAATTTTCAGCCATTTAGAACACAACTGTGACAATGACTACACTTGCTGAGTGTCCCTTATAATAATAAAATCCATCATGTATTGAGTGATTGTCATATGCTTAGCACTGGCACCTTCATTTATCATTTCATTTAATTCGTCATAAAATCCCTTTGAGGTAGCTCCTGTCATTATCTCCCATTTTGCAGGGACAGGTACCTAGGCTGAGAAGCAAAACCATTCTACCATGAATTAGATTACTAAAATAAAGCATAAAGAGCTCTGGAACAAGTTGACATATTTTGACACCTATTTACTTTTTTACTAAAGTGAAAGTGAAGTTGCTCAGTCGTGCTCGACTCTTTGCAACCCCATGGATAGTAACCTGCACCAAGCTCCTCTGTCCATGGGATTTTCAAGGCAAGAGTACTGGAGTGGGTTGCCATTTCCTTCTCCAGGGAATCTTCCCAACCCAGGGGTTGAACCCAGGTCTCTCACACTGTAGACAGACGCTTTACCATCTGAGCCACCAGGGAAGTCCTTTTTTACTAAGACTTTACTTTTTTACTACGACTTTACTAACTCAAAACATAAAAGTCGTGATATGAGACTAAATTAAGGTTAGATTGGTATGGGCATTGTATTCCATTTAAATATTTCTTTCATACCCTAGTGTTAATTCTCACGCCCTCCTGGTTTCTGTTAAACGTCACGTGGCAGTTCTCTGCTCACCTCCCTCACAGTCCCCTTGTAGCCACTCAAGGTACTTCATTCCTGTTTGTGACACTTCTCACCACCTGCAGAGGACTGGCAGCCCACTCCAGTAGTCTTGCCTGGAGAGCCCCATGGAGCCTGGCGTCCTGCAGTCCACGGAGTCACAGAGTTGGACACAACTGAGCAACTAGACACCACCTAACATAGTTACCTCCCTTACCAGATTGAAACTCCAGGAGAGCCCAGCAGTTTGTTTACTGCTGCTTTGCACAGTACCTAGAAACAGTGCTTTGCACATAGCAGGTATTAATAAACATTTGGTGGCATGAACAAATGCATGTAATACCTTTGCCAAATTATCTGTAGAATAAAGATGAAAAACCAAAATATTGTCAGTTCTTTTTTTCTGATGAGGTTGAGAATTTTTCTTCTCAGTCCTCTCCCGCAGTATTACAGTGATGAATTAAAATTCTCTGTGTGTTCAGGCACACAGGGACTTTTATGTATAGAAACCAAAATGGAATAACAGTTCTTAAGTCAGTGATGTTCAAATCCTAACTTCAGTTTAGTCACTTGTTGCAGTTTGGACAAGTTACTTAATATAGCTATTATCAGCAAAACCTTTTCTGTTTGATTTAATAAATTCTTATCTTGTTCCAAGCTCTGTGTAAACTTTGTTTTAAGACATACACATCTGAATTCATGGTAGATTTTACTTGGCTTTGTCCTCTGGCTTGGGGAGAATCGTGCCCTGTGAGCCCATGACTCGCTGTAAAGTGGAGGCCAGCTAGTGAGCTGTCGCCTCACCCAGGCCAGTCTTGGCTTTTGGACGTAATTCCCTTTTATCTGGAAGTAAAGCTTATTTACTAGTAACCTTAGTGTGAGCCTTTAAGGCTTATAAAATATCTAGTATAGATATAGTTTTAAGATAAACTCTTTACAATAGCTGAGTTCCTTTCCTACTGAGAAATGGAATGTGTGGTGTAAGCAATAAATTCTACTTCTCATTAAGTGTTGCTTATCAAAAAAATTTGCAAGTCACCTTTTATAAGATTTCAGTAAAATTTGGAGAGTGACAGAGAAGGGAATATTTTCTAACCTGAAAAACATTCTGTTTTAAGCTGTTCCTCTCTTGCTACTAACCCAAAGTAGAACTACCATTTAATACCAGAAGAAGGGAAAGAGATTTATGAAAGTTAATCAGAGAAAGCTTAGTAGAGTAAGATGCATCTTTGCTAGTTTGTGGAATAAACCAGTTGATCTCTTTGAATTAAAAGCATTGTTGTATAAGATAACAAAATGTGTAACTTTGAAAACACAGATGAAATTTAAACAAAACTGTTTTTGGAGGAAACTTGTATTACATATGAATGTTTAAGCATCCATGTTTTTGTTTTTAATTAGATTATGGCATTAAAACCCTATGACTTGAGGAGGCGATTATATGTAATATTTAGAGGAGAAGAAGGACTTGATTATGGTGGCCTAGCAAGGTAAAGCTTTGAAATAAGTGTATCTCTACTGTAGATATATTCGTGAAAAGATAACGTTTTTTTCAATAGCAATCTAGAATTATTTTTAAAAACAAAAATTGAAATATTACATAATTACTGCTAGAAATATTGAAATATTACTGCTAGATTTATCACATAAATCTAGCAGTAACCATTATTATTATTATTTTGCTTATCCTGTATATTTTCTCTGCATATTCAGTTGACCCTTAAGCTACTATACATAAAATAGATAAGCTACAAGGATTTACTGTATAGCACGGAATTATATTCACTATCATTTACAAACCTATAATGGAATATAATCTGAAAATTTTAACTGAAACACTTTACTGCTAAGTCACTCCAGTCGTGTCTAACTCTGTGCAACCCCAGAGATGGCAGCCCACCAGGCTCCCCCGTCCCTGGGATTCTCCAGGCAAGAACACTGGAGGGGGGTTGCCATTTCCTCCAATGCATGAAAGTGAAAAGTGAAAGTGAAGTCGCTCAGTCGTGTCCGACTCTGTGTGACCCCATAGACGGCAGCCCACCAGGCTCCCCCGTCCCTGGGATTCTCCAGGCAAGAACACTGGAGTGGGTTGCCATTTCCTTCTGCAATGCATGAAAGTGAAAAGTGAAAGTGAAGTCGTTCAGGCATGTCCGACTGTTCGAGACCCCATGGACTGCAGCCTACCAAGCTCCCCCATCCATGGGATTTTCCAGGCAAGAGTACTGGAGTGGGGTGCTATTGCCTTCTCCAGAAACACTTTACTATATGCCTTAAAACTAACACAATATTGTAAACCAACTTTATTTCCATTAAAAACAACACAAAACAAAGGAATTGATGATTGACTTACCAAAGAACAGGAAGCTAAAGCAGTTTGGATAAAATCTGGATTCAAATCCCTAGTTCTTTCAGTTCCACACATTGTGATCTCTAATTGACTTTTGCTACACTTAATTGATTTTAAGATATTTGTAAAATGAAAATACAGGTACTATATTTATTGAAAAAAATCCACATATAAGGAGACCTGCAGAGTTCAAAGGCATGTTGTTCAAGGGTCAATTGTATATAAATTTGAATATATGTGTGATATCATACATATTTGCTGATTTTTTTAAAACAGAATTGATCATACAATTTGCAAAATATAGCAGCTTGATTTTGTCATTTTGTATATCATGGATCTCTTTCCATATCAGATATAGACCTTATACTCATGGCTGCATAATCTTCCCTTGTTTGGACATAGGATAGTTGATGAATCAGCATGAATAAGGTTGTTTCTTATTTTTTGCTATTATAACAGTTTATGTTGGTTTGATGTTTGTATTTTTAATCCAGTCTGAGTCCTTTTGACTAAATAGTTTTCCACATTCACTAAATATTTTTTTAACAGACATTTATGAAGCAATAAGAACAGGAGATCCTTTTTCTTTAATTTTTTTTTCCTTAATTACTTTGCCCAGACCTAATTTGACTGCAGTTTATTTTTTAGTCAAAGCATTTTCTTTAAATATTTACAAAGAATTAGATTTGCTTTCCTTAGAGACAGCGCTCTTTTTGAACTCGTACTTCATGGGCATTCAGAATTGCGTAATCACAGTTTTAGTGCAGCTGACTTAGAAACAGGTGGAAAGCTAGAACTGGCGGAGTTGTCAGAGCTGGTTGTGTTAGTGTATTTTCTCATCTAAAACATTAAGTTTTTTCAGAAGAGAAAACTGCCTTTCACCATGGATATTCATATCACATCTATTGTGATTTGTCTCAATTTCAAAAATGTTCAGACATTTAAAAGGCACATCTTAGAAATGAAATATGGTATTATTTTTACAGTGTGTGACTTTATAATATTCACATTCTTAACCATTTTTTACCTCAACTCTTTGGGTTTTGTTTTATATTTTTATCGTTTTAATGCATATAATGTACATAATTAGTTACTGCACACCATGTTTTTCTTATTCCCAAATTGTTTATTGTAATTCATGTATTGGTTTTGGGTTAATCAGTTCACAAGGGTGATATATTCCTCTAGTTTTACATGTTTGAGAATATGTTTTCTGCTGCTTCTGTTTTTAAACAAGAACTTTACTAGATATAAATTTCTCACACAACACTTGTTTCTCTAGTACTCGGTAGACATTGCTTCACTGTCTTCTAATTGAATGTATACGCTATCAAATAGGAGGCCAGCCCCTTGTAGGAAGCTTTTTTTCCTCTGGGTACCCACACAGGTCTTTTCTTTGAAGTTCATTAATTTCATGGTTGATTGTTTTATATCTTTTTTGGGCGCTTAATAAGATCTTCCTTAATTTAGGGGAAATTTTCTTCTATTAGGTCTTTGAATATTTTTTCTGTTCCATTTGTTCCGTTTTTCTTCAGGAACATCAGTCATGGGTATGTGGACTCCCCTCTCAGTCTTACATGTCTGTCATCTCTCCTCAGGGCACTTCCATCTGTGCTTTTTCATTGTTCTGATTCTTCTCACACCTGTGCTCATGTCTCTGTTGGCACTACTGCCCCGTGTGTTGCTGCTTCTAATGAGACTTTTCATCGTTGGTGGTTTTACTGTTTTCCTCTCTAGACTGCTAACTCATTCGTTGTCCATTAATTTTTTTCAACCTCTTGTAACTCTTTTAACTTATTTGAGAGTATATGGAAGAATATGTTAACAGGAACTCTTCTACCTCTTGTTACTTAGAGTTTTCCTTCTTTTTTCTTACTATTAGAGTATAGGTTAGATGCCACGCTGTAGTCATTCTTATTTTCAGTGTACCCAGTTTTCTCTGGGCTGATTGCTGAAAGTAATCTGCAACATCTGGGAGTTTTATTTCTAGTTTTTGTGTCTGAACACATTCTCACTGCTGCTGCTGCTAAGTCACTTCAGTCGTGTCCAACTCTGTGTCACCCCATAGACGGCAGCCCACTAGATCTGTTCAGTTTCTCTTCCTGGGGACATGTGTTACTTCAGCCTCACCACAGTGGGAAGTCAACTTGGTTCAGCTACTATTTTGGGACTGAATTTCGTTTTATAAATTGGTTTTAACATTTCTCAGTTGATTCAGACTCCTTTCTCTACCCTTCATTAAATTTCCAAGATTATATTTTAAAGTTTCAGAAAAAAGCATTTCTGAACAGGCTGCCAGGCCAGACCTAGCTTGTAGAGTGATGGTCCCCATTGTGCTTTTAAATTTTTTTATATTATTTGACAACATTAAAGAAATCACTAGGTTACTCTTATGAATCAAGATTTCTGGCCTCTCTTTAAAAACAATTGCCACATCTTCTCGCATGGCATCACTGCTGAATCAGAGTAGCTGTTCTCCCTGTTGGGTATCATACATTCTTTTTCACTTCCTGCCCACCATAGCCAAGTTGTCTAAGGACTATGATTATATGCCTAGAAGTAATTCTTCCTAGACCAGTGGTAACTTTTATCTGGAATACAGTGAGGAATGGGGGTTTGTGACTGAGTAGAAGATTGTGAGCCCATGCAGAGAAGGGAGCCTCTTGTACTCACTCACTAATATCTGTAGGTATTTGAGTTTGGAACCCTGTATTAGAAGAAATTGCTATGGAAGACAGGCTTTGCATATTGTTTATTTTATAATATAAATTATTAATCTTTTACCTAGTCAGGTTTTCTGTATTGGACTTTTTAAAATGAGACAAATTACCTGGTAATAAGTTGGATAATGCCTATCCCATTTAAAGATCTCACCTTTTAAAATTTTAGTTCCATTTTTAATCCATTGCCTGAAAAAAACAGTTAAAACTGTTCCATAGTGGTCATGCTGTGTTACCCCAATATCACCAGCAAATACTCACTGAAGCCCTTTGTTCAGGGCTTCCCTGGTGGCTCAGCGGTAAAGAATCCACCTGCCACACAGTGCAGGGGACATGGCCTCGATCCCTGGTCTGGGAAGATCCTGTGCGCTGCAAGACAGCTAGCCCGTGTGCCACAGCTGCTGAGCCTATGCTCTAGAGCCCAGAGCACAGCTCCTGATGCCCGCGTGCCCTAGAACCCCGCTCTATGATAAGAGAAGCTCCTGCAGTGAGAAGCTCGAGCACCACAATCAAGAGTAGCCCAGTCACCACAGCTGGAGAAGGCCTGCATGTAGCAATGAAGACCTAGTGCAGCCATAAATAAATAAAATAAATCTTCCTTATAAATCTAGTGTGTATAGGTTGTCAAGTGCCTATAGGAGTTAAAGGTACAAAAAATAGAGACATGGCTTTTGTTTTTGAGTTGCTTACAGTCTGGTGGATATAGTGGTCTTGTGGGCCAGTCAAGTGCAGAAAAATGAATAATATTGTGGGATTGTTCAGTGACTGAGACACTGAAATACACTGAAAAATGCCTCCAAAAATTGCTGAAGTAGATATCAGCTGAACTTGAAAGTGGGATCCCCAAAGGCTGAGTTGAAGTTCAGGATTCAAACATAAAAATATGGCATAGGAAGAAACACACAATATGTGAGAAATAGTTTATAGTTTGGCAGTGCGGGAACTGGCAGGTAATTTAGAATGGGTGGCTTAGGAATTGGACAGTAGAGTTGTTAAAGGCTGTTGAGGAGAGATGTGATGTTATGTATGAATTTATTTAAGGTCTGTTTTTAAATTTATATATGGTTCCTAAAAATAATATTGACTTATCTTCTTTTAGAGAATGGTTTTTCTTGCTTTCACATGAAGTTTTGAACCCCATGTATTGCTTATTTGAGTATGCTGGCAAGAACAACTACTGTCTACAGATAAATCCAGCATCAACTATTAATCCAGACCATCTTTCATACTTTTGTTTCATTGGTCGCTTTATTGCTATGGTGAGTCTTGGCTTTCCATTACCTATTTATTTATTTATTCGAATTTTGCTTATTCCAAAAGTATTTTAGAGAATTTTTTTTTTAAGTGATACGTATCATCCTTGGTTATATGTATTCACAAATTTGGTTACCAAGGAAGTTTGCCTAGAGAGTATCAAAATAAGTTCCTGTGTGAAGTCAAGATTGTGACTATAAGGATTATTGATACAGCCAGTTGGTCTTTAGAAGTCTTTTCATTTAAGCCTAATTGTAGTATGTCCACTTTTCAATACGAGGAAAATCTGAGTTGTATATATAATCATTGAACTTGACTGATATTATTGGAATTTTCATAGCTTTGCAGAAGCTCTTGTAGGACTATAAACTTCTTGAGAAGTGGTTGTGGTTATATATTTATTTGCACTTTATTGTCTGTCTAACCATTAATTCAGCAAATATTCATTGCCTGCTATGGCATCATAGTATGAACGGGATGAAACCATGGTAAGACACAGTCCTTGTTCTTAGGGATATAAATATTGTTAGAGGGAGACAAATAATGAATATATACTGAGGGAAAGGAAGTGTTGCTTTTTTATTTAATATGAGTAAAGGAGGCCTGTCTGATGGGTAACACTTGAACAGAAATAAGAAAGCAAGGGATTGAATCATGCAAATATTTTGGAGAACAACATTGGAGACACAGGGAACAACCTGAAAAAAAAAAGATCTTGGGTGGAAGTACGTTTTTGAATGAAAATGTCATAGCTGGCCCATAGAGGGAATGTGGTAGGAGATGAGACATAGGCAGTTTGTGGTATCATTCAGAAATTCAGCTAAGGGTTTTGAGCTGGGAGTGGTATGATCTAAGGAACGTAATATGACCATGGATTTGATTAGCTCAGTTTGCTGCCTTGTGGAAAGAGACTGTAATTGAGGGCAAGGGAAAGCAAGAGGAAAAGCGGGAAGACCACTCGCAGCAGCTCAGTTGAGAGATGGTACTTGAGTCCTCAAGCTTGGACTCGAGCTATAGCCGTGGAGGCGGTGAGGCGTGCTGTGGGTTCTGGATGTATCGTATTTAGAGGCAGTCAGGTCTTCTGTCCATTTAGGTGCAAGATGTGCGAATCAGGTGTTGCACCAAGCTGTAAGGTCTGTGTATCTGGTTGCAGCTGCCATTTCCCAGAATGGCAGGGTTGTGACAAAGAGGAAATTTGAGGGGGAGGGACTCCAGAATTGGGATTTGGTTTAAGATTCCTGCGGACTTTCAAGTGGGGATGTAGAATAGATAGTTGGATACACAAGTCTGGCAGTGAGAGGATATCTTAGTAAGACAGTGTAACCATTTAAAGAATCAGTGTGAACAGAGAAGTTGTTTAAGGACGCTTATACGTTGGGGAATAAGAAGGAACTGGCAAAAGAGCCTAGGCAGAGGAGGAGATAGGAAAATAAATGCAGATGGCTTCCAGAAGACCAAGGAGGAAGGAAGTGTGTTTCAAGAAATAAGAAGTGAACAGCTGTGTTGAATGCTTCTGGCTGATCAAGATGAGGTTCAAGAAGTAACTGTTTGATTTGGCCAGGTGAATGATATTCATGTGCAGTGGAGAGGAAAGGTGGATGGGAGGAGCCTCAAGAGAGAATGGAAGGAGAAATGGGGACAATAAATATAAACTAATCTCTTAAATAAGAAAAGGAGTATGTCAAGGCTGTATATTGTCACCTTGCTTATTTAACTTATATGCAGAGTACATCATGAGAAATGCTGGGCTGGAGAAAGCACAAGCTGGAATCAAGATTTCCAGGAGAAATATCAATAACCTCAGATATCGAGATGACACCACCCTCATGGCAGAAAGTGAAGAAGAACTAAAGACCCTCTTGATGAAAGTGAAAGAGGAGAATGAAAAAGTTGGCTTAAAGCTCAACATTCAGAAAACCATGATCACGGCATCTGGTCCCATCACTTCATGGGAAATAGATGGGGAAACAGTGGAAACAGTGGCTGACTATTTTTCTGGGCTCCAAAATCACTGCGGATGGTGATTGCAGCCATGAAATTAAAAGACGCTTACTCCTTGGAAGAAAAATTATGACCAACCTAGACAGCATATTCAAAAGCAGAGACATTATTTTGCCAACAAAGGTCCGTCTAGTCAAAGCTATGGATTTTCCAGTGGTCATGTATGGAAGT
The DNA here is from genome assembly GCA_006410675.1 of Oreotragus oreotragus. Classification (NCBI taxonomy): domain Eukaryota; kingdom Metazoa; phylum Chordata; class Mammalia; order Artiodactyla; family Bovidae; genus Oreotragus; species Oreotragus oreotragus. Next base: position 155,674 of record SJYX01021110.1, read on the forward strand.
GAGAATTGGACTATAAAGAAAGCTGAGTGCCGAAGAATTGATGGTTTTGAACTGTGGTGTTGGAGAAGACTATTGAGAGTCCCTTGGACTGCAAGGAGATCCAACCAGTCCATCCTAAAGGAGATCAGTCCTGGGTGTTCATTGGAATGACTGATGTTGAAGCTGAAACTCCAATACTTTGGCCACCTGATGTGAAGAGCTGACTCATTTGAAAAGACCCTGATGCTGGGAAAGATTGAGGGAAGGAGGAGAAGGGGATGACAGAGGATGAAATGGTTGGATGGCATCGCCGACTTGATGGACATGAGTTTAGATAAACTCCGAGAGTTGGTGATGGACAGGGAGGCCTGGTGTGCTGTAGTTCATGGGGTCGCAAAGAGTCAGACATGACTGAGCAACTGAACTGATGAATCTCTTAAAGGGGCTCCCTGGTGGCTCAACTGGTAAAGAAGCTGCCTTCAGGGTGGGAGCCCTGGACTGGGAAGATCCCCTGGAGGAGGGCATGGCAACCCACTCCAGTGTTCTTGCCTGGAGAATCCTGTGAACAGAGGAGCCTGGAGGGCCACAGTCCGTGGGGTTGCAAAGAGTCGAACACGACTGAGCAACTAAGGTGAAGGTGAAGTCGCTCAGTCGTGTCCGACTCTTTGCGACCCTGTGGACTGTAACCTACTAGGCTTCTCCATCCATGGGATTCTCCAGGCAAGAACACTGGAGTGGATTGCCATTTCCTTCTCCAGGGGATCTTCCCGACCCAGGGACTGAACCCGGGTCTCCCACATTGGAGGCAGACGCTTTAACCTCTGAGCCACCAGGGAAGCCCAAGCACACACACAAAAAATCTCTTAAAGAAACTTGCTATAAAGGATTAAAAAGATACTGGCAGTACCATGAAGTATATATGGAACCAAGAATGGGAGGGGAATAAAACACTTATATGCTGCCGATGATCAGTAAGAGAAGAAGGAGCTTGATGAGGTCAGAAAGATAGGGGATATGGGAGCAGTGACCTTGAATAGGAGAGCAAGGGGGGATGTGTCCAGTACACAGAGAAGTCACAGCTTCTCCACAGTAGGAGTAGCTAGATCCAGATGCCGTTAGGTTTGTGCAGATGTCATTACGGTTTCAGACATAAATTTTAATTCATTATAACTAGACGTAAACACATCTTTATTACTCAGAATAGAAACCATTACAATCAACACATTTTTGCCAATGAGAAATAAGTTTATTTATTCCTGTAGCATAAAAATCTGTGCTTCAGAATTCCATGAACTCTTGGAAAGCATCTTCTCTCTCCTGCTGGTTGTGGAAGCGTTCTCCCTGCAAAAAGCAGTCGAGATGCTTGAAGAAGTGGCGGTCGGTTGGTGAGAGGTCTGGTGAATATGGTGGATGAGGCAAAACTCCGTGGCCCAGTTCATTCAACTTTTGAAGCATTGGTTGTGCAGCTTGCAGTCAGATGTCATCAGACGTTGTCATGGAGAAGAATTGGGCCCTTTTCTGTTGACCAATGTTGGCAGCCAGCATTGCAGTTTTCAGTGCATCTCATCGATTTGTTCGGCAAACGTCTCAGCTGTAATGGTTTTGCAGGGATTCAGAAAGCCATAGTACATCCGACTGGCATGAGACCACCAAACAGTGACCAGTACCTCTTTTTGGTGCAAGTTTGGCTGTGGGAAGTGCTTTGGAGCTTCTTCTCAGTCCAACCACTGAGCTGGTCATCACCAGTTGTCATAAAATCCACTTTTCTTCACACATCACCATCTGGTTGAGAAACGGGTCACTGTTGTTGCCCAGAATAAGAGAAGAAGACACTTCAAACTGAAGATTCTTTAAATTTCCGGCCAGCTTATGAGACGCCCACTTATCAAGCTTTTTCGCCTTTCCTGTTTGCTTCAAATGCCAGACGGCTACAGGATGAAGAGGCTTTAGCTCTTCTGCAGTTTCTTGTGTAGTAAGAGGATTGTCTTTGATGATCTTCTCAGCTGGTCATTGTCAGCTTCTAATGGCCAGCCACTACGTTTCTCAACTTCGAGGCTGTCGTCTCCTTTGTAAAACTTCTTGAACAACCACTGCACTGTGCGTTTGTTAGCAGTTCCGGGCCAAAGTGCATTGTTGTGAGGTGTCTGTGCTGCTTTACGACCCATTTTGAACTTGAATTAAAAAAAACAAATCACTCAATTTGCTTTTTGTCTAGCATCATTTCTATAGTCTAAAATAAGTATACAATAAAAAGCAAGTAATAGTCATTAGCAAAAAAAACTATAAAGCGAGAAATGTCCATTAAAAGGATGCATAATACAACTACATTTATTTAGAATGCATTCCGACATCAGATGGCAAATTTCAACATTGCAAAAACCGCAGTTTATTTTGCACCAGGCTGATACTGGTGAGCAGGTGTGGGGGAAGCACAGAAGTTCTCTCCTGGTGGCTGTTTCCTTGGCGAGACGGAAAGCACGCTCGTTAGTGCAGAGTGAGGAGACGAGGTTTGGAGGTACACGGGAGAGGTGGCCAAGTGGGTAAGGTGATTGTGCTCTGAAGGTCCGAGGGAGTAACTTTAGTGACTGACGAGGGAATCTAAACCGAGTAAGGGGAGGACTTCCTTGGTGGCTGAGGAGCTAAGACTCCTGAGCTTTCCACTGCAGAGGGTGTGGGCGCCATCCCTGGTTGGGGGAAACTAAGATCCCACATACCACGTGGTGTGGCCAAAATTTTCAAGAAGAACTGAGTAAGGGGAGAAATAACTTCATAAACAGGCTGAGCGACAGTGACAAGCTAACCAGTTCCCTGGACTTTTTTTAGATCCCAGTGGGGTCAAAACTTGCTGGTGTTTACTGCTGAAGGTGGTGAGCTGGAATGTCAGGAGCTCTTTGGAATTCAGTTTATGAAGGAATTGCATTCAGTCTAATAACAGTGTCGAGGGTACGGTGTTGAGAACATTTAACTAAGTTAAAGACTGAGATCACAGAAAGGATTAAAACGTGCCAGGGTAGTAAAGGAATCATGAGTGCAGATCATGAAATCTTAGAAATGATGACAGTCGTGTTGAAAAAGTGTGGGACTGAATGAGTAGCGGGGGGAGACCGGAAGATCTAAGGATGACTGAGTGAAGAAGTAGGGGCGGCGAGCCATGAATGTAGAGGGCTGACGTGGTCTTGCACGCTGGGGCAGGAAAGGGAGGTGAAATCAGTGATGAGAAGCAACACACACCCACTCCCAGACTTGGTGACATGGGGATAGGAGAGAGACAGCCAGCTCCCTGAGAGGATTTGAAAGGAAACAGGATCCTCAGAAAAATGGCAGGTTTTTGTGAGAACAAGATGCGAAAGGATCTTCAAAGGATGAATTGAGAATGTGGGGGATTTTGCTAATGATGGGTCATGAGCTTGAAGGGGACAAAACATAGTAGGATGGTTTTGAAAGTTAGGTAAGATGTGAGACACAGAATCAGATTTCAGAGTAGACAGGCGGATGGTGGTGAGAGAGTACCGCAGGTCTGGAGCTCTGCATTGGCTATTGTGAAGGCAAGACAGGGTTAGTCCTAAAGCTCTCTCAGGCAACTGTGGGATAAGAAAGGAGTTGGCGAGGGGTCTTCCCAGGTGCACAGGGACCCCCAAAACACCTTCTTTTCTGTGTCCAGTGGGGTTAATGTAATTCATGAAACATTTTTAAAAGTGGGACTTTGATAAGGCTCCATTATCATCCTCTTTTAAAGTTATTGACAGGACATCATAGAGCTAAGTGTTTGACCTCAGTTAAAGAGATACTGTTTTCACTCTAAATCTGTTTTTCATACTTAGCATGTTATAGAATATTTTATTTTTCAGTTTTCATGATTTCAATCTTTTAGTTTTCATGATTTTTACCAATTAATTATTAAGTACTTTTTTGCCTGTAAAGCCTTATGATACCTCTGTTATAATTGTGCCCTGAATAGGAAAATTACTACTTTGTAAATTTTTAAAATTTTTTGTTTTTCTTGGCAGGCACTCTTTCATGGGAAGTTTATTGATACTGGTTTCTCGTTACCCTTCTACAAGCGTATGCTAAGTAAAAAACTGACTATTAAGGATTTGGAATCGATCGATACTGAGTTTTATAATTCCCTTATCTGGATAAGGTTTGAAGGTTTATCTTTCAATAAGGTATTTTCTTGAAACTAGTTTTACATATTTTTTTAATTAGTGGTTGTATCTCTCTTTCACCCAGAGACAACAACATTGAAGAATGTGGCTTAGAAATGTACTTTTCTGTTGACATGGAGATTTTGGGGAAGGTTACGTCACATGACTTGAAGTTGGGAGGTTCCAATATCCTAGTGACAGAGGAGAACAAAGATGAATATATTGGGTAAGGTGATTGTCCCTACTTTCTACAACTGCCATAGCATTTTAGAACTGTCTCTCTGTACCCTTGTCTTTATGCCTTGTTTGCTCCTCGGGGAATGTTCCACATTCATTCCCTCTTTCAGTGATCCTTTTCAATTATTTTTTCTCTACTCAATATTCCTCTTAATTTATAAACATGTTGCAGAAGCACTCAAAAATTTAATTTTTTAAAAACCCACTTCCCTTACCTCTGACATACATTTATTTAAGTTCTTCCCAACAGTACTAACATTCTTGAAAAAAAGTGTGTATGATGACCTCCACTTTCCCACTGCCACTTTCTGTATTGCATCCTACCTTGTCTGGATCAAAAATCAGAGAACATTGGTGCTAAAGAAGGGCTTTCCAAAGCCCATGCCCTTCTTCATTTCTAGATAAGGAGATGGAGGCCCTCTGTAGATAGTAGCAAAACCAAGTCTGGAGCCACACCTGACTAGCACTGTAATACTCATTCTTGTTCCGTTTCATTTTCCCTTTTTAAGATATTCTTTTAATAGTGCTCACCGCAACTTCCAATTTGAAACTGTGCTCACTTGAATTCTACACTCCGTACAGCTTCCTGATTTTCTTCACTTTCTCTTTTAATGACGGTTAAGAAGTACTCTGTGTTTTAAACCCTTTTACCTTACATAGAAAGTACCATCTTTTTAAATACCATCTTTATTTTCAGTTTAATGACTGAGTGGCGTTTTTCTCGAGGAGTACAAGAACAGACCAAAGCTTTCCTTGATGGCTTTAATGAGGTTGTTCCCCTTCAGTGGCTGCAGTACTTTGATGAAAAAGAATTGGAGGTTAGGATCTTTTATTATGCTATTATAGGGAAAGTTAATGGGAGGAGGGTCTGTTGTTATGCTTCTATAATAGAATGTCCGCAAGCTTTAAAAACATATGGCACCATCTTCAATCTGCTCTGATTCATCGAAATGTTTAGGGGGTATAAAACTCCAGCACTGAGTAAGGGTCTTAAGTTCTCCCAAATGTGATGCTGTCATAGCACAAAATCATCAATCGTGCCAACGCTTAGGGCTCCTGAAAAGTGAAAACTTATTAATAATTGGGGGAACTCAAGTAGGGGAAATCTCAAGTAGGGGAAATCATAAAATATGTGTCTTACTGTGACTGCCTTATTTCAGTTACCACAATGTCTTCATGGCCCATCCATTTTGTAGCATGTGTAAAAATTTTTTGCTTTTTAATACTGAATATATACAATATACAGGTATACATATATAACATATATGTATGTATTTTCAGTATTTATGTATGTAATTAACATATATATCCTGGAGGAGGAAATGGCAACCCACTCCAGTATACTTGCCTGGAGAATCCCAAGGACAGAGGAGCCTGATGGGCTGCAGACCATGGGATGACAGAGTCAGACACGACTGAGTGAGTGAGCAACAGCAACATGTATATGGTGAACAGTAAGAAAAGGAAAAACGTGTGACACTGAAGAATGAGCTCCCCAGGCCAGGAGGTGCCCAGGACACTTGTGGAGAAGAGTGGAGAAAAAGCTCCAGAAGGAACGAAGAGGCTGAGCCACAGCAGAAGCAGCGTCCCGCTGTGGATGTGTCTGGTGGTGAAAGTAAAGTCCGATGCTGTAAAGAACAGCAGCGCATAGGAACCTGGAATGTTAGATCCATGAATCCAGGTGAATCAGAAGTGGCCAAACAGGAGATGGCAAGAGTGAACATCGACATTTTAGGAATCAGTGAACTAAAATGGACCATATTGGGCAAATTTAATTCAGATGACCATTATATCTACTACTGTGGGCAAGAATCCCTTAGAAGAAGTGGAGTAGACATCATGGTCAACAAAGGAGTCCAAAATGCAGTACCTGGGTGCAATCTCAAAAACGACACACTGGATCTCAAAAACGACAGACTGGTCTCTGTTCATTTCCAAGGCAAACAATTCAGTATCACAGTAATTCAAGTCTATGCTCCACCCACTAATGCTGAAGAAGCTGAAGTTGACAGGTTCTGTGAAGACCTACAAGACCTTCTAGGACTAACACCGAAAAAAAGATGTCCTTTTCATCATAAGGGATTGGAATGCAAAAGTAGGAAGTCAAGATATACCTGAAATAACAGACAAGTTTGACTTCGGAGTACAAAATGAAGCAGGGCAAAACCTAAGAGAGTTCTGCCAAGAGAACACACCGGTCATAGCAAACACCCTCTTTCCTACAACACGAGAGATGATTCTACACATGGACAGCACCAGATGGTCAATACCAAAATCCGATTCATTATATTCGTTACAGCTGAAGATGGAGAAGCTCTATACAGTCAGCAAAAACAAGACTGGGAGCTGACTGTGGCTTAGATCATGAACTTCTTATTGCTAAATTCAGAGTTAAATTAAAGAAAGTATGGAAAACCATTAGACCATTCAGGTATGACCTAAATCAAATCCCTTACAATTATACAGTGGAAGGGACAAATAGATTCAAGGGATTAGATCTGATAGACAGAGTGCCTGAAGAACTAGGGGCAGAAGTTCATAACACTGTACAGGAGGAAGTGATCAAAACCATCCCCAAGAAAAAGAAATGCAAAAAGGCAAAATGGTTGTTTCAGGAGGCCTTACAAATAGCTGAGAAAAGAAGAGAAGCGAAAAGCGAAGGAGAAAATGAAAGACATACCCATTTGACTGCAGACTTCCAAAGAACAGCAAGGAGAGGTAAGAAAGCCTTCCTAAGTGAACAATGCAAAGAAACAGAGAAAAACAATAGAATGGGAAAGACTAGAGATCTCTTCAAAAAAAAATTAGAGATACCAAGAGAACATTTCATGCAAGGTTGGGCATGATAAAGGACAGAAACGGTATGGACCTAACAGAAGCAGAGATTATTAAGAAGAGGTGACAAAAATACACAGAAGAACTATACAAAAAAGATTTAATGACCCAGATAACCACAATTCGTGTGATCACTCACCTAGAGCAAGACATCAGGGAGTGTGAAGTCAAGTGGGCCTTAGGAAGCATCACCACCAACTAAACTAGTGGAGGTGATGGAATTCCAGCCGAGCTATTTCAAATCTTAGAAGATGATGCTGTGAAAGTTCTACACTCAGTATGCCAGCAAATTTGGAAAACTCAGCTGTGGCCACAGGACTGGAAAATGGATTGAGTTTTCATTCCAATCTCAAAGAAGGTCAATGCCAAAGAATATTCAAACTACTGCACACTCATTTCACATGCTAGAAAAGTAATGCTCAAAATTCTCCAAGCTAGGCTTCAACAGTATATGAACCATGAACTTCCAGATGTTCAAGCTGGATTTAGAAAAGGCAGAGGAATCAGAGATCAAATTGCCAACACCTGATTTGATCATTGAAAAATCAAGAGAGTTCCAGAAAAACATCTGCTTCACTGACTAGGGTAAAGACTTGGACTGTGTAGACCACACCTGTGGAAAATTCTTAAAGAGATGGGAATACCAGACCACCTTACCTGCCTCCTGAGAAACCTGTTGCTTCTATGCAGATCAAGAAGCAACAGTTAGAACCGGACATGAAACAATGGACTGGTTCCAGATTGGTTAAGGAGTACATCAAGGCTGTATATTGTCACTGTGTTTATTTAACTTTTATGCAGAGTACATCATTGAAGTGCCAGACTGGATGAAGTGCAAGCTGGGATCAACATTGCCAGGAGAAATATCAATAACCTCAGATATGCAGATGACACCACCCTTAGGGTAGAAAGCAGAGAGGAACTAAAGATCCACTTAATGAAGCTGAAAAAGGAGAGTGAAAAAGGTGGCTTAAAACTCACCATTCAAAAAACTAAGATCATGGCATCCAGTCCCATCACTTCATGGCAAATAGATTGGGAAACAATGAAAACAGTAACAGACTTTATTTTCTTGGGCTCCAAAATCGCTGCAGATGATGACTGCAGCCATGAAATTAAAAGACACTTGCTCCTTGGAAGAAAAGTTACGACAACTTAGACACCGTTTTAAAAAGCAGAGTCATTACTTTGCCCACAAAGGTCCTTCTAGTCAAGGCTTACCGTTTTTCCAGTAGTCATGTATGGATGTGAGAGTTGGACTGTAAAGAAAGCTGAGCACCGAAGAATTGATGCTTTTGAACTGTGGTTTTGGAGAAGACTCTTGAGAGTCCCTTGGACTGCAAGGAGATCCAACCAGTCCATCCTAAAGGAGATCAGTCCTGGGTGTTCATTGGAAGGACTGATGCTGAGGCTGACGCTGCAGTACTTTGGCCACCTGATGCGAAGAGCTGACTCATTGGAAAGACCCTGATGCTGGGAAAGACTGAGGACAGGAGAAGAAGGGGATGACAGGATGAGACGGTTGGATGGCATCACCAACCCAACGAACATGAGTTTAAGCAAGTTCCGGGAGAAGGTGGAGGACAGGGAACCCTGGCGTGCTGCAGTCAATGGGGTCACAAGGAGTTGACTGATATATCACAGAGGTCACAACTGATAATATATAATACATATATGTGTGTATTTTCTTTATCCGTTCATCAGTCACTGAATCTTTGTCTTCGTTCCACCTTTTGGTGATTGTGAATAATGCTGCTATATACATGAGTGTACAGAATACTCTTTGAGACCCTGCTTTCAGTTCTTTTAAGTAAGTACTCAGGAGTGGTATTGCTCTATCAGATGGTAATAGTTAACTTCTTGAAGAACCGCTACTGTTTTCCATAGCAGCTGTACCATTTTCCATTCCCACCAAATGTATATAAGGCTTCCAGCTTTTCCACATGTTTGCCTATTCTTGTTATTTTCTGTTTTTGTTTTTAATAGTAACAATTCCAGTAATAAAAGTAGGAGGTGGTAGCTCGCTGTGGTTTTGATTTATGTTTCCCTGATGATTAGTTACTGTGAATTCTCCAAGTCTCCCCCATGTAGATGAGAAGGTAGGGAGAGCCATTTAGGAAAATGGTTGCATTTCCCCTCTGCCGCCTTTTGGGGGCAGTATTTTAACTTCAGCCATCTTGCGTCCTCTGTTAAGAAACTTGGTTTGTCCATGTAATCAAAATGTGCATATGAAAAAATTAGCATTTTAAGTTTTATACAGTAATAGTCCTATGTAGGACTTAGCCTTCTAGAAACTCTGACACAGGAAATACATGAAAATCAGGACTCAGAGCTTGAATTACAGGCAGACTCTGTAAACCTTAGTTAACGGCTCTTTCCTAATAGCTTGCTTACACAAATCAGCAGAAATGCAGTGGTAGAATGGAAGATGCTTTTTAGAGTAGTATTAATCAGTTTTTAAATCACTAACTCTGTTAAGAATCTGAAGAAAATGAAATAATTTTGCATCCTCAAAATGCGTACATCTAAAATACTTTGTACCTTTGGTTAAGAATTGCTTTGTTAGGGGCCACTCAGTGAGAGAGGGGTGTTACGACAAGAGCCTGACATCAGAACCTAGAGGAAACTAAGACAGCAGATAAAGAAAGATGTTAACAGGTGCATACTTTTATATCACCCTTGGTAGCGCTTACAGTCTTCTCACAGGACACCTTGTGAAATAGTCTGACTGCATGATAATTGTCTAACACAGATAAGGAGAGTAAAGGCCTAACTGCCTACTGATTTGCTTTTAGCTCACAGTACAGAGCTATGAGGAAATAGAAATTTGTTTTGTTTTGTCTTGTCTTTCTCTTGTTTCTTCTTCTACTCCCATTCATTCTCTTTTAACCATGAATAATACCACAATAAAGAATATTTACATCATTATCCAAAAGAAAGGTTATCCATAATCATGCCCCTTTTTTACAGGTTTAAATCTGTTTGTAAGAAGATAAAACAGTCATTCTGTATAAAAACTCTTCATCACACTAGGAACAGAAGGCAGCCTTCTCAGTTTGATAAAAGGGCATCAACAAAAAAGATAAACCCTAACATCATTCTAATGGTGATACCTCGGGTGTTTCTCACTGAGATGGGGAACTCGGTGATGCTCACTGTCACCATTTGTGTTCTGCATTGTACCAGATTCCAAAGCCAGTGCAATAAGGCAGAAGTAGAAGCAAAAAGCTTGAAGTTTGGAAAGAAGTAAAACTGCCTTTGTTCACAGATGATAATATGATTGTCAGCTTAGAAAATCCTAAGGGACCTACCAGAAAACAACTAGAAATGATAATGAATTTTAATAAGTCATTGTAGGGTGCAAGCTCAGTTATTTAAAAAATCAATTGTGTATCTTCTACCTGCTAGCAGCAAACATTTAGAAATTGAAACTTCAAAATTTCATTTACTAAAGCATTAAAAAAAAAAAAGAAGAACAAATTTAGCCAAAGGCATGTAAGAACTCTATCCTAAGAACTGGAAACATTGCTGAGAAAAATTAAAATTTTAAAAAGTGGAGACATTTCATCATGTGTATTGGAAGATTCAGTATTGTAAATATCAGTTTTCTCCAAACAACACAATCTAATCAACATCCTGGTAGAATTTTCTGTAGAAATTGATGGGCTAGTTCTAAAATTACAAGGAAACGCACAAGTTCTAGATTAGCCAAAACAATTTTGAAAAAGGACAAATCTTACAGATGTTTACTACCTGATGTCAAGGATTTTTATAAGCCATAGTAATTAAGATAGTGTGATATTTGTGTGAGGATAGACAGACAGGTCAGTGGAGCACTTTAATTAGAATCCAGAATAGATCCACATATATATTGTCAATTATTTTCATCAAAAATACTAATATATTTTGATGAGGAAAGGGGAAAAGTCTTAAACAAATGATTCTGGATTAACTTGATATTCATACAGAAGAAAATTAATTTTGATCCCAAGTCAGCTCATAAAGATTAATTTGAAATAAATTATGAACATAAATAATGAACACTAAAAATATAGTAGAAAAATATGAGTCTAGATGGAAGTGTCTTAGGAAGAACACAACAGGATGTTAGACTTCATCAAAATTAAAAATGTCTCTTCAAGAGATGCTGTCAAGTAAATGAAAAGGCAACCTACCTGCTGAAAGAAACTCTTGAGACAAAGGTGCTTATATATATCCAGACTATATTAAAAACCTGTCACTTCAATAAAAATACAATTTTTAAGTGGACAAAGACTCACTTCATTAAAGAAGCTCTATTGATGGCATATAAACACGGGGAGATGCTCACTAATCTTTGGGGAAATACAGATTCAAACTAAATGAATTATCACTATTAAACATGCCTCAGGCTTATGCCCTAGCGGTTCCACTAGTAGGTGTTTACTCATGTGGAAATGAAATATATATGTTCACAGAAGAACTTTTCCGTAAATGCTCATCACAGTTTTATTCATCAAAATAAAAAATGAGAATGGGTAAATAAATTGCTGTATATTTACATAATGAAATACCACTCAGCAATACGAAAGAACCACTGGTAGCCAGCAGCCATCACAGTGTGGATGAATCTCATAAACATTCTACTGGCGAGAAAAGAAAACAGAAAAGAGCGGATGAGTGTAGTCTCTCTGCTGTGTTGAGAAATCTAACCTGTGGTGAGGTCACTGAGGTGGTTAACAGGTATATACTGCTGTCAAAATGCATGTAACTCTGTACTTAAAATATGCACGCTTTATTGTGTGTAAATTATAGATCATAGTTGATATGAGAAATAAAGTACAGGTTATTATGCCCAAAATAGTTTTCATCCCATATATAATAAACTAGAGTTATTTGAAAATTTTACATATCTAGAAGATTTTATTTTCAAAGCCTGGATAGATGAATAACAGGAGGTTAGTATACTTTTAATATTAAATAGTTAAGGTAGCATAAATTGAAAGAAGAAGAAGAACCAGAAATGTATGTTTAAAACTTATTTGTAATATATGTGATTTGGGATATCTGTGTAGTAAAAGTGATTGTTTTTGTATAGCTGATGTTTTTCTTGAAGAATAGTTACTTTTGAATGTTTTTAAGTTCAGTAAACATGAATAAGCTAAGAACCGAAGAATTCTGCATGTTACATTGCCACACAATTTAGTTAGACTTGCTTTACTGTGATCGTTATTTGATGTACACATAGCCATTTGACATAATGATGCGTGTGCGTAGCTGGGCATTAGCAGATTTCAGTCCTGGAGTTACTCTCTTCATGAATCTTTGCTCTGACCTGATACCATGCTCGTTCCCCAGGTTATGTTGTGTGGCATGCAGGAGGTCGACCTGGCAGATTGGCAGAGAAACACTGTGTATCGCCATTATACCAGAAACAGCAAGCAAATCATTTGGTTTTGGCAGGTATTTGCTTTTATCTTCTTGACACTAAATACTGAAAGAAAATGTTTTCTGATGAAGTGGTAATTTGAAAACAGTTAATTTTTAGGGTTGAGACTGCTTTTGGACATGGTATTCAGTCTTTGAATTTTAAATTAGAAGTGGATAGTGCAATACTTGTTAAAGGATTTTCCGTTTCTTATTTCCTAAATGAAAGAACAAATGACCATCTTTAAATAGTAGTTTAACGGTAATGGTTTTAGGTATAACTTTTTTTTCTAGTAGTATGAAAGTATTCTATAAATTCTACTTAATTTTGGAAGTAAAAGAGGAATATGTTTTTAATGAGAAATTCAATGAAAATACTTTATTCCTCTAAAGGTGATAATATGCCAGCAAGTTAGAACAATCTAGAGGATAATGTTTAAGAATGACTTTTCTTTCCTTTCCTTTCTCTCTCCCCCTCTCCCTCCTTTTCTCTTTGTCCATTGGGGAACTGAGTAAATAAATTGTAATATATCCGTTCTGTAATTCCATACCTTTTTGTCATTCTTTTTCTTAATGCAAATTAACAAAAATATTGGAGAATAATGTTTTTCAGTACAGTATTAAGGTTAAAATGAAGATGTTTTTCAATACAGTATTAAGGTTAAAATGAAGTTGTATCTATTTCTTGCCTTAAAGGAAAATATCTGTTCTATCTAGACGAAGTGTCTGCTAGTCTATGAACATAGCCTCTGAGAAGGTGGCGGGTGGCTGGGCAGAGAGCCACCCTGAGGCAGAGGTGTGCACGTGGGCTCCCCGCTGCGCCCTCCTGCTGCCTGAGGTCCACACCACCTGCACATGTTAACTATTGCAAAAAGTAAAGGAAAAGTAGGAGTAACTCTGTTTTCAAGCCTAAGACATCAGAATTGCATCCATACAGAGTATGTGCAAGTATCTCTAATCTTCCCTTTCGGCCCTTTACCAGCTTCCCTGTTCCTTTTGTTCCCTGACACTCCCTTTGGGCGTTTCTTTCTATATACCTGAGGAGCTTAAGTGCTCAGACAAGACTAAACAACTTTACTCACTCACTCACTCATTCAAATGGGGTTTGTTCTGGGGAAAGTGGTGAGATTTATGCCAGCCCTGTTCACCTCCATTATATATCCGTTCTGTAATTCCATACCTTTTTGTCATTCTTTTTCTTAATGCAAATTAACAAAAATATTGGAGAATAATGTTTTTCAGTACAGTATTAAGGTTAAAATGAAGATGTTTTTCAATACAGTATTAAGGTTAAAATGAAGTTGTATCTATTTCTTGCCTTAAAGGAAAATATCTGTTCTATCTAGACGAAGTGTCTGCTAGTCTATGAACATAGCCTCTGAGAAGGTGGCGGGTGGCTGGGCAGAGAGCCACCCTGAGGCAGAGGTGTGCACGTGGGCTCCCCGCTGCGCCCTCCTGCTGCCTGAGGTCCACACCACCTGCACATGTTAACTATTGCAAAAAGTAAAGGAAAAGTAGGAGTAACTCTGTTTTCAAGCCTAAGACATCAGAATTGCATCCATACAGAGTATGTGCAAGTATCTCTAATCTTCCCTTTCGGCCCTTTACCAGCTTCCCTGTTCCTTTTGTTCCCTGACACTCCCTTTGGGCGTTTCTTTCTATATACCTGAGGAGCTTAAGTGCTCAGACAAGACTAAACAACTTTACTCACTCACTCACTCATTCAAATGGGGTTTGTTCTGGGGAAAGTGGTGAGATTTATGCCAGCCCTGTTCACCTCCATTTCTATGTCTTGATGAAACATGTTGTCTCAGCACAATTCTGTGCAGAAACATTATTTTTCGTATTTAGCACAACATTTTGTCTTCAGTCTCTTGTTTTTAAGATACATTTCTACTCTCACACTGTCCCCTAAGTTCCTTGCCTTCTGTTGTAAGACACTCAGAGCAATTCAGATCAGTATTTCACATTACCTGTCTGTGTCCACTTTGAAAAGAAATAGTCCATGAAGAGATATATGTTTAGAAGAATGCATACTTTGGGTTCAGGTATGAAGAACACAGGTGGGAAAGTGGTGTTTAGTGAAAGAAAATACCAGAAGCTGCTGAGAGTGGCAGTTGAGAAGGATTTGCTCACCGTCAGTAGCTTGCAGGGCAGTCAGCTCAGGTCAGGATAACAGAGCTTTAGAGCCCAGTCAGACCTGAGTTCACATGTTAGGTCCACCACTTAGTAGCAGGTTGAGAAGGACAAGTCTTCACCTCTCCAGGCCTCCGTTTTCTTTTTTTCTGGGTATGTGTTTATTTTTGACTGTGCTGGGTCTCTGTTGCTGCCCACGGGCTTTTCTCGAGTTGCGGCGAGCAGGGGCCCCGCTCTGGCTGTGGTGCACAGGCTTCCCATCGCGATGTCCTCCCTGTTGCGGAGCACAGGCTCCGGGGCGCGAGGGCTTCTGCAGTCGTGGCCTGTGGGCTCAGAGGTGCGGCTCCTGGCCTCTAGAGTACAGGCTCGATAGCCGCGGCCCCCGGGCTTAGCTGCTCCGTGGCGTGTGGGATCTTCCAGACCGGGGACAGGGCCCGTGCCTCCTGCATCAGCAGACGGGCTCTTCCCGCAGGTATCATGGGGGTGCTGATGCTACTGCCTGTCTCATCATGTTGTCGTTAGGGCCAAATACACAAAAAGCGCATGGCGCACCCTGTTTTCATTTTCCTCCTAAGAATAGAAAATTGGGCTTTGAAATCAGTACAGGAGTTGTGAGTTAATTTGAAATGAGAAATAGAATTTTAGCACGAATAATTTTCACCAGCTCGTAAAGTAAACTTGATTGTGTTTCGCAGCTTGTGAAGGAGACAGACAATGAAGTGAGGATGCGGCTGCTGCAGTTCGTCACTGGGACCTGCCGTCTGCCTCTGGGAGGGTTTGCCGAGCTCATGGGTAAATGCAGTGTTCTCTGGAGATAGTTTTGTGATAATGCGTTTAGACACACAGCAGACNTAAAGTAAACTTGATTGTGTTTCGCAGCTTGTGAAGGAGACAGACAATGAAGTGAGGATGCGGCTGCTGCAGTTCGTCACTGGGACCTGCCGTCTGCCTCTGGGAGGGTTTGCCGAGCTCATGGGTAAATGCAGTGTTCTCTGGAGATAGTTTTGTGATAATGCGTTTAGACACACAGCAGACTCAGGATTAAGGATGATTCTTCTGTGCTTTATGCAGGGCATCTACTGAAAGACAAATTAATGCTTAATATCAAGTACATTTGTAAGATAGGTATGAAAGTCTGCTCTCAGAGGCTTTGTGAAGGGAGTACAGTTCTGTAGACACTGATCTTTCCACTTTGTGATTCCTATTGCTGGATCTCTGCAGCATTAAGAAGCTTCTCTGGGCAGAAGCCACTTACATTGTAGTTTATTCTGTATCATTCATGTTGATTCTGTGATGTGTTCCAGTTTGACTAGTTGTCAAAACTAAAAAGTTTAAAGGACCAAATGAATTTTGTCATATTTTCCTGATTTAGGAAGTAATGGGCCTCAAAAATTTTGCATTGAAAAAGTTGGCAAAGACACCTGGTTACCAAGAAGCCACACATGGTAAGTACAGTGACTGAGTATAATTGTTGATTCATTAAAGTAGTCAGAATTTCAGTTTTTACTGATTAATATAGCACTCTATAACTAAACACTTTAGAGTGACTGGTTAATATAAATACTCGAGAAATGTATCAATTGATTCAAAAAATATTAAAGTACCACTAGGTGTAAAGTAAGATTGAAATGTTCCCTGCCTTTTATGAAGTTTGTGCTCCATTGGGGATGGGCACAAAAGACAAACAGATCATCACCTCTTTACACATGCCAGGAGTCCTTTAAACCAGGAGACCACCTGGAGAGGAATCCCCACCAGATTGGGTGGTCAGGGAAGCTTCTTGGAAACAGTGATGTCTAAGTTGAGTTTGATGAATAGCATACTGTGGAAGAAGTGGGGAGTGTACACTTTGTACAGTCATTTTTTACGGAAATGAAAGATGACTTGGTATGAATGGAACTTAATGATTCTGAGGAGGAAGATAAAAAAATTTGGAAATGTGGGCAGGGGCTACATTATGTAGAGGTTAACAGGCTATGATGAGCAATTAGATTCTAAATACAATTAGAAGCCATTGAGGAGTCTTACGTAGGAAGAGATCTAACTGGGTGAGTGAGAGCAGGGAGTTCAGAGCTGTTAGTCATCCAGACAGAAGATGGTGATGGCGCGAAGGTATGCGTTGCTTTCAGGAGGTCAAAGCCAGTTTTCACCCTGCCCTTTTTTGCCTTATTGTTGTTCTGACGTCTGCACTTGTGGCGCCAAAGCAATGATGGGCCCACAGGTGTTGCCTTAGCACAGGTCAAGGCAGCGATGCCACGCTGCTGTCTCTGCGTCTCTCAGCACCACACATTTGCAGTTAGAAAAGGAAGAGAAGGCCAGGCTTATTGAAGGTTGTTGATTATGAAGTAGTAAAAGCTGTTAGCTTTATTAAATCTTGACACTTGAAGTATGTGTGTAGTTTTTTTTTAATATTCTGTATGACAAAATAAATGGCAAGTCTACATAAAACACTGGTTTTTGTCTTGCGAAGAAGCCCTTAGACAGTTGTCGAGTTGAAAGCTGAAGAGCTTGCTTTTTTGTGTGAAATGCTCTGTTTACTTGAAAACATAACAGACTGTTTCATTCAGACTTTTTTCTTGAAAATTAAGTAAAAGCTCATCATTTTAAGGAAAACAGTTAACAGCATTTGTTGGTGATGATAACATTGAGGTTTCGTATAAAAATCAGAATTTTGGAAAACTTGTATATTCAGCTTTGCAGCTTCCCAAAACTAAATATTTGAAAATTCGTTATAACTGGGTGAACCTATATTTCCAAATAACTGATACATGATGTTATAAACTCATGCATGAGAAAAACATCCAAAGTGCAAAGTAAACCAATAGATTTCATGTAACAGAATACAAAGGGTTCTGTGATATGATTTCAAAACCCATATTATGCATAACCTTGTCAAACTTACTATATTATCAAAGAATAATATCCACAATTATATGGGAAAAAATTACTTGAGTACATCTCTGTTTTCTGATTGCATATCTGTATGGGAACAGTTTTCATATAATCTAAAAGAATGCAGTTTGATAGTATAAACACATAGGTATTAGAATCCAGATGTCTTCTTTAAACCAGACATTAAAATGATTTGCAAAAATATGAAACAAGGTCACTTTTTTCACTACTTTTTTGAAAACAATCACTTTTTTCATAAAAATAACTTACTTTCATTCTCACAGTAAATTATTTTTTTAATTTATGGTAAATAACAATAGCTATAATTCACATAAACAAAAAGCTCTTTGGATTTCTCAATATTTTTAGATGTGAAAAGGATCCTGTTCACCAAAAACTTTAAGGAACACCAGGTTAGATTAAATTGGTGAGTCCAGTGCAGGAGAGACTGTTGAGGCAGGGGACAGAGAGTTCATAACCAAAGGAGATGGAAAGAATTGGGATTCTGAGTGTGAGTTAAGGAATTCACTTTTGATGAAAACGAGAACATTTCCTTTGTTGTAACAGAAGAGGAAGAAAAGTTGAGTTAAATTACAGATAGATTTTAGATTTTGTGAAGGAAAAAGTTGATCAGCTGTTGATTTTTTCCTCCAAGTATTTATAAAGTGAACTCACTGGCTAACAGCGAAGAAGGGAAAGACTTGGAAGGAGAAAGAAAGGGAGAGTTGTCAGGGATGAGAAGTGTTTTCTAGAGAAACATAGTTGAGAATGCTGGGCAGCGTTGGATTGCCCACTCGGATCTGGTAGTTCATGTGAAGTCATCAGATCTCCCCTGCAGTAGTTTTCAACTGATAAGGTACAAGGAATGAAAAAGTAGAAGGCTGAATTCATTCAGAGTTTGAGTAAGTTCAAAAAGGAGAGATAAGATTTTAAAGTATTTGCATGGTAGTGATTATAAGGATAGACCATGACCTCTATAAATTATTAGGTTGGTGCAAAAGTAATTGCAGTTTTAGACTATGAATTTTAAATCATTGTAACTAGGCTCAAACACATCTTTATTAGTCAAAATAGGAACAATTACAGTCAATACACTTTTGCCAGTGAGAAACAAGTTTGTTCCTATAACGTAAAAGTCCATACTTCGGGATTAGACGAACTCTTGAGGAAAGCATTTTCTGCCTCCTGCTGGTTGTGGAAGCATTTTCCCTGCAGAATGTCGTCGAGATGCTTGAAGAGGTGGTAGTCAGTTGGCGAGAGGTTGGGTGACTGTGGTGGATGAGGCGAAACTTCGTAGCCAACCTGTTCGACTTTTGAAGTGCTTGCCGTGCAGTGTGTGGTCGGGAGTCGTGGAGGACTGGGCTCCTTCGGTTGACCAGTGCTGCCTGCAGACATCGCAGTTTCCGGTGCTTCTCATCAATTTGCTGAACACACTTCTCAGGTGTACTGGTTTCACCGCGATTCAGAAAGTTGTAATGGATCAGACGGGCAGCAGACCACCAAACAGCGACTGTGACTTTTTTTTTTTTTTTTGACCGTGACTTTTTTTTGGTGTAAGTTTGGCTTTGAGAAGTGCTTTGGAGCTTCTTCTCAGTCCAGCCACTGAGCTGGTCGTTGCTGGTTGTCATATAAATCCACCTTTCATCACACGTTACAGTCCAATCGAGAAATGGTGTGTTGCGTAGAATAAGAGAAGATGGCATTTCAGAACAACAGTTTTTTTCATTATCAGTCAGCTCATAAGGCACCCACTTACAGAGCCTTTTCACCTTTCCACTTCGCTTCAAATGCGGAATGACCGTGGAATGGTCAACGCTGAGTTCTTGAGTCACATCTACAGTGGTAAGAGGATCAGCTTCAATGATCTTCTCAGTTGGTCATTGAAACTTCCGATGGCCAGCCACTACGGTCCTCATTTTCAAGGCTCTCATCTCCTTTGCATAACTTCTTGAAACACCAGTGCACTGTACGTGCATTAGCAATTCCTGGGCCAGATGGGTTGTTGATGTAGCAAGTTGTCTCTGCTGCTTTACGCCTCATTTTGAAATCAAATAAGACAATCACTTGAATTTGCTTTTCGTCTAACATCCTTTCCATAGTCTAAAGTAAAAATAAAATAAACTGCATGGCCACAGGACTGGAAACAGTCAGTTTTCATTCCAATCCCAAAGAAAGGCAGTGCCAAAGAATGCTCAGACTACCGCACAACTGCACTCATCTCACATGCTAATAGGGCTTCCCTGGTGCCTCAGAGGTTAAAGCGTCTGCCTGCAATGCGGGAGACCTGGGTTCAATCCCTGGGTCAGGAAGTTCCCCTGGAGAAGGAAACGGCAACCCACTCCAGTATTCTTGCCTGGGGAATCCCAAGGATGGAGGAGCCTGGTGGGCTTCAGTTCACAGAGGAGCCTGATGGGCTTCAGTTCACGGGGTCGCAAAGAGTCGGACACGACTGAGCGACTTCACTTTCACATGCTAGTAAAGTAATGCTTAAAATTTTCCAAGCCAGTCTTCAGCAATATGTGAACC
>SJYX01021110.1:180052-197527 GCA_006410675.1 Oreotragus oreotragus
AAAAGCAGAGACATTACTTTGCCAACAAAGGTCCGTCTAGTCAAGGCTATGGTTTTTTCCGTGGTCATGTATGGATGTGAGAGTTGGACTATAAAGAAAGTTGAGCACCGAATAATTGATGCTTTTGAACTGTGGTGTTGGAGAAGAGTCTTAAGAGTCTCTTGGACTGCAAGGAGGTCCAACCAGTCCATCCTAAAGGAAATCAGTCCTGGGTGTTCATTGGAAGGACTGATGTTGAAGCTGAAACTCCAATACTTTGGCCACCTGATGGGAAGAGCTGACTCATTGGAAAAGACCTGATGCTGAGAAAGATTGAGGGCAGGAGGAGAAGGGGACAGCAGAGGATGAGATGGCTGGATGGCATCACTGACTCGATGAACATGGGTTTGGGTTGACTCAGGGAGTTGGTGATGGACAGGGAGGCCTGGCATGCTGTGGTTCATGGGGTCACAAGGAGTCGGTCACGACTGATCAACTGAACTAAACTGAATCATTAGCAAAAGAACATAAAGTGAGAAATGTGCATTAAAGTGGTGTATAACATAACCACATTTATCGAGAATGTATTTCAGTATCAAATGGCAATTTCAACAGTGCCAAAACCACAATTACCTTTGCACCAACCTAATACTTATAATGATGGGCTGTTGCTTAAGAAGTGAAGATTGGAAGAGTCTGTGGACAAGGTAGGATGGTGAGAAAGTATTGGGTTAATAGGTTGGCATTTTGATTGAAGTAAGTTGGGGAAAACAGATAATCAGAGAATAGAGTATTTAGTGAATAGTTCCCTTTGCTGCTGGTGACCAAGTTCAAGGTGTGATACTAAAGTAGGGGAACAGATCCCTGAAGAACGGCCAAGACCTGGGAGGCTGTAGTGTTGCCTGTCACCTGAGTGAACGAGAGGACATCAAGCAGGGGCCAGAGGTAGCAATGAGTGAAGGAACGTGGTCAGGAAGGAGGTGACAGCAAGAGTGCAGAAGGAAGGCTTCATAGCCAGATCATTTGCCTCATGAGGAAAGTGTGTTGGCTGGCTGCAAAGGAAATGGACTGTTTCAGGCTAACTGTGTTTCAGTTAAGGCAAGAGAAGCTGTTTAGACTGTCTCCAGGGGATCTTCCCGACCCACGGCTCAAACCCCGCTCTCGCGCGCTTGCAGGCAGATTCTTTGCCATCTGAGCCACCAGGAAAGCCCGTTTANGGCTGCAAAGGAAATGGACTGTTTCAGGCTAACTGTGTTTCAGTTAAGGCAAGAGAAGCTGTTTAGACTGTCTCCAGGGGATCTTCCCGACCCACGGCTCAAACCCCGCTCTCGCGCGCTTGCAGGCAGATTCTTTGCCATCTGAGCCACCAGGAAAGCCCGTTTAGACTACAGAAGCCTGCAGATCGTGTAGTAGGAGCTCAGAAGAATGGGCTGGAACGCTGTGAGATGGGGGCGCAGGGGGAGATACTGTTCAGATCAGGGGAGGTAGAGTAGGTGAGGACTGGGGCGAGGATTTAGGTGAAAAGATGACGCAGAGAGACTTGCGTGTCTGGCAGTGACTGAGGGGTGCGGTGCTGTGCCTGCCGTCTGTGGGGAGGTGGTCCTGATGGCCCTCACGTGGGGTCCCTCTGCTGCGGTCCCAGGGCTTTGCTTAGAGAGGTGGCTGCTCTCTGGGTGCGGGCACAGCAGGCGACGTACGTGTGAAGCGAGCTAACGGGGTACTTCTCCCCTCCCCTTTTTACATATAAGAAAATAGGAGTAGCAAACATTACGTGTTCCACATTTAGTTTAAAAAGCTAAACGAAAACAGTATTCTGATATTCATATAGTAGGTACTCAGCAGATGAGCATTTTTAGTATGTTTGTCTTTTTGTAAAGCAGCTCATGTCTTCGAGCCCTGTTTTTGATGCTTTAAAGATGCCCCTTTTCTCACGCGGCTCAAGTCAGCACGCACTAAACGTCTCCTGTACACAAAATGGATCTGAGTCAGAATAAAGGGGACTCTGCCCTTGTGAACTTTACAATCTAATGGAGGAAACCAGCCAGTCATAATACAGAGAAAATCCTAAGTAGAAATAAAAAGACCTTATGGAGAGGGAAATTATGAAGTCTATATAACATGTTCAAGGAGAATTCTTGGAGGAAGTTTTGTAGCTTTTGGACTGATTCTTAATAATAATTTCATAGGCAGAAAGGGTATTCCGGAACATCGGAGAACCGTAAATGAGAGCATGGCCATTAGAACAGACGAGCGTGTGGTCTGCCTGGAGAACACGGAATAAGCAGTGGGGCCGCACCAAGCGGCCCAGGCCTCCCCTCCCACTCACCCTGCGCAGGAGTTAGCAGCAGCAAAGGGGCTTTACAAACTAGCCTGTCTTTTTAATAAAGGGCCCCTGAAAGTGATGGAAGGCTAGACAGGTTGTGAAAAAGTGAAAAAAAAAAACCCTGTACACAAGATCAGTAGGCAGGAAGTTCTGATGGTGCGGATAACAGAGGAGGAGGAAGCAGATGCGGGTGGATATGGCAGCAACAGAGATGATCGGGGGAAACGGTGGGGCGACCTGGTGAGCAGGACGGTCGACACAGGCAGGGCATCGGTTGTCTTAGTGTGGACTCCTGTTGGGACGCCTCCCCTGGCCTCAGTCCACTGGCAGACTGCACCTCAGGCATAGGCAGAGGTGGCGGGAGGGGCCGGCGGGAAGAGAACGGTTCCCTTGCTTGGTACTGTGAACAGCTTTTCAGAGAGACATGGTCTGAGAAGAACCCAGTTTTAATTGGCTGCCTTGTTTCAAAAGACTCTCTCCTGATGTAGTTTCCTGACTAGGGCAGATGACCAGTAGGAGTAGGAGAGGGGAAGTGGACCATCTCTAGAAGCCTTCCACGTGAGGCGATAAAGAACAGAATGGCTGGCTTCTCAGACCTATCTCACTAGACCCTAGTAGAGTGGGGACTGAAATCCGAAACTCCTGAATCCTGACCCAGATACTCAGTGACGTATCTGAAAAAAATTAAATGTTAGTCTATACCTTTGTAAAACAATATACTGATGATTTAAGCATTTTCCATGATTTTTGTATTTCATCAGCTAATCCCAGCAGGGAATTCTCTTTGAGTCTGGCAAGACTGCAAGCATATTATTTTAGAAAAAGTTCTACATATGACAAGTGAAAGTGAAAGTCACTCACTTGTGTCCGACTCTTTGCGGCCCCATGGACTATACAGTCCATGGAATTCTCCAGGCCAGAATACTGGAGTGGGTGGCCTTTCCCTTCTCCAGGGGATCTTCCCAATCCAGGGATTGAACCCAGGTCTCCCACATTGCAGGTGGATTCTTTACCAGCTGAGCCAGCAGGGAAGCCTAAGAATACTGGAGCGGGTGGCCTATCCCTTCTCCAGCGGATCTTCCCGACCCAGGAATAGAACCGGGGTCTCCTGCTTTACAGGTGGAGTCTTTACCAGCTGAGCTACCAGGGAAGCCCAACATAAGACAAGACCTTTGAAAAGACACAAGTGTGTATTTGGTGATAGACAGTCTCCACCCTAGAATGTAAGTTCAGTGAGAACATGGACCTTAGTTTTTCATCTCTCTATCACTAGCTCCTGGGAGAAATACCTGATACAGAAAAGATTCTCAGCAAGTAACTGATGAGTGAGTCAATTCATAGGTGAATCAGTGAAAGAAATGGACTCTTTTAACCCAGGAGAAGTTAGGGGGACTCTGGAAACAATGTTAACATGATACTATAGAGAGGAGGAAGAATATTCCAGCAGTTTTATCCATTATTGCTACAGTTATTTGTAATTCCAACTTTCTCTGGGAAACATTAAAATATTTTTATGAATAGGTCTTAAAATTGAGTCAATTGCTATAAGAAAATTTGTATATTTAATATTATGTTCAGTAAATATTAATATAGTAAGCAGTAAATTGTCTGTTAAAATACTTCCAACAACATTTTTACATTCTTCCTGTTCAGTTTTTCAAATGTATTTTTTAAATATATTGTATTAGAAATATTTTCAGGGTTTTATTTTATTGAAAACACATTTTGTTTTTGTTTTTGTTCAGTTTTAATCGCTTGGATCTACCACCATATAAGAGTTATGAACAACTAAAGGAAAAACTTCTTTTTGCAATAGAAGAAACAGAGGGATTTGGACAAGAATGAATGTGGCTTCTTGTCTTGGAGGAGCTCTTGCGTTTAAATACCCCAGCCAAGAAAAGTTGCACAGACAGTGTATATAAGCTGTTCATTCTGTACAGTGAATTTTCTGAATCTCTCAAAAGTATAAATGTTTTCTGTTCTTCCACAGAATTATGCAAAACAGCTCATCCTTTTCTACTTTATTTATTGTTCCCTTGAAATGACTGACCAGGAAAAAAAAAATCATCTTAAATTTTGAAGCGAGAGACTTTATTAAAAATAAGTATATCTATATAAGCATATATGATCGTGGCTCTAGTTTTATAGAGCTCAGGGTGTATTAAACGTGACAGCCACTCATCCGAAAATAGTCTGGATTTGCTTTACCTTTTTTCTGTTATCCAGGGGAAGAAGTTCAAATTGCTCCGTGGTTTTTTCCCTGATGTAACATCTCTTGAGGGTGTTTAGCTGCATGGCTGTTCAGGAAGGTATTAAGGGCTTAGGCCAAAATCTTACTTTGAATATGTTAAGAAAAAGTGCTGCTGGCTTTTCTTAAGATGGGTGCTTGAACCTATCCGTTTATTTTAAATAAATATAGTGGTTGAAAATTTCCCTCTTTGCTACATCCCTAATACAGTCAGTCAAGATCATTAATGAAACCATAACTTATATGAGTAAATCATAAACTAGATCTACTACCATTTAGTTTATTCTGGAAATTGGGGAGAATTCACTGAGCGGTGTAGAGGTTTGTTTACATGTAACTTGGGGATGCTAGGCATCTGTGGAGTTAAAAAGAATCAGGCACTTCTGTACTTCAGTTTTAATATCTATGATGTTCTTTAAATACAGAATAAATTGATATAATTCAATACTTAGGAACATATAAAAAGGTAACGTGAACTTTTCTGCTTTTGTGTTCGAAATTTTGGTTTTATAAAACCAGATGGATTGAAGACTTACATAAGCATCTAAATATTCAAATAAGTCTAATGATTTCCTATTACAGTTTGAATATCTTCATTCCTCTTAAATTCACGAAAGTTCTATGTATCTGAATAAGCATATAAAAAATATTCTGGTCTTCCCCCCTTTTTATATAAATTATTATTTTTGTCCTAGGTAAATACTTTGTTTCTCATTATCAAAGACATTTACTGATCTACAAAAATGTGTAACAATCCGATGTGAATTATATTAATGCTGCTTTAGCAAGTGGGGCTTCCTTATTAATATAAAAATTAAAATTTCCACTTGTATCATTATTTCATTATACACTATAAATTTCATTAACTTAAAAGTTTCTTTTACCATGGAACTGACATCTTAGAATGTTACCAGTAACATTTCACTAAGTACATACAGATAATACTAGTATACAATTTAACTTCTCTAAAAAATACTTTTTGCTTTGCCAAAACTTTTTCTACATATTTAGATTATGTTATACATTTTTATTCAGAATTCATAGTAAAGATGAAATAAGTCAGTGATCCACTTGGTTGAATACTTTTCCCAAATCCTCATTCCTGACTTTCTAGTTACTCTCATGCCTAAAGAATGAAAAACAAGAGAACGAGTGTGTAGGACAGATTGTGCCTGAGAGGGTGCCCAGCCTTCGAAAGGCCACTTGACTTAGACCACGAGGGCCGCGCCTGAGGAGCTGCGCTGAGACGGCCGTGGCTGTCGCCCAGCGAGCGGAAACGGCCGTGGCAGGTCTCAGGAAGCACGCAGGGTGCCCGTGCCTGCCTCCTCACTCCAGGTCCACAGGGGGCTTCAGAGAGGAAACCAGCGTCCTGGAGAGCCCACCAGGCCCTTCTGTCTGTCGAGCTATTCCTCGAAATCCACGCCTGGAGGCAGCGTATCCCGGCTTGTCTTGTACGTGCACTCTGGCCGTGAGAGGAACCTGAGACCTGTGTCCTCCCCTCCCTTGGCAGTGCCCGTCCTGGGCTGGGCCGAGCAGAGAGAAGTCGAGTGCAAGGCCCCCGGTGCCCAGCCACAACCCCACAGGGGGTGCAGAGGCGGCCCCAGCGCCCTTCGGCCCCAGCGCCGCGCGCCAGCGCGCGAGTCCACCCATCAGGGCAGCTGCCGGCCTGCCAGGGAGGGAGGCCACCCGTGCGGTTTGTGTGTTCAGTGCTTGCAGGGCAAAAGGGCTAACCGACACTTGCGCCCTTGGGCCTGAGGTAGCTTTTCCAGTTTTTGAAACTAGGTAGGTTGGTGCGCCAGCAGTACTGTCGGGCAATACCTTTTCTGTTCATAAAAAGGACCCCTGACGGGTACGTTGTGTCCGGACTGGGAAGACTCCAGATGCTTGACAGGAAACCACAGCTGTGGACTTCCTGGGAAGGGAAAACTCTTAAGGGCCTGTCCCTCTGGGATTCCCGAGCTGTGACCCGGGGCGATGGTCGTTCTGGAGCTGCATGGATGCACTGCACCTGACGCTGCTGTAAGGTCATCCGAATGTTGGGAAGCCTGACATCGACCGCCTGGGCCAGCTTGGTTTTTGTCCATCTGAGTGAACTGGTGCCAGATGAAGCCTGTCACCACGGGCTTTTTGAGTCTGAATATTTGGTTGAACCTCCAATGGGCATTACAGAATCAACCAGAAATATTCTCCGGCAGAAGTAGGTAACAAAAAAAATGAAAAAAGGCAGGGGAACCCAAGCCAATAACAGTAATAGTCCAAAAGTGGCACCTTCTGTCCTCACTTCCGCGGCACATACACTGTAGTTGGAACAGCGGTGGCATCTCCTACTAAATTCCAAATTTTCTCTCCCCAGTCTTTGACCAAGGACAATCGGATGTTAACAGCATTTTTAAATATTTACTGATACTCCTGGTAAATACATGTCGTTTAATCCTCAAAATTCCATTAAGTTCTCAGGGTGTTTTGTTTTTTCCTTGATGTAATTATGTTTATTTTAAACAGTGAGTCTGATAATCATTTTTACAAAATCTATAACTAGTCCACTCAGATAGGAAAATTTCTGGCAACAAGAGTAGGGTAACGGCCGCCTTCCAAGTCAGACGTCTGCTCTCATTCTTAAAGTAACAGGTGCACAAGAGGCGGTTGTGATCAGCCGTAGCCCGTGTCTGTGCTAAGCTTAGGAGACAGGCTACGGCAAACTTCTGCTGACATGTACCTGGGGAAACAGGCATCTCAAACTAGCAGTCAGCTCTGGAACACAAGAGCCGAGTCAAGTGGGCACTGCCCAGGAAGGCGAATAATGGGGCCCCAGGGCTCCCTCTCAGAAGCAGCGGTTCTCATCCAGAGTGGAGAAATGCCAGGAAGCAGTGTGAGACCTGGGAGGTCAGACTCCCGGGAAGTCAAAAGAGGCTGAAAACGCACACGATCAGAATCTCAGGAAGGTCCCACTTCTTGGAGACGACGGAGCTATTCCTTTGTAAAGGGGGGAAAAGAAACAGCAGCTCTATAAGACCCGGCAGCCACACTCCTGGACGTTTAGCCCACAGAGATGAAAGGTGTGCTGATATAGGTGAGGTGAAGTTGCTCAGTCATGTCCGACTCTTTGCGACCCCGTGGACTAACCTACCTGGCTCCTCCGTCCATGGGATTCTCCAGGCAAGAATAATGGAGTGGGTTGCCATTTCCTTCTCCTGCTGAAAAAAGCCATACCTTCTTATGTTCATAGCAGCCAAAGTTGGGAAACCACCCAAATGCCCCAAGGTGGCTAGTTTAAATAAACTGGTACACCCATACAGTGAAATACAGTCAACAATAAAAAGGAACTGTTGACTAAATTTAGATGGACCTCAAATGAGTTATGCCGAATGAAAAAAGCCAGTCTCAGAGGATCACATTCTATGTGATTCATTTATATATATGTTTTTGAAATGACAAGATTTAGAGAACTACAGAGAATTATTAGCGGTTGTCAGGATTAGGGGTGGTGGCAGGGAATGTGTATGCCTATGAGGGACAGCACTGAGAGTTTTTGTGATGGAACAGTTCTGTCTTCACTGTGGCAGTTACAGAAGTTTACATGTGACACAACTGCACAGATGACACACGCGAGGTGACTTAAAAGTGGTAAAGCCTGAACACTGTGGCCTGTAGTCTGGCTTGGATACTGAACTGCAGTGACCTGTTACCATTCGAGGCACACTGAGGGGAGGGTCCGCAGGACCTTTCTGAATAGTACTTTTTGGCAACTTCTTATGAATCTATTGCAAAGGAAAAAAATTTTAAATAGCCCTACATAATATCAAAGACAGATCCTCCCCTCCATAAAAGGCTTTATGACTAAAAGAAATCTTATTTTACAAAACTATTTCATTTTGTAAATTACTGAGGGTGTTACTGAACTAATCCAAACTCCTTACCTCCCATTTGATAAAGTGGCATTGGTCATTAAATACATACAAAAAATGTCATACCTCCAAAAAATGATAGTCAAAGTCACTCTAAAGAGAAAACTGAAAACGAGGGCTAAACGGAAAAAAAAAAAAAACCAGTAAAATCCTTATATCTAAATTATATATAAATAATAACTGCAGACATGAAAAAAATCCAAATTAGAAATTCAGAACTGGACCAAAAAACATGAAGATGTGAAAGGCCTACTAACAGGGGAAAACAAAAAGAACTGAAGAAAAAGAAACATCTCAAAAGTGAAGACCAGCAGTGGCTATCAGGGAACGTGGTAAACACAAAGGTCAGAGGTCTAGTGTACATGTAAAACGGAGCAGGGTTTCTCCAAAGGTGGTCAGGAAGGCCACTCCGGATGGAGGGACAGTTTGAAAGACAACTGGACTGGCTTTTTAAAAAAGTCAACGCTGTGAGAGAAACAGATGGGTTACTGTTCTAGATTTTAAAAAACTTAAGGTGGAAAATTAAATGCAGTGTATGAGCTTTGAATCTCGGTTTCTAGAAGTGTAAGACATTTTGGGACATTCAAGGATATTTGAATACGGATGGATATTAAAGAGTTGTTATTAACTTTCTAATTGTAATATGAATTTGTGTTTGTTTAGAAGGATGTCTTTATTCTGAGACAATGAATACTGAAATATTAAGGGATGAAATATGTTGTCTACTATTTCAAAAGTTTACAGATACTTATATGAATACACGTAAGTAAAATATAGCAAAAGATTAGCAGCTGTTAAATCAGAGATGGGTATAAATAGTCCAGTACTTTGAGTGTTTGCTTCTGTTTGAAAATATACATGATAACCACAAAGAGTACATACCCACACTGTGTTTTCCCTTTGAGAAAACTCCACCTAGACAGACACTCAGATGTCTCTAAGTGACATTCAAGGCACCGCTTCTCACAGAATTTAGGCTCTGCACTGGTGGCACCCCAGGGATCACTGTCCTATTTAAACACTCTCGTTTCCATTTCTCCTTGAGTTCCACGTTCCTTTCACCCATTAGGGAATAGACTTTGGGCTCGCCTAGTGACAAAATCAATCCACTTTTAAGACTACCTCACGTTTTAAAAAAATAAACCACTCCATTTTCAGTCCTCTCCTGACTGAGCTCTTTGCTTATGCAGGCTGGCTCCAAGACACAATTAACTGCTTTACACCAGGACCCCCCTCATGCTAAGCTCCTGTCACTGGTGCTTCTCCGCAAGGACTCAGCTTTCCAGTCCAACTTGAAAATGCACCCCTCCTAAGCCAGCGCTCCCACACTGTGGCGTTCCTTTCTTGACCCCCATCCTGATGTGCTGCAGTCCCCCGTAGCCATCTCACGCCCTGCTGATTGGCTGGTAGCTCGGGTGCAGCCATCGCTGCCTCTAAGCCATGGAGACATCTCTACCACTCGTGGGAATCATTTCTTTTGCCTTGTTATTTGTGAAGAAATCTAGAATTTTGTCTATCTGTTAAATGGTCACAATGTTAAAAGAACAGCCACAGAACTATAGTCAATGTATTTATTATCTTTAAAATCTGATGAAAAGGCAATGCTCCTTAGATACTTCATTGAAAAATTCTCAGTTCTTGTCACTGAAACCTGTGAGTAACTGGGCAGCTTCTGTCTGTATCTAAAATGGAAGAATGCATATTATAAATAAACAATACAGCACAGAGGTCAACTTGTGAAACAAGTTTATAAAGTAGTTTCTAAGAGTTTCAAAAAAACAGGCGAGTACACAAAGGATAAAATTTCTTAGAGAACGCAGAGCTGAGACTCTTGGTGAACTCTCTTACATTAGCACACATTCCTTGCCTTTTATGTTTTAGAAATCTTATATGATCTGTTCTATAAAGATCTGTCAAACAGGAACCATTCTATATTGTAGTGAGTAATTCATACATGTTTGTTGATAGTAACTGAATATTTGCTATGCGTGTGTGTTCAGTCATGTCCAGCTCTTTGCAACCCCATGGACTATAGCCTGCCAGGCTCCACTGTCCGTGGGATTTTCCAGGCAAGAATACTGGAGTGGGTTGCCATTTCCCTCTCCAAAAACATTTGCTATAAACATTTGAAATAAGCACTATTATTTAATAATATGCGTTTAGACAATGACATTTTTAAAGCAGTTCTTGATTTGCCCCTCCTTCACGTGCCTCAGTGGAAACCCGCCTGCCCTGTTCACTGGAGACGCCTTACCTGTTTGTCCTCCTCTGTGTGCGCTGGGTAGTCCTTGGCCTTGGTTAGCCAGAAAGCAGCGAGCTTTTTGTTGTGCAGCTTCAAATATGTCTTTCCTAGAAGCAGCAAGTTTTTGCTGTAGAAGTTTGGATCCACTGTATGTAAGAAAGAAAAAGAATTTACATTTTATCTCCGATGAAACAGTATTGCTCTTATTTTGAAAGGCTTAAATTTTCTGGTCTAAACGCCAATACAGTAGGTCCCCTCCATTTGAACAAGACCCATTCTGAGAGCGCACACATTCGTACGTCTGGTTGGTTCCTAAGTCCAACAAAGTTAGCCTAGGTAGCCAGCTAACAACGGGCTATGTAGTATTGTACTGGAATACTTCTCACACAAATAATACATAAAAAACTTTACAGTACAGGAAGTACAGCAGCTGGCATCCAGGGGCCGGCACTGAGCGGACAGACAGGAAGAGCTGCTTTGTGGAGGAGGAGGAGGAGGGGAGACGGCAGAGCTGAAGGGTCGTCAGCACGGGAGATACCAGCTACAGCCCTGCTGTGCTCACACCTGCTTCTGGACTTTTCTGGGCTTGAAATGAAGATCCTGCACCTACACAGCACTGCCCAGCACACGGACGCACACACACTTGTAGGGGACACGCACATGGACAGTGCACCAGACACGTGCACTAAGTTAACTATCTCTTGAGGTTCCCAGCTTAAGGGACTTACCGTAAATACCAGGTACATACCAGGCTAATGAGGATTCTCTTTTGCTCAACTATTCATATCAAAAAATTTGGAGATAATTACTATTTTTTGAGTGTCTACTTTGTGCCAGCCATTTATAGTACACATATTTCTTATTTTCACAGCAATTTTATAAAATTGGTACTCCATTTAATACACGAAACCCAGAGGGGGTCCTGATAGACAGTAAGCCCCCCCTCTCTGGCTCCCTGGATCCTAAGTGCCTAGAGCTGCGCCCTGAACTGTGCTCAGTATGCACTTGCTGCCTGAGTAAATGGAGTCATGATGAGTGTGTGTGTGTGTGTGTGTGCGCGCGCGCGCGCGCGCACATCTGATCAGCCTTTACTGCAGGTGGGCTGTTTCTGGCGGTGGTGCAGCTGCCGAGTCGTGTCTGACTCTGCCCCCAGATGAGTGAGTGTGTGTGTGTGTGTGTGTGTGTGTGTGTGTATACACATCTGATCAGCCTGTGTGTGTGTGTGTGTGTGTGTGCGCACATCTGATCGGCCTTTACTGCAGGTGGGCCGTGTCTGGCGGTGGTGCAGCTGCCGAGTCGTGTCTGACTCTGCCCCCAGATGAGTGTGTGTGAGTGTGTGTGTGTGTGTGTGTGTGAGTGTGTGTGTGTGCGCGCACACATCTGATCGGCCTTTACTGCAGGTGGGCTGTGTCTGGCGGTGGTGCAGCTGCCGAGTCGTGTCTGACTCTGCCCCCAGATGAGTGTGTGTGTGTGTGTGTGTGTGTGTGTGTATACACATCTGATCAGCCTGTGTGTGTGTGTGTGTGTGCGCGCACATCTGATCGGCCTTTACTGCAGGTGGGCCGTGTCTGGCGGTGGTGCAGCTGCCGAGTCGTGTCTGACTCTGCCCCCAGATGAGTGTGTGTGAGTGTGTGTGTGTGTGTGTGTGTGAGTGTGTGTGTGTGCGCGCACACATCTGATCGGCCTTTACTGCAGGTGGGCTGTGTCTGGCGGTGGTGCAGCTGCCGAGTCGTGTCTGACTCTGCCCCCAGATGAGTGTGTGTGTGTGTGTGTGTGTGTGTGTGTATACACATCTGATCAGCCTGTGTGTGTGTGCGCGCGCTCGCACACCTGATCGGCCTTTACTGCAGGTGGGCCGTGTCTGGCGGTGGTCAGCTGCCGAGTCGTGTCTGACTCTGCCCCAGGGACTGCAGCCCACCAGGCTTCTCCACGGAGTCCCCAGGCAAGAACACTACGGCGGGTCGCCGCTTCCTTCTCCAGGGGATCCTCCTGACCCAGGGATCGAACCCGTCCTCTGCATTCCAGGCAGATTCTTTACTGCTGAGCCAGCAGGGAAGCCCGTGGGCTGTGTTTAAGCACAGATAAAGTCTCTGCTCTTTTGGAATTTATAATGAAAAGCAGCGACAAGCATGAGCACATCTGAATGTAACATAACAAAAGGACTGCTTTGACAGGAGTACAAATTTTAAAGTTCTATGGGAAACCAAAAAAAGCAGCCAAGAGGTTACACCTGGGCTGACTCGGGGGCCGAAGAGAATTTTAACATCAAAGTGGAGAACATGTTTGGCTGAAGCAAAAATGTGAAAAGCCTATAAAGGAAAGCACGGGACCGTCTTCCTGCATTAATTCTATAGTTTCCTCCTAACAACCTGGGACCCTTCTGTATTTAAAGTATAATTTTTCCTGGATGTGATTTATGATTAACTACATTTGTTTCTCAACCCAAATTTGTTTTACTTCTTTAATCCGAAGCTGTTTGTCAGCTGCCATGCTGATGTGCCTAAGGCTCCCTTGGAGTTGCGCACTCCGTCCCTCCGCCCCTGCTTAGGCCGCCCTTCAGCAAGTCTGCCCAGTGTTCTGTGCTGAGCGACGAGGGCGCCATGTGCGCAGAAGACAGTTCCGTCCTCCCTGAATTTCACTTCAGACAGGGAGACAGTCACACTGTGGACTGACAGGGCCACGAAGGGGGAAATAAAGGGCACTAAAAGCATGGGAGGAGCTTCTAAACCAAACATCAGCAGTAAGCAAAGGCCCCCGGGGGCCGACCGTACAGTGAAGCCTGGAGGATGATGGAATTGCCAAGGGTCATTTGGCTCCACAAAAGTATGACCGTGTTCTTCTCAGCAACCCAAATGCTTAAGTCTATTAAGGTGCTTTTTTTAACTTTGTAACTATAAGTTTCTTTGAGAAAAATGCACTCCCACATTATAAACATGGTACGTAAAACTACCATCATGAGAGGATATCAATGGAAGCTTAATAACAGTAAATGAGAATTAACACAAAACAGAGTTAACATTCAGACAAAATTCTTTAGAAGAAATGTGTTTCAAAAATGCTTTGCTATTATGAAGACATCTGAACAAGTCCATATGAGTAGGCTCTCAAATTTAGTAAACTGTTTTAATCTTCTTCTCATTAAGTTTTATAGACATATATTGGCGATGGTTTTGGGGTGGGGGGCGGGGTGGGAATATCTGGACATGAGGCTTCTGTCTCTGGCGTCTAGCTTTTGCCATTAGAAAGGATAAACATAGGCTGACGTTTTCTAGGCTGGCTGTTTCTTCAACGAGTAACAGAAAACTCTTCCACCACAAAAGGCTATCTGTGACAGAACAAAGACTGACCTGGTTTAAAGCAGAGAGTTCTCATTTAAATGCCATCTGACATTTGCTAAGACAGTTGATCTTTAAAAAGTGTTTTTTTGTAACTCTTAAGTTGACAGGTGTTGACTAGACTTGCTTTTGTGATCGTTTCATGATGTCTGAGTATCAAGTCATGCTGTACACATGAAGCTAATACAGTGTTACATGTGAATTATACTTCGGTGTTAAAAAATAAAAATTTTAAATGAAGAGAAATACATGCTTCTGATTAGCTGTGCAATCTTAAATAAAGAGTTAATCTGTCAAAGCCTCCTCCCAAAAAGGAAGGTTGAATTATATCAAATGAAGGACCGTTAGAACTGCAGCTCTAAATTCACTAACAGTCTATTTCTCAGGTGATCTTTACTAAATAAGGACTTTAAAAAATTATTTGAGGACTTCCCTCGTGGTACAGTGGACAGGAATGCAGGGGACACGTGTTCTACCCCTGGTCCGGGATGACCCCATAAGCCGTGAGACCACTCAGCCCGTGCGCCACACGAGACGCCACCACAGCGAGAGGCACACAGCAGAGCAGCCCCCACGCACTGTAACCAGAGAAGCAACCACAGACCCCGCACCCATAAACAAATAATTTAAAAATTATCTGGTTGTGTCTAGCTCAAAAAGAAGTTTACGAAGTATAGCAGAACAAATAATTTTGTTTAAAAAATTACTATTACATGTCTGACATTCATACAGTCATATGAAATAAAAAAGCTTACCTTGCTCTGCCCTGTGAAAGTAGCCCAGGGCCTGTCAAAAACACAAAAGCCCAGATACATTGAAAAGGATTAAAACACAGCACTGAAAAAGCATTGTTCAAAAGATCTATTCTTACGTTAAATATAGGAAGTAAATCAAACCATCCTAAAATAATGATCCCCTTAAATAACAGCCAGTTCATCAACAGTGAGAGTTAATACAGCAAAACTGAACATAACACTATTAACTCATCAGAATACAGATTAGAGTATGTGGACCATTTCTAGTAATAACTTGATTGTTACTCAGAAAGGACTGAAACCAGCATCACACGAAGAAAGGAAAGATCATTATCATGTACAACTCAGATTACTCTGACATTTTCCTTCTTCAATCAGAACAGTGGCTTTATGAATAAAAACTAGATAAAGTCAAAAGCTGTGTTTACAGTGATACACAGGTTGGGCCAATGCATCTGTTAAGAGTCCTTTGTAACAGACATCCCTACATAAGAGGTTCATGTCCACCTGAAAGTCCCTGCTAATTCCTTTTTGTCCCACTTAAAACTGTTTTCATAGCACGTTAATGACACTTGATCTCTTAGATACATAACTAATTTGTTAGAGTAGAAATGATTCTGTCTTTTTTGTGAGAATACAAATATTTCGCAACTCTACATCAAATTCTACACTACAGCTTCACAGAAAACACTGTGATACAAGCGCATGATTCAAGTATTGGAAACGTTTAACTGTCTCCTTCCTTACCCTGAAAATTCTGTGATAAGTAAATCCAAAATATGTGCCCTGAAATGGCCTCGTATCTATCAATACAAACATGCTCTAATTCCCAGACAGATGGCTGTTATCTTACAGAATGTCTGCCGTCTGGGCCACCAGGGACGCCTAGAATGTGGCCCTAAAATATACTGAGAAACAACTACGTATTTCCTGGTCTATTTTATAATTTTCATATATTATAGATTTCAAACAGAAAATGAAGGTAGCTTTTAGCCATGGGGCTCTTTAGCTGCAATATACCAGAATGATCAGCCATTCACCTAACAGGGAAACAAACACCATCACGGATCCTAAGCATTAGGCCTCTGTGATAAGAGCCGCACGGGGCCATCAGAACGTGCTGGCAGCCCTCACTGCTCAGAGCTCCGGATGAGCGGACACCGCAGCGGCCCAGCGGTTAAGAAACCAGACTAACCAACAAAGGACCTCACACTACCTCCTCATAGGTGGAGCTAGGCGGAGTTGCAAACAGCACTTTAGCAATCCTTCTTTGATACCAAGGCATTTCAGCAAATGTGTAACACCTACAGGGAAAGAAAATGACACGTATGTTCAAATTGCACCTTCTTTTCTTCTCTTAAAGAGAACTAAGCATCGTAACATATATAAAAGGAATCTTCTACTGTATATTTAAATAGCTTATACTTCTCGTAATATCCAGTAAGTTAATATTTATGCTGAGTTATTTACAGACTGACTGATATTGCTCCATCGATCATGGTGTATTTTGTGACCAGGTGTAAACAGTAAGCAATATTTATAAAGGTAATGATACTATAGTGTATCATTCACCACTGAGTACTCACTTTGTACAAAGTGCTGAGCTGAGTGATTCTCTCATCTACTCCTTACAATAATAAAGTGAGATAGAATCATTACCCCTAATTTTTTACATAAAAACTAACTCAGAGGAGTTTTTTAAAAATCAAGAAAAATAACAAAACATGGTATACCTAAATGACAAGAGCAACCAACAAATCTATAAATGTGAAAGGGAGTGGCAATAACAAACATCCAACAGTACAGGAGGCCCTTGCTGTTTATCCATCTTAAACACAGCGCGTGCCTGTCCATACCACACTCCCTAAATACTCCTTCCCCGCTCACCTTCTACCCCCACTAGCAGCCCTAAGCTCGTTCCAGAGCACAGGGAGCTCCGCTCAGTGTCACGTGGCAGCCTGGAGGGGAGAGCGTTCGGGGGAGAAGGGACACATGGATATGTACAGCTGAGGCCCCAGCTGTCCACCTGACACCATCACAGCATCATTAACCAGCTACACTCCAGTACAAAATTAAAAGGTTAATTTTAAAAAGTAACATCAAAACTCTCGACAACTTTCTGAAATGAGCAAAGAAGTGTTCGATCTTTGATTAGGGTCTCAAGTCCTTGAGAAAGAAACTGTAGTTCATTCATATTTGGTCACCAGCTTCTGAATTACTGTCCCTCAATTACCATTAATTATCACTCAGTAAGGTCAG
Source organism: Oreotragus oreotragus (assembly GCA_006410675.1). Taxonomy (NCBI): domain Eukaryota; kingdom Metazoa; phylum Chordata; class Mammalia; order Artiodactyla; family Bovidae; genus Oreotragus; species Oreotragus oreotragus. The sequence continues at coordinate 197,099 of SJYX01021110.1, forward strand.
GAAGCAACAGTTAGAAGTGGACATGGAACAACAGACTGGTTCCAAATAGGAAAAGGAGTACGTCAAGGCTGTATATTGTCACCTGCTTATTTAACTTATATGCAGAGTACATCATGAGAAATGCTGGACTGCAAGAAACACAAGCTGGAATCAAGATTGCCGGGAGAAATATCAATAACCTCAGATATGCAGATAATACCACTCTTATGGCAGAAAATGAAGAGGAACTAAAAAGCCTCTTGATGAAAGTCAAAGTGGAGAGTGAAAAAGTTAAAGCTCAACATTCAGAAAACGAACATCATGGCATCCGGTCCCATCACTTCATGGGAAATGGATGGGGAAATAGTGGAAACAGTGTCAGACTTTATTTTTTGGGGCTCCAACATCACTGTGGATGGTGATTGCAGCCATGAATTTAAAAGATGCTTA
>SJYX01021110.1:197967-213098 GCA_006410675.1 Oreotragus oreotragus
GATGCTTTTGAACTGTGGTGTTGGAGAAGACTCTTGAGAGTCCCTTGGACTGCAGGGAGATCCAACCAGTCCATTCTGAAGGAGATCAGCCCTGGGATTTCTTTGGAAGGAATGATGCTAAAGCTGAAACTCCAGTACTTTGGCCACCTGATGCAAAGAGTTGACTCATTGGAAAAGACTCTGATGCTGGGAGGGATTGGGGGCAGGAGGAGAAGGGGATGACCGAGGATGAGATGGCTGGATGGCATCACCGACTCGATGGACTTGAGTCTGGGTGAACTCTGGGAGTTGGTGACGGACAGGGAGGCCTGGCGTGCTGCGATTCATGGGGTCGCAAAGAGTCGGAAACGACTGAGCGACTGAACTGAAGTGCTTTGCTAAACACGTCCTTTATCCAGTACTCACTTCTCTTTCTTTTAAAGGGTTTTCCCTTTTTTTTAAAGAGAGTTTGATACGGGACTTGGCACCGCTCACGCTTCTGCTGCTGCTAAGTCACGTCAGTCGTGTCCGATTCTGTGTGACCCCGTAGACGGCAGCCCACCAGGCTCCCCCATCCCTGGGATTCTCCAGGCAAGAACACTGGAGTGGGTTGCCATTTCCTCTTCAATTGCACCCCTCATAAAAGACAATAAATACTCAGCTCTGGAGACCACACGTAAAGAAAATGGTGGTAAACCTAAGACTCTCAAACCAGTAAGCATTTAACACCCTGGTGTATGCTCATACCAGCAAAATGAGGATGTGCTTTGAACAGAGATTACATAAAAATGGAAAGATACTAAAATTCCTCAGATGAATCACACTGTATTTGACGCACTTTGAAGATACAAAGACCCTCTGAGGCCGTCCTAGTTTTACTATATGGTTAGCTTAATCCAATTCCATTTAGTCTGGTAGATAAGAATAATCTTTCCCAGAAAAGAGCATGTAAGGCTTAATGAAAAGTTCCAATGCCTTTTTAGTCTTAGTGCCTGTTTCTAAATATTGGAATCGATATTTAACTAAATCACAATCAAAATTAGTATTTTCTAAATACTAAACACTAAATAACCAGTACAACTGTAAGTTCATCTAATGGATTAAACACTCTTGACCCCCAAATATTTTAAACATTTTACTTTTTTATATACTACAAAATAAGACCTTAGTAAGTACCACTGAAATATTAAGAAATTTTCTTACCAAATACCCATAAGGTGAATTGAAGTAGCATCTTTAGGGTTCAGTTCAATTGCTTTCTAACAAGAAATGAGAAAATGAATCATATTTGTTTTCTAAACACCAATAAGTACTTTCCCATATTTGCTCACAAAACCCATGATTTTTTTTAAAAATTGCAACCCAGAATTTCAATTCTTCTATGATAATCAACACCAATTTTCTTCCTTTTGACTCTTTAAATTTATTTCAGCACACTATTAATTACTTAGGTTACTATTTTATAAGATTCAGAAACTGACAGCAGGATGTAGCAAGAGGAAAGAAAACAAAATCTATAAATGAATCGAATTTGAAAACAGTTAACAATATATCACTCTCAGTTATATCTTCAAGATTAAAGGAAAATGAAATAATAGTTCTTTGTGGCAAGTCCTATATGACTGTTAAGTAAAATTATTCTTTGTTAGAAAAACAAAATACATAATTTTAGAAAGTCTCTTCCTATGTGCCAATTTGGTTTAACTTCCCCATCTATATTTAACAAAAGAATAAATACTACTTATTCACAAAATTCATTAATAGAATAATTATGTACAATATAAAATATACTGATAGTCTCCCTAATCTCTATTTACTGTGTGGAAGTCCTATATGAATTAATGTAAAGCATAAACTATAGAAACAACTTTTAAAAAATTACTCCTCTATTTTTCATTATTTTGTTGAAAACCACTAAGGAAATCTCACAGATTAATGTTAATCCTATTAAATATATTACAAAAACAACTTTTTAAGACTTCCTAGCTTACACTTTCGGGGAAGGCAATGGCACCCCACCCCAGTACTCTTGCCTGGAAAATCCAATGGACGGAGTAGCCTGGTGGGCTGCAGTCCATGGGGTCGCTAACAGTCGGACAGACTGAGCGACTTCACTTTCACTTTTCTCTTTCATGCATTGGAGAAGGAAATGGCAACCCACTCCAGTATTCTTGCCTGGAGAATCCCAGGGATGGGGGAGCCTGGTGGGCTGCTGTCTATGGGGTCACACACAGTCGGACACGACTGAAGTGACTTAGCAGCAGCAGCAGCTTACACTTTTCTATAAAAACATATTTTCACTTTCCGTTGACAGTGTGTGAAATACACATTTTTAAGTACCTGTACTGGTTACCAGAGTAACTGAAGTCAGACCAAATAGGGTGCATCACAGCTCAGTGACCTCTAATTTTTTGACCCTAGCAAGTTCTATATTCTTTCTAAGCCTGAGTTTGCTCTTGTACAGAATCAGGAAAGCAGTACACTTAACTTATAAGGTTGTGGTAAAAATTAAATGAGAAAGTTAACAGGAGGTGCTTAACATAGTAATATTTTCTATCAGAGTCATCATTATTTTCACTTTTTTGTAAGTCTCATAATGTTAGTAATGAGAGGGAGAATAGCGAAATAAGGCTAATCACCTATGACTTGGCGGAAATCTTGTTACTAATAATATGGGTAGGAATCAGCATTGACCTAATTTTGACTTTTCTATAAATGAAGTGACGTGCTTTACACAGCAGAATATATTTTAAAGTATATACAGCTCATATTCTAAGCAGCATTTCCAAATCAGAGTTCCACCAGAAAATTAAGCCCTACAAAATAAACAAGTTACTATATTTTCCATTCTGCCAAGAATGGTACAGAGCTAGTCCATTTTGATGCAAAGGAAAGAAGTTAATTCATCATATACAACTGATGTCTTGGAGTATTACAGTTTAATTTACTTTGGGGATGTATTCAGATGGGCTATACTTAAGCAAACCTTTTCTTTTATAATCCTTTCTGTCATAAATTTAAGTTTCTTCAAAAATAATTCAAAGAGAGTAATTCCTTATGGCTTTAGATATAATAGTGGAATGTGAAACAGAAGTAGTTTAAATGATCTTTATGCAAATACTAAACACTGTCATTTAAAAAATATAGTTAATATATACACTTAAAAACTTAAAAACACTGCTTAAATAATCTATAGTCTTCACAGTTTCTTTGAAGTATATGTTAATTTATTGTATGCAGTATTTCATTATTCACTTGGAAGTTATTTGTCAGGTATTTCTACATCCCAAGGCACAAAATAATTTAAGTGATTTATCTAATGCAACTGAGATTCTATTTCACTTAATCTCTAAGATAACATAAAAGATATGACATCATTATTTTATATACCGCTAAGAAAAAAGCACTGCTGATTATATATAGCGCAATCTGATTTCAAAGGTCTTAAAATGTGAAAAATCTATATTACTAAATTCAAATATATACATATGTATATCAATGTATATGTGTACATGTGTGTGTGTATATATATACTATCGATGCCCCAATAAGAAGCTAGGTCTCCTGACTCCTAGTCCAATGCTCTTTTCTGCTAGTCATTACAATAACTAGGAATTGAATCAGTAACGATAAATATGTTTGGTTTCATCGCTTTCTCTTAATTTGTATTTTTGAGATGGTCTATAATATCAAAAGATAAATACACTGGGTTTCTAGCTGCAGTTTTTTTGTTGACTATTTTTTGAGAATAGCGAAATAAGGCTAATCACCTATGACTTGGCGGAAATCTTGTTACTAATAATATGGGTAGGAATCAGCATTGACCTAATTTTGACTTTTCTATAAATGAAGTGACGTGCTTTACACAGCAGAATATATTTTAAAGTATATACAGCTCATATTCTAAGCAGCATTTCCAAATCAGAGTTCCACCAGAAAATTAAGCCCTACAAAATAAACAAGTTACTATATTTTCCATTCTGCCAAGAATGGTACAGAGCTAGTCCATTTTGATGCAAAGGAAAGAAGTTAATTCATCATATACAACTGATGTCTTGGAGTATTACAGTTTAATTTACTTTGGGGATGTATTCAGATGGGCTATACTTAAGCAAACCTTTTCTTTTATAATCCTTTCTGTCATAAATTTAAGTTTCTTCAAAAATAATTCAAAGAGAGTAATTCCTTATGGCTTTAGATATAATAGTGGAATGTGAAACAGAAGTAGTTTAAATGATCTTTATGCAAATACTAAACACTGTCATTTAAAAAATATAGTTAATATATACACTTAAAAACTTAAAAACACTGCTTAAATAATCTATAGTCTTCACAGTTTCTTTGAAGTATATGTTAATTTATTGTATGCAGTATTTCATTATTCACTTGGAAGTTATTTGTCAGGTATTTCTACATCCCAAGGCACAAAATAATTTAAGTGATTTATCTAATGCAACTGAGATTCTATTTCACTTAATCTCTAAGATAACATAAAAGATATGACATCATTATTTTATATACCGCTAAGAAAAAAGCACTGCTGATTATATATAGCGCAATCTGATTTCAAAGGTCTTAAAATGTGAAAAATCTATATTACTAAATTCAAATATATACATATGTATATCAATGTATATGTGTACGTGTGTGTGTGTATATATATACTATCGATGCCCCAATAAGAAGCTAGGTCTCCTGACTCCTAGTCCAATGCTCTTTTCTGCTAGTCATTACAATAACTAGGAATTGAATCAGTAACGATAAATATGTTTGGTTTCATCACTTTCTCTTAATTTGTATTTTTGAGATGGTCTATAATATCAAAAGATAAATACACTGGGTTTCTAGCTGCAGTTTTTTTGTTGACTATTTTTGGACAATAGAATAATGTGTAAGCACAACATGAAATATAAAAATTCCTGGAGAATTTTTGGCACCTAAGGAAGAGCTATTGAACTGAACTGAAGGAAGAGCTTACTATAATAAGTAAATGAACTTTGGGGGAAATATTAAAACACAGAGATCATACTCATATATAGTACTATTACCTTTGCAAGTGGTATGTCCATTATATTAGACTGCTGGATCAGACCACACCTCCTGGCGCCCAGGACTTTGTTTAACCCCCTCTCACATTCTCTGGTCTTGGCCAAATGACTTGTTTAGGTCGACAGGTTATTGCTAAGTGTGATGCAAACATGCTTGATAAAGCCTGCATGGTGGAACTTTTCCCCTGGCACGCTCACTCTTGGAAGCAGTGACTATGTGACACAGAAGTGTGGGCTACACCACTAAATGATGAGGAGAAAAGTATTGCGAGAAATGCCACCCGTGAGAGGGCATCTTGTCCATTCCTGTCCGAGCTGAGGGTCCAGGTGAAGGGAGTCCTTTAAATGACCTCAGCCACAACAAGCAGAATGGAGGCACCACTGTGCACGGTTAACCCACAGAATTTTGAGAAATAAACTGTCATTGTTTAGGCCACTAAGCTTTAGGTAATTTGCTATTTAGCAAGAAATAAGTGAAACAGAAGTCTATTCCGAAAACTAATGACTTTTCAAGTCCATCAGTACCTCAAAATGCTCCTTGATAATGTAGGCATTTGCAATTTTAGCCTTGATTCCTTCATAATCTCCAACATCACTAATACAGATTGCATACCACTAAAAACAGAAGAAACAAAGGTGTAAGAACACTAATATTCAATAATATCCCATTCAATACCAGGTTGCAATTCCTCAGTAGTTATTCTCATTTAACAAAAAGATGAGCACAAAACCTGTAGTAAATATACTAGAATATACAAAGAAAAAGAGACACAGCCCTTAAGGAACTTAAGTTAGGACATGTTTACAGAGAACTATAATGTAAGACGGAGGTTAGTGGATCTCTAAGAAAGTTACCAACACAATGGGGATATAATGATTCATATTTAAGTATGAATATAAATGTAGAAAAATGTGCAATTCAATAATTATCATTTCATTTTCTCAACCTATTTTCTGGGAACTGTTTATTTCACAGCCACATTGCTATAGTAATAATGGCCATATTTGTCAATCATGACTTTGTCCTCGTGCCCACAGCTGGACAATAAACCCAAACTGAGACAATCTGAGTTTCTTCTCTAAGAACTAAAACCAAATATCCAAGTTCATAAACCTAGGTGCTGGGGAAAGTCAGATTCAGGACGAGAAATGCAAATCAAAACTACAGTGGTGTATCACCTCACACCAATCAGAATGGCCATCGTCAAAAAGTCTACAAACAATCGATGCTGGAGAGAGTGTGGAGAAAGGGGGACCCTCTTGCACTGTTGGTGGGAATGTAAATTGATACAGCCACTATGGAGAACAGTATGGAGCTTTCTTGAAAACTAGGAATAAAATGACTGTATGACCCAGCAATCCCACTGCTGCTGCTGCTAAGTCACTTCAGTCGTGTCCGACTCTGTGTGACCCCANTTAAATATAGGGAAGTTGCTATTTTCTTTTTTCACAATAGTTTTTTTTTTTTAAGACTAAACTTTAGACTTTTGCAAATGTCTCTCCATTTGACTCTTCTTCTGCTGCTAATTCACTTCAGTCGTGTCCGACTCTGTGTGACCCCACAGACGGCAGCCCACCAGGCTCCCCCATCCCTGGGATTCTCCAGGCAAGAATACTGGAGTGGGTTGCCATTTCCTTCTCCAATGCATGAAAGAGAAAAGTGAAAGTGAAGTTGCTCAGTCTGTCCGACTGTTAGCGACCCCATGGACTGCAGCCCACCAGGCTACTCCGTCCATTGGATTTTCCAGGCAAGAGTACTGGGGTGGGGTGCCATTGCCTTCCCCGATACAGAGTGCAGTAAGTCCAAAAGAGAAAAGCAAATACAGTATATTAACCCATATATACAGAATCTAGAAAATTGGTATTGATGAACCTATTTGCAGGGAAGGAATGGAGATGCGGATGTAGAGACTGGACTTATGGAGTGGGAAGGAGAGAGTGGGATGCACAGAGAAAGCAGCATCAACAGATACACACTACCACGTGTGAAACAACTTGACCGGAATGACACGTATGACGTGCGCTCAACAGCAGCTGAATAAATACACCTTCCATGTGCAAAAAGAACATTTATTCTCTGGGCCGTAAAACAAGTCTCAACAAATTTAAAGGGTCTGTATGTTTGATTCTTAATATAAATAAGAAACGGTGGTGGTGGGAATCAGGGCCGATGGAACCATCCCCTTAAGGGAGCATTTGCAACTGCTTGAAGACAGAATTCGGCTGTCACAATGACTTGGGGGCTCCCCTGGGGACAGTCTAACATGGTAAAGTAAGGTCCTAATCCAAAATATCAATAATGCCCCTCAGCCTCCCCACCGTGTCCATTGAAAAGATTATTCTAAACCAGTCAGGAAATCCAGAAGCTCGTGGAGTCACATGTAAAAAGTTACACTAGGTCTCTGCTGTCCAGCTGCTATACTCCTATCCCCACGAGACAGAAATAAAATGTGAGGAAAATGAGAAAACATTAGTCCCGCGTTTTTACAGCTAGAACTAAAGACAGAGGTAACTGATGGAACTACTAACGCTTCAGTTTAAAAATAAGCCTTCACAAAAGTAATTTATCAAGCACACTAATGAAGCTAGAGTACATGTTCAAGAACACAACCAGAAATACTACTTGTTTTTGAAAAAAAAAGTTTATAAAAATAAACTTCTTCTCTACTTCTTTAAAAGAGAGCTATTTCTTTCCTATGTAAGTTACATGTAACAGATAAGTATAGACCAACGTCCGTTTCAATACATGGTAACGGTCTCATTACTGTAAGCACCTCACCTTATGGGCTGCAAAACTGGATTCATTTTTCTCTAGTGCCCTTTTCGCATACTCTAGGGCTTCATATACCAAGAACTTTTTCTCCTCTTCCGAGGTTCCACTAAGCTGAGCTACATCACGTGATGCCCGTGCCAAACGCCAGAGTAACTCTGCATCTTCACTGATGTGAAATAAATATAAAACAACAACCATTTTAGCTCACGTTTTCATGGTTAAAGGTCATATCACTAATGAATACATACGGTCTTTCAGGTCAGTGAGGATATAGCAAGCAACATATCGAAATCCACGGTTCATAATGTTAAATTTATTATTTTTTGTCACACAAATATATATGTGCTAAAATTTCCTCCAAAATATCCAATATTTTACACAAACATTAAGCTCCCTGTAATAGCTAAAATACTAATTTCCTTAGAAAATATCTTTATATTTGAATTCTCTAAACAATTTCCCTACAAAATTCAACATATAACTTGACATTTGAGTTCAGTGGCACTGTGCTTCAGACAACTCACTAACTGGTTCAGACAGTACTATAACATATATTAATTTATAGACAAGGTTATGCACTATAAAACAAAATGCTATATCCATAGCTCTAAATATACTACCTGGCATACAAAAACATATATGATAAATACTTGTTAATGAATGATGATTAAATACAGTGTAATCTCAAAATAAATCCTGTCTTTGAATGCGGCACCCATACCATGATGTGTGTAATATTCAAAGCAAGGGCTCTGGACTCCCTGAAGAACTGCCACTTAAATAAAATCATATAAAATTGAAATGTCTAATAAATAGAACAAATTGTGTGTGCATGCTCAGTTGCTCAGTCATGTTCAACTCTTTGCACTCCCATGAACTATAATCTGCCAGGCTCCTCTGTCCATGGAATTTTCCAGGTGAGAACACTGGAGTGGGTTACCATTTCCTCCTCCAGGGCATCTTCATGGCCCAGGGATTGAACCCATGTCTCTTGTGTCTCCTGTATTGGCAGATCGATGTTTTACCACTGTGCCACCTGGGAAGGCATTTTAATAAAAATTCCTTTTATTAAATGTTTCTCTTTCAGCCTATTAAGTTATATTTTAAAACAAAAATAGTATTCACATAAAATTGAGTGAAACTAAAGGTAGGGACTTCCCTGGTGGTCCAGGGGTTAAGAATCCACCTGCCAATGCAGGGCACATGGATTTGATCAGTGGTTCAGGAAGATCCCACATGCCATGGAGCAGCGACGTGCACACACCTGGAGGCCGTGCTCAACCCTGCTCTCAGCAACCAGAGACAGCCCACGTGCAGGGATGAAGGCCCAGAGCCAGCCTGGGCAGAGATGAAGGCCCGGAGCCAGCCCACGTGCAGGGATGAAGGCCCGGAGCCAGCCCACGGGCAGGGATGAAGGCCCGGAGCCAGCCCACGGGCAGGGATGAAGGCACAGAGACAGCCCACATGCAGGGATGAAGGCACAGAGACAGCCCACATGCAGGGATAAAGGCCCGGAGATAGCCCACGGGCAGCAATGAAGGCCCGGCTCAGCCAGAGACAGTAAAATACGTAAATCAAAGTAAAATCTAAAGACAGAATCATTAAAGAGAGAAATGGAGGGTAAGTAGCAATAGCATATCTATAATCCAGTGAATGTAGAATATCCTCCTGACAGCCTCCGTGGTGGCTCGGTGGTAAAGAACCGCCTGCGATGCAGGAGACCTGGGTTCCACCCCTGGGCCAGGAAGACCCCTCTGGAGGAGGGAATGGCAACCCCCTCCAGTGTTCCTGTCTGGAGAATCCCGTTGACAGAGGAGCCCGGTGGGCTACAGTCCATGGGGTCAGCAAGAGTCGGACATGAGTGAGCCACAGAACCACCACCACCTTTAGCTTACATCGTGATTACTGAAGTGACCATGAAATGCCAAGCCAACCACCTCAAGTTACTGAGGGGACGAAGGAAAAGAAAAGTTGGATCCTACAGATATTTAGGAAGTGAAATTGATGGGTCTTCTGGGGAAAACTGGTTTGGGGAAATCTAAGAAAGTTGGTTGAAAATGGCTCAATATTTTTAGTTCAGTAGATGAGGCAGATCTGGAAATGCCATTTAGCCTGATTTGACTTATTTTATTGGGCTGAATCTCCTCTTTCCATCTCCATTCTCCCCCACAAAATGAGTACACATTAAGGCGCTGGACGAAGCATACATGCTAATATTAAAAATAGGAACAGGAGGTATTTTTAGTTTCTGAGACTGTGCTTTACAAGGATACATAGGTATTATTCAAAGGTGACAAAAAATACTAGTTCTTTCAAATCTTATAGCAATAAGAAATTAACTCAGAAGAAATGACAAATATACTACATAAAGACAATAAACGTCTATTCAATCACTACCTTGTATTCAAAGCAAAGTAACAAAAAGAAAAAAATGTCAACATTACCTAGAATGAGTAAGTAGAACCACCTTTTCTAAATCAATGAAATATATGTAGCACTTTTCAGTCACTTGACATAAGAAAAAAAAATACTATAAATTAAACTCTAAGAAATATTACTTTGAAGTAAAAACTTTTAAAAACTATAAAAATTCCAAGCACCAAGAATATTTTAATTATTAAATAACAGAAAATTTCAGTCAACAGCAAACCTTGGCCTATGATACATAACCCACCTTTCCTTGTACTGGGTTAGCAACTGGTAAAGTTTTTCTGTTTCTCCACTTTCATATAAGTAGTCTGCTTGTTCAAGGACTTCTTCAATTTTGAAGACTATAAAAGAAAAAAGACAAAAATAAAGTAAGTCTTCCCAAGCCAGTTGGCAATAACTGTAAGACACAAGAACACTTTTACATAGAAGCAAAAGAAATCAGATATAGAAATCACCTATAAAGAAAGATCAGAAATTTTGAACAATCAAAATGCGAAGTATAGTAGAAATAAGTATGAAGCTATTACACATACTTAATATTCATTTACTTAATGAATCTTAATATTCATATTACTTATATAATATTCACTTATTAAAACCTTCAAAAATAAAAAATTAGAAAACTCACTCTGCTGCTGCTGCTGCTGCTAAGTCTCTTCAGTCGTGTTCGACTCTGTGTGACCCCACTGACGGCAGCCTGTTGGGCTCCGCCATCCCTGGGATTCTCCAGGCAAGAACACTGGAGTGGGTTGCCATTTCCTTTTCCAATGCATGAAAGTGAAAAGTGAAAGTGAAGTTGCTCAGTCGTGTCTGACTCAGCGACCCCATGGACTGCAGCCCACCAGGCTCCTCCGTCCGTGGGAGTTTCCAGGCAAGAGTACTGGAGTGGGATGCCATTGCCTTCCCCGGAAAACTTACTCTAGTACTAACTAAATATGACACAGTTTAAAAAATGAAAAAAGTAATTCCCTGTGAGGAATTTAGGATGTCCTTGCCTTCCACACAGAGCCTTTGTTATCGCTGCTGCTGTGCTGTGCTCAGCCATGTCCGACTCTGAGACCCCAGGGACTGGAGCCCGCCAGGCTCCACTGTCCACGGGATTCTCCAGGCAAGAATACTGGAGTGGGCTGCCATTTCCTACTCCAGGCTCTACTGTGTACACAGATACACACACACACACACACACACACACACATATGAAAGTGAAAAGTGAAACTGTTGCTCAATTGTGTCCAACTCTGTGACGCCATGGACTGTAGCCCACCAGCTCCTGTATCCATGGAATTCTCCAGGCAAGAATACTGGAGTGGGGGTTCCCATTCTCTTCTCCAGGGGATCTTCCCAACTCAAGGATAGAACCTGGGTCTCCTGCATTGCAGGATTCTTCATCTGAGCCACCAGGGAATATATATATATATATATATCAGACTGACATTCAAACATAGTAAGTTATTAACAAAATATAACAAATACAAATAACTCTAAGTGTCCCGATGTTTAGCTTAGGCTTACCTTTGGCTGCAGCATGAACCACAACAGCCTGGGAAATGACTTGATAAGTTTCAAAACCCAAATAAGACAGGGCAGAAAATAAAAGACTTCTTTTGAAAGGTCCTGAGTTTCCCATCACCTATGGAAAGAATTATCATCAGGGTTGTGAAACAGAAAATTTGAAGAAACTGCTACCACAAGCAAAGATTACATCAATTTTTTTCCCCACCCTCAAAGCAATCAATCCTAAGAGTATTAGAAGAGCAAAATTTACTTTGACAAAAATAATTTTACTTTGACAAAATTTTTACTTTGTCAAATTCTTCTGTAAAACTATTTTACATAGCTACTTTATAGAGAGAGCATATCATGTTAAGCAAAGATTCTTAGCAGCTAATGATGGTAGCTTGATGTAACAATCTCAGTTATCCTGGTAAATGCTAGACTGGAAGATCTATATTCTATTTGAAGAAGCATGGATATTATAATTTTTTGAAACAAAATAAGAGACACCAGTATATAATCAGTATCAACCTTAAGAATAGACAAAATGAAGAATATTAAACACGGCAATTATATATAAATAACATACATGGCTTTAAATAAAGCTATCTTTAAAACTGACCCATGAAGTTTTAAAATAAACAATGAATAAAATAAAAAGCATACCCAAACAGATTTAGAAATTCACTGTCATAATTATGGGCAGAATTCTCAAGACCAATGGCAAAGGAATATATGGATGTCACTACAGAAATTCTTCTCTTTTCCCATGACACTTTTCCTTTCACATAGCATCTATTTTTTCCTTTTTGTCAATTTATTACCATCTATATAAAAACAAGCTATCCTACCTTTGTAAGCTGTAACTGGTCCCTTCTTAAAAACAAAACAAAAAGTTTCCTTTTGACTTCACATTTCCCTTCAATCTCATTTTTCAAATTCTCTTTTCAGCAAAACTCTTTTAAAAAGTTGTTTGGAGCTCTGTCTCTATTTCCTGTCTTCCCATTCTCTTTTGAACTCATACAAATCACACTTCTATACCCACAACTCCACTGACTAGTATTCTAGTTAAGGCAAGCAAGGATGCTATTTCCTAGAAAATTCTCATCTTACTTGATCTATCAAAAGCATTTGACAGCTGTTCACTCCTTCCTTTAAAAAATAATAATAAATATTTAATATAAGAAAAATTTTAAATGTTGCTTTATTGAGAAATTGGACTTCCCTGGTGGCTCAGACGGTAAAGCATTGTAGTGGGAGACCTGGGTTCAGTCCCTGGGTCAGGAAGATCTCCTGGAGAAGGAAATGGCAACCGACTCCAGTACGCTTGCCCGGAAAATCCCATGGACAGTTCATGGAGTTGCAAAGAGTCAGACACGACTGAGCGACTTCACTTATTGAGAAATAAGTGATATAAAAACTGCATATGTGTAACATGCATCATATGTGAAGGATACATGTAAACCTGTAAGACCACCCCATACTCAAGTTAATGAGCACATCTATCAATCCCCCAAGTTTCCTCAAGTCTCTGTTTCTTTTCTAAACTCCCCTTGGCTGCACTGGCTCTGAGCTGCAGCACGGGGCACCTTCTGTTGCGGTGCCAGTCTCCCTTCGAGTTGTGGCTCACAGCCTTAGCTGCCCTTCAGCATGTGGGATCTCAGTCCCCAACCAGGGATCGAACCCACGTCCTCGGCACTGGAAGGCAGATCCCTAACCCCTGGGCCACCAAGGATGGCCCCCTCATGTCGGATTCATCCAACCCCCTTTTCTTCAGTACTTGCTGTGTCCTCTCACCCTTGAGACACTCTCCGCTTGGCTGTAAGAACACTACTCTCTTGAATTCACTCCTGTTCAACAGGTGCCCCTTCTCTTTTGTTGGTTCCTTATCTCCAAAGCCTCACTGCCCCGGTGTGTCCTGCGCTAAATCCCAGAGCTACGCTCCTCTATTCATATCATTTCTGTGATTTCATTTTGTTTTATAGCTTTAAATGCCATCAACATGCCAAAAACATGCAAAGGCACCTGCCCAAACGTTTACAGCCACATACAGCATAACAGGCGCCTCGAGCACCAGCCAGTGACTGCCTCCCCCCAGACTCATTCCACTAGCTTTCCCCTTCTTGGGAAACGGCCACTCCATCCTTACAGTTTCTCAAGTTGAAAAAACAAACAAAACTTCCTCACAACCCAAATCTGAACCATATTTTAGCTTCTCATAAGTATCTAGGGTAAGAATGAGGAATTCAACATACTACAGTTTGCTGAGTGCTTTATTTACTTTCTTGAGCTTGAATATTCAAGATACTAAATACAACTGGATGCTTTCCCCTTCTTGGGAAACGGCCACTCCATCCTTACAGTTTCTCAAGTTGAAAAAACAAACAAAACTTCCTCACAACCCAAATCTGAACCATATTTTAGCTTCTCATAAGTATCTAGGGTAAGAATGAGGAATTCAACATACTACAGTTTGCTGAGTGCTTTATTTACTTTCTTGAGCTTGAATATTCAAGATACTAAATACAACTGGAATCCAAACAAACCAACAGCAAAGCAGAAAACCAGATTTGACACAGTCACATTTCTTTCATTGAATGTTCTGAGTTTACTCATAGTTCCCAAAGAGAAGCAAGATGCGGTAGGAGCACAGCAGATGGGGGTGGGGGGGTGTGCATGCTGACGGTGGTACAGGGAGAAGAGGAGAAATACTAAGATTTTCAGTAAGCCCCCTAGTTTCACCTATTGTTCTGGCAGGTGTATCACGTAGAAGAAAAGACTGCACAGATTAGTACAGCTTGAGGAAACCATATATTTAGGGTGTCTGATGCCCCTGCTGATACAATGCTCAGTAAACAATATCCTGGCTTTCTTAGAGGGGAGAAAAAACACTGTTGGGCAGCTGGCATTTCTATTCCTTATTCTACCTTAATGACGTGACAGCTGACCAGTGGAATTTTGACATCAGTTTGGTTAAGGTGAAAGAGTTCTCTGCTCACTTCCGGGAAAGTCAACAAAAATCATGTTTCTAGAACTCAAATAGTCAGTTGAAAGAATCAGAATTTTGTGACACCTCTGAGATGCTAACAACTTGTGAGACTGTCTGAGCTAGAATTTGCCAAGTCACTTCGAAGATTAGGCATTACTCAACACAATGTCTTTCATAAGATGAATTCTGGAAAGTATGTGTTGAAAATCAAGATTGCCGGGAGAAATATCAATAACCTCAGATATGCAGATGACACCATCCTTATGGCAGAAAGTGAGGAGGAGCTAAAAAGCCTCTTGATGAAAGTGAAAGAGGAGAGCGAAAAATTTGGCTTAAAGCTCAACATTCAGAAAAAGAAGATCACGGCATCCGGTCCCATCACTTCATGGGAAATAGATGGGGAAACAGTGGAAACAGT
>SJYX01021110.1:213892-224507 GCA_006410675.1 Oreotragus oreotragus
TGACTCACTGGAAAGGACTTTGATGCTGGGAGGGATTGGGGGCAGGAGGAGAAGGGGACGACCGAGGATGAGATGGCTGGATGGCATCACAGACTCGATGGACGTGAGTCTGAGTGAACTCCGGGAGATGGTGATGAACAGGGAGGCCTGGCGTGCTGCGATTCATGGGGTCGCAAAGAGTTGGACACGACTGAGCAACTGAACTGAACTGATGTGTTGAACGAAAGAAGCCAGCTATCTCAGACATGTCTTTTCTTCAACCTTGCTTATACTGTTTTCAAGCCAGAAGGAATTAAGAACTCCAGACTCATCACTAGATGGAAACAATGTTTCACCTTCATCTCCTGCTTTTTTCAAACTTCCAGCCAGCTCTTCCTCCTCCTCTTAAACGTTGGACTTAAATTGCTCCCTTTGGTCCTGTCCCAGGAAACAGCACCACCATCCACACTATTGGAGGAGACAGAACACCGAGAATCATCCTTGACTTCTTCCTTTGAACTCCCTCATCAAAGCCATCTTTCAGGTACACAAAGTTCACATCACTGACATCCTTTTATGGCATCCACTTATTTCCAATACCAAGGCTACCGCTCAAGTTCAAACCACCACAGCATACTCATCCTCTAGAGGTGATCTTTTATTTAGTTGCCAGCATCCACGCTAGCCTACCTACTCTTCACACTGGACAGTTATTTTTTAATTCAAATCTGAGCTTATGAATTCTCTGTTTAAAAGTCTTTCATAGTTCCCTACAACCTTTAGAATAAAATAAATACTTAACATGGTCTACAAGGTTTTCAGAATTTAGTTGTGGTAAGCAGCCTTGAAAACGGTCCCCACTGCGTCCTAGTTCAAGATGGCAACCTAGGAGGATGCTAAACACACCTCCCACACAGACACACTAAACCTACAGCTACATTTGGTAAAGAAAGAAAAGGTTTCTTCCTCTGAAAGAAATGCCCAAACTAGCTGAGTGACTCCTTCATATCAGGCAAAGGAAGAAAAACCCACTTCAAAACAGGTAGGAAAGACTGAGACAAAATTTTCCCACAAACCACAGTTTGGTGAAGAGGGAGGCAACTCACAACCCTGAGCTTCTCTCTGAGGAATGATGGGTTTGAACCCCACAATGGGCACCCCAACTTAGAAGACCTACACCTGAGAAATGAGCGCTCGAAGCACCTGGCTTAGAAAGGCAGTGGAGCGCGGGTCTATGACACGCAGAAGACTGCAGCGCACTGGAAGCAGCTCCTAAGGGCTCTCTCAAGCTCACCTACCCCGGAATCCAGCGCAGAGGCAGGCAGCCTTTCCGTGGAAGAGTTGTATTGGCTTACATTAAAACTTTAGCCTGAGGAGCAGGCATCTAATTTAACACGTGTCTAGGGGCCTAGGGTAATCACTTCAGAGAACTCAGAGGCCGGGCATGTCACAGCACTCTCCCTTGGCCATGCTGCAGGTAACCAGTATCTCCCCCATG
Organism: Oreotragus oreotragus; assembly: GCA_006410675.1. Classification (NCBI taxonomy): domain Eukaryota; kingdom Metazoa; phylum Chordata; class Mammalia; order Artiodactyla; family Bovidae; genus Oreotragus; species Oreotragus oreotragus. Next base: position 215,370 of record SJYX01021110.1, read on the forward strand.
ACCCCATGCATACTGAAAGGGCTTCCCTGGAGGCTCAGATGTAATGCGTCTGCCTGCAACGTGAGGGACCCAGGTTCAATCCCTAGGTCAGAAAGATTCCCTGGAGAAGGCAATGGCCACCCACTCCAGTACTCTTGCCTGGAAAATCCCATGGACAGAGGAGCCTGGCAGGCTACAATGTATGGATTCGCAAAGAGCTGGACACGACTGAGCGACTTCACTTTCACTGGTAGCTCAGACAGTAAAGGATCTGCCTGCAGTGCAGGGGACCCAAGTTCTATCCCTGGGTCAGGACGATTCCCTGGAGAAGGCAATGACAACCCACTGCAGTGTTCCTGCCTGGAGAATCCCCATGCACAGATGAGTCTGGCGGGCTGCAGTCCCTGGGGTCACAGAGAGTCGGGCAGACTGAGCGACTGACACTTTCACTTGGTGCTCCAGTCTGCGCAGCTCCCACCAGGGGACGCTCCTGGTTCTCTTGACTCTGATGGCCAATGAGGCTTACATTCATGAGTTTCACAGACCTGTAACAAACAGAAAAACAGTTCTACAGTGGCTAGCCTACCTAACCCCCAGGGCACAGTACAGTTAAGTCCTCTATACGTGAGCCTTCAAGGAGCAAACTTTCAAAGACGTGAATGTGCACTCTCATCCTAATCACCTTAGTTCACGTGTCTAGTGTACATTGTCACCTGCATGCATCCTCTGTAAGTGGTTGTGCTTTTGTGCACTTTACTGTCGAGTACTGTATAGAGCACAGTAGTACAGTGTCTTTATTTCAGGCCCAGGATGCTTGGAAGCAAGTGTAAAAGTGGCAGTCAAGTAGCTGGTACTGCTAAGAAACAGTAACAATGGAAACAAAAGTGAAAATAATCGAGAGAGGGTAGCAAGGCGAAAAAATAGGAGACATTGCTTGTTCTTAAAACATGAATCATTCCACACAATTTTAAAGCAGCAGCATGATTCTAAAGAACAAGATCACAGAACACATGAGGTCTGCCATCGATGATGTCAACAATAACACCAAAGAAGCGCAGAAGAGTGATGGAGAAGACAGAGAAACTGCTTGGCTTGTGGATGCAGGATCAGCATCAGCCTTGAGTCCCACGAAGCTTAACACTGATGCAAGAGAAAGCTAAAACCCTTTATGAAGACTTGAAGCAGAAACACAGCAAAGAAGCAGAGGACGCATCTCTTAATGCCAGCCATGGCTGGTTTCATCAGTTCAAGGCTAGAGCCAAATTTCACAACATAACAGTAAGTGGTGAGGCAGTGAGTGCAGACAGAGTAGCTGCCCAGGAATTTCCTGAAATGCTTTGAGAAATTATTGATGAAGGTACGTATTTACTCAAGCATGTTTTTAATGCGGATGAGATAAGGCTTGAGAGGATGCCAGACTGAAGTTATATCAGTATGGAGAAAAAATGACATCAGGATATACAGCAACAAAGGTAAAGTGAAGACGCTCAGTCGTGTCTGACTCTTTGGGACCCCACGGACTGTAGCCTACCAGGCTCTTCCCTCTGTGGGACTTTCCAGGCAAGAGTACTGGAGTGGGTTGCCATTTCCTTCTCCAGAGGATCCTCCCGACCCAGGGGTTGAACCCAGGTCTCACGCATTGTAGGTGGACGCTTTATCGTCTGAGCCACCAGGGAAGTCTATATACAGCAACAAAGGACAGGCTAACTCTGTTGTTCAGTGGCAATGTTTAGGCGACATGAAGCTGAAGCCTTCCTTAGTTTATCATTCAGAGAGCCCATGAGCCACAGAAAACATAGCCAAGGGCTCTCTTCCTGTTGCGTGGAAGAGTAACCCCAAAATTTGGGTTACACAGGCCATGTTCCTGGACTTGTTTTTCCACCGCTCTATCCTGGAGGTAGAGAAATACTGCTTGGAAAAGGATGCCCCATTCCACAATGTTCTGCCACTCAACAATGCTCAATGTCACACCCTATTCATAGACGACTTTCATACCATGTACTGCATCTGCCACAAAATACTTCATTGCTCATCTAACTCATGTTAAGAGTGACTTTCAAGAAATATTATTCATGTCATACTTTATTGAATCAGGAACAACCTTGTAACAATTTTGGAAGGGACTGTAACATCTACAAGGCATAAAAAAACATTGACTTTGCTTGGTGTGAAGTTATGGCCATCACCATGAATGAGGCTTGAAACAAGCACATAGTCTGTTCACAATTTTCCCAGTTTGCTCACAATTTTCTTGGATTTGAGAAAGTGGATGAGGAGTCCAAAGAGGTCCTCAGCAACTTAGTGACCCTCAGCAAGAAGCTAGAACTAGATCTGCAAAAGGACTTCTTAACTGAACTCATGGCTGTGCAACGTGAGGAGCTTACTAATGACGATCTGATGGAACTGGAGGCCCAAAGAAAGGATGAAGAGAAACAAGTCAAAGAAGTAACTAAAGAACCAAAGAGATTCATGGTGCAGAAAACGGCAAGGGCAGTTTCTTTATTTGAGGAGGCACTGTTAGTCTCTGAGGCACAGGACCTGAATGCAGAACGGTACACAAAGCTTGCAGGAGCCATCAGAATGCAGTCCAGTGCTATCGAGTCATCAGTGATAAGAAGAAAAAGACCTACTACTCAGACAGCACTGGATCGTTTTATCAAGAGGGTGGGTAGAATAGAATCCAGCAAGGAACTGGAACATCAACATCAACATCAGGTGTGAGTCATGCTGCAACTTGCCCTCCGTCCCCTTTGCTGATGACCCATCAGCTCTACTTGTTCAGTCACTCAGTCGCGAACCCAAGGACGGCACCACACCAGGCTTCCCTGTCGTCCACCATCTCCCAGAGCATGCTCAAGTTCATGTCCACTGAGTCACTGATGGCATCCAAACATCTCGTTCTCTGTCATCCCCTTCTCCTGCCTTCAATTTTTCCTGCATCAGGGTCTTTTCTAATGAGTCAGCTCTTTGCATAGGCAGTCAAAGCATTGGAGCTTCAGCAGCACTGCTTCCAATGAATAGTCAGAATTAATTTCCTTTAGAATTGACTGGTTTGAACTCCTTGCAGTCCAAGGGACTTTCAAAGACTTCTCCTACACCACAGTTCAAAAGCATTAATTCTTTGGTGCTCAGCCTTCTTTATGGTCCAACTCTCACATCCATGCATGACTACTGGAAAAACCATAGCTTTGATTTTATGAACCTCTGTCGACAAAGTAATGTCTCTGCTTTTCCATATGCTGTCTGGGTTTGTCACATCTTTTCTTCCGAGGAGCAACTGTCTTTTAATTTCATGGCTGCAGTCACCATCTGCGGGGATTCTGCAGCCCCGGGAAACAAAGTCTGTCACTGTTTCCATTGTTTTCCCATCTATTTGCCATGAAATGATCAAACCAGATGCCATGATCTTCATTTTATTAATGTTGAGTCTTAAGCCAGCTTTCTCACTCTCCTCTTTCACCTCCATCAAGAGGCTCTTTAGTTCCTCTTTACTTTGCCATAAGGGTGGTGTCCTCTGCATAGCTGAGGTTATTGATATTTTCTCCCAGCAATCTTGATCCCAGCTTGTGCTGCATCCAGTCCGGCATTTCCCATGTTGTACTCTGAATGTGAGTTAAATAAGCAGGGTGACAATATACAGCCTTAATGTACCTCCTTTCCCAATTTGGAACCATTCTGTTGTTCCATGTCAAGTTCTAACTGTTGCTTCTTGACCTGCACACAAGTTTCTCAGGAGGCAGATAAGGTGGTCTGTTATTCTCATCTCTCTAAGAATTTTCCAGTTTGTTGTGATCCACACAGTCAAAGGCTTGAGTGTAGTCAATGAAGCAGAAGTAGATGTCTTTCTGCAACTCTCTTGCTTTTTCTATGATCCAACGAATGTTGGCCATTCAATCTCTCATTCCTCTGCCTTTTCTAAATCTAGCCTGCACCTGCACATCTGGAAGTTCTTGGTTCACATACTGTTGAAGCCTAGCTTGACGGATTTTGAGCATGACCTTGCTAGCATGTGAAATGAATGCATTTATGCAGTAGTTTGAACATTTTTTGGCACTGCCCTTCTTTAGGACGGGAATGAAAACTGACCTTTTCCAGTCCCGTGGCCACTGCTGATTTTCCCAAATTTGCTGGCATACTGAGTGAAGCACTCTAAAAGCATCATCTTTTAGGATTTGAAATACCTCAGCTGGAAATCCACCACCTTCACTAGCTTTGTCCACAGCGATGTTTCCTAAGGCCCACTTGATTTCACACTCCAAAATGTTTGGCTCTAGGAGAGTGATCACACCACTGTGGTTATTTGTGTAATTAAGAGCTTTTTTGTACAGTTCTTCTGTGTGTTCTTGCCACCTCTTCTTAATATTTTCTGCTCCTATTACCTCTATTATCATCTACCTTTTCTCCCTCCTCCAGTCAAGAACTCTTCTTGCCTGTTCACTCACTGCCAGTGCCCATATGTCAGCTTCGGTACTGTACTACTGTACTTTTCAAAGTAAAATACTATAATTCAGTTCAGTCGCTGAGTCATGTCGGACTCTGCGACACCATGAATCGCAGCACGCCAGGCCTCCCTGTTCATCACCATCTCCCAGAGTTCACTCAGACTCATGTCCATCAAGTCCATGATGCCATCCAGCCATCTCATCCTCGGTCGTCCCCTTCTCCTCCTGCCCCCAATCCCTCCCAGCATCAGAGTCTTTTCCAATGAGTCAACTCTTCGCATGAGGTGGCCAAAGTACTGGAGTTTCAGCTTTAGCATCATTCCTTCCAAAGAAATCCCAGGGTTGATCTCCTTCAGAATGGACTGGTTGGATCTCCTTGCAGTCCAAGGGACTCTCAAGAGTCTTCTCCAACACCACAGTTCAAAAGCATCGATTCTTCGGCGCTCAGCTTTCTTCACAGTCCAACTTTCACATCCATACATGACCACAGGAAAAACCATAGCCTTGACTAGGCGGACCTTAGTCGGCAAAGTAATGTCTCTGCTTTTGAATATACTATCCAGGTTGGTCATAACTTTTCTTCCAAGGAGTAAGCGTCTTTTAATTTCATGGCTGCAGTCACCATCTGCAGTGATTTTGGAGCCCAAAAAAATAAAGTCTGACACTGTTTCCACTGTTTCCCCATCTATTTCCCATGAAGTGATGGGACCGGATGCCATGATCTTCGTTTTCTGAATGTTGAGCTTTAAGCCAACTTTTTCGCTCTCCTCCTTCACTTTCATCAAGAGGCTTTTTAGCTCCTCCTCACTTTCTGCCATAAGGGTGGTGTCATCAGCATATCTGAGGTTATTGATATTTCTCCCGGCAATCTTGATTCCAGCTTGTGTTTCTTCCAGTCCAGCGTTTCTCATGATGTACTCTGCATATAAGTTAAATAAGCAGGGAGACAATATACAGCCTTGACGTACTCCTTTTCCTATTTGGAACCAGTCTGTTGTTCCATGTCCAGTTCTAACTGTTGCTTCCTGACCTGCATACAGATTTCTCAAGAGGCAGGTTAGGTGGTCTGGTATTCCCATCTCTTTCAGAATTTTCCACAGTTTATTGTGATCCACACAGTCAAAGGCTTTGGCATAGTCAATAAAGCAGAAATAGATGTTTTTCTGGAACTCTCTTGCTTTTTCCATGATCCAGCGGATGTTGGCAATTTGATCTCTGGTTCCTCTGCCTGTTCTAAAACCAGCTTGAACATCAGGGAGTTCACGGTTCACATATTGCTGAAGCCTGGCTTGGAGAATTTTGAGCATTACTTTACTAGCGTGTGAGATGAGTGCAATTGTGCGGTAGTTTGAGCATTCTTTGGCATTGCCTTTCTTTGGAATTGGAATGAAAACTGACCTTTTCCAGTCCTGTGGCCACTGCTGAGTTTTCCAAATTTGCTGGCATATTGAGTGCAGCACTTTCACAGCATCATCTTCCAGGATTTGAAACAGCTCAACGGGAATTCCATCACCTCCACTAGCTTTGTTCTTAGTGATGCTTTCTAAGGCCCACTTGACTTCACATTCCAAGATGTCTGGCTCTAGATTAGTGATCACATCCTCATGATTATCTGGGTCGTGAAGATCTTTTCTGTACAGTTCTTCTGTGTATTCTTGCCACCTCTTCTTAATATCTTCTGCTTCTGTTAGGTCCATACCATTTCTATCCTTTATCGAGCCCATCTTTGCATGAAATGTTCCCTTGGTATCTCCAATTCTCTTGAAGAGATCTCTAGTCTTTCCCATTCTGTTGTTTTCCTCTATCTCTTTGCATTGATTGCTGAAGAAGGCTTTCTTATCTCTTCTTGCTATTCTTTGGAACTCTGCATTCAGATGCTTATATCTTTTCTTTTCTCCTTTGCTTTTCGCCTCTCTTCTTTTCAGTGCTATTTGTAAGGCTTCTCCAGACAGCCATTTTGCTTTTTTGCATTTCTTTTCCATGGGGATGGTCTTGATCCCTGTCTCCTGTACAATGTCACGAACCTCATTCCATAGTTCATCAGGAACTCTATCTATCAGATCTAGGCCCTTAAATCTATTTCTCACTTCCACTGTATAATCATAAGGGATTTGATTTAGGTCATACCTGAATGGTCTAGCGGTTTTCCCTACTTTCTTCAATTTAAGTCTGAATTTGGAAATAAGGAGTTCATGATCTGAGCCACAGTCAGCTCCTGGTCTTGTTTTTGTTGACTGTATAGAGCTTCTCCATCTTTGGCTGCAAAGAATATAATCAATCTGATTTCGGTGTTGACCATCTGGTGATGTCCATGTGTAGAGTCTTCTCTTGTGTTGCTGGAAGAGGGTGTTTGCTATGACCAGTGCATTTTCTTGGCAAAACTCTATTAGTCTTTGCCCTGCTTCATTCCGCATTCCAAAGCCAAATTTGCCTGTTACTCCAGGTGTTTCTTGACTTCCTACTTTAGCATTCCAGTCCCCTATAATGAAAAGGACATCTTTTTTGGGTGTTAGTTCTACAAGGTCTTGTAGGTCTTCATAAAACCGTTCAACTTCAGCTTCTTCAGCATTACTGGTTGGGGCATAGACTTGGATAACTGTGATATTGAATGGTTTGCCTTGGAGACGAACAGAGATCATTCTGTCATTTTTGAGATTGCATCCAAGTACTGCATTTCGGACTCTTTTGTCGACCATGATGGCCACTCCATTTCTTCTCCAGGATTCCTGCCCACAGTAGTAGATATAATGGTCATCTGAGTTAAATTCATCCATTCCAGTCCATTTTAGTTCGCTGATTCCTAGAATGTCAACATTCACCCTTGCCATCTCTTGTTTGATCACTTCCAATTTGCCTTGATTCATGGACCTGACATTCCAGGTTCCTATGCAATATTGCTCTTTACAGCATCGGATCTTGCTTCTATCACCAGTCACATCCACAAATGGATATTGTTTTTGCTTTGGCTCCACCCCTTCATTCTTTCTGAAGTTATTTCTCCACTGATCTCCAGTAGCATATTGGGCACCTAATGACCTGGGGAGTTCCTCTTTTGGTATTCTATTATTTTGCCTTTTCATACTGTTCATGGGGTTCTCGAGGCAAGAATACTAAAGTGGCTTACCATTCCCTTCTCCAGCGGACCATGTTCTGTCAGACCTCTCCACCATGACCCGCCCGTCTTGGGTTGCCCTGCAGGCATGGCTTGGTTTCATTGAGTTAGACAAGGCCCTGGTCCTAGTGTGATTAGATTGACTAGTTTTCTGTGAGTATGGCTTCAGTGTGTCTGCCCTCTGATGCCCTCTTGCAACACCTACCATCTTACTTGGATTTCTCTTACCTTGGGCGTTGGGGTATCTCTTCATGGCTGCTCCAGCAAAGCACAGCCGCTGCTCCTTACTTTGGATGGAGGGTATCGCCTTACCGCCGCTGTTCACCCTTCATCCAAAATACTATAAGATTACGGATATTTTATTTTTGATGACTTTTTAAATGTATTATTTGTGCGAAAAGTATTATAAACCTATTACAGGATAATACTATACAGCCAACACAGTACAAGACTATGCTAGTTAGATACCTAGGCTAACTTTGTTGGACTTAGGAACAAACTGGACTTAAGGATTGTTCTCTCAGAACGGAGTTCGCACATATGTAGAGGATTTACTGTACAGAGAAAACAGACCACACTTCTAGCCTTTCTGTGACAGAGGCCTATTAGTTTATCTTCAAAGCTAGGCCTAAGGGGAAGGTTTCTAATTAAACACACATATAAGGACCTGCTGTAATCCTCTCCAATTATAAGGCCTCAGAAAAAGATCTTAATGAAAAGGAAATCAGGGATTTATCTGACAGTGTACAAAATAAGCCACAAAGTTGCTCACTGAGCTCAGGGAAAACACAGATGAACAACTTCAGAATTTCAACAAAGGAAAAGAAAATGTAAGAAAGTAGCAAACAGAAATCACAGATCTGAAGAATACAATAACTATACTGAAAAATACAACAGAGGGCTTCAACAGTAGACTGGGAAGAACAGAAGAAGGTATTAGCGAACTCAAAGGCAGCGCAATGGAACTCATCTAATCAGAGAAGCACAAAGGGGTAAAAAAGAATACAGAATAGTGAAGATAACTTAAGGGACTTAAAGGACAACATCAAGCAGACCAATCTTTGTATAGCTGTCCCAGAAGAAGGAGGACATAAAACTTATTTGAATAAGTAGTGGCTGAAAACTTCCTTTACCTAGAGAGCAAAACAAGTATCCAGATCCAGGAAAGCTGGAAATAAAAAAAAAAAAAAAGGTGAATCCAAAGAGACTCACACCCAGACACATGAAAATGGAAATGATGCAACAAGCAGGAGACCTTGAAAGCAGCAAGAGAAAAGCAACCTTTACACACAAGGGAGTCCCCCACCCAACCCCGCAAGAATTACTGGCAGGTACTTCAACAGAAACTCTACAGGCCAAAGGGAGACAGACAGAATATATTCAAAATGCTGAAGGGAAAAACTGCCAAATAAGAACACTCTACCTAGAAAGTTGCCCTTTAGAATTGAGGCAGAGATTCAGTTTTCCAGAGAAGTAAAAATTAAATAAGTTCATCATCAGTTCACTTCAGTTCAGTTGCTCAGTCGTGTCCAACTCTGCAACCCCATGAATCGCAGCACGCCAGGCCTTGCTGTCCATCATCAACTCCAGGAGTTCACTCAGACT
>SJYX01021110.1:228678-245902 GCA_006410675.1 Oreotragus oreotragus
CCTCTTCTTAATATCTTCTGCTTCTGTTAGGTCCATACCATTTCTGTCCTTTATCAAGCCCATCTTTGCATGAAATGTTCCCTTGGTATCTCTACTTTTCTTGAAGAGATCTCTAGTCTTTCCTATTCTGTTCTCTTCCTCTATTTCCTTACACTGATTGCTGAAGAAGGCTTTCTTATCTCTTCTCGCTATTCTTTGGAATTCTGCATTCAGATGCTTATATCTTTCCTTTTTTCTTAGCTTTTCACTTCTCTTCTTTTCACAGCTATTTGTAAGGCTTCCCCAGACAGCCCTTTTGCTTTTGCATTTCTATTCCATGGGGATGGTCTTGATCCCTGTCTCCTGTACAATGTCACGAACTTCATTCCATAGTTCATCAGGCACTCTATCTATCAGACCTAGGCCCTTAAATCTATTTCTCACTTCCACTGTATAATCATAAGTGATTTGATTTAGGTCAGACCTGAAGAATGGTCTTATAAGAAACCTTAAAGGGCCTTAATTTGAAATGAAAAGGTGCTGACGAATAACAAGAAAACACATGAAAGTATAAATCTCATATATACGAAAATTTGGAAATTCTAATGTCATAAAGATGGGGAGTTAATCACTTATAAAGCTAGTATGAAATTTAAAAGACAAAAGTAGTAACAATAAGTACAATAATTTGTTAACAAACACAAAAGATAAAAATAAATATATTGTGATACCAAAAACATAAAATGTGGGAGCGGGAGCACCAAAAGTTCCAGCTTTAGAAACCATTAAAACCTAAGTTATTATCAACTTAAAACAGGGTGTTAAAGCTCTAAAATGTTTTATGTAAGCTTTATGGTAACCACAAAGCAAAAAACCTATAGGAGATACACCAAAGAGAAAGATACTGGAATATAAGCATTCTATTTCAAAAAATAAATCACAAAGGAAGACAACAAAAGAAGAAGAAACAAAGGAATTACAAACAACTAAAAAAAAAAATTAAGAAAATGGCAATAAATAAGAGTCAGTCACTGAGTCACATCTGATTCTTTATAATCCCACAGACTGTAGCAAGCCATGTTATTGGAATTCGGCCCATGGGACTCTCTAGGCAAGCATTCTGGAGTGGGTTGCCATTTCCTTCTCCAGGGGATCCTCCCAACACACGGATCAAACCCAGGTCTCCTGCATTGCAGGCAGATTCTTTACTGTCTGAACCATGCATGTATGCATGCTAAGTCACTTCAGTCATGCCCAACTTTGTATGACCGTACGGACTGCAGCCTGCCAGACTCCTTGGTCAATGAGGATTCTGCAAGCAAGAATACTGGAGTGGGTTGCCATGCTCTCCTTCAGAGGATCTTCCTGACCTAGGGATCAAACCCATATCTCTAATATCTCCTGCATTGGCAGGCAGGTTCTTTACCACTAGAGCCACCTGGGAAGCCCATCTGAGCCATAGCTATCAATAATTAGTTTAAAATTAAATAGACCAAGTTCCCCAATCAAAAGACAGAGTGGCTGAATAGATTATTAGGATTTTTTTTTTTAACCTTGTGAATTTTTTATTTTTGGCTCCAGAAGCAGCAGAGCAGACCTCTGACCTGCTTCTCACCTGCCTGGACACTGCTGGGATTCCATGCTTGCCTGCAAGCACAGTAAGTTAGGCAGCACTTTAGATAAGAAAGGGAGTGGGTCTTGGAATTCTTGAATCTAAGGAGGCCTGGCCAACCCTCTGGGCTCTAACAAAATCCTATGACTCAGAAAGTGAAACAAACAGCATTGTAAAAGTTAAAAAAAAAAAAAAGTTGCATTATTGCATGCAAACTGATGATGATAACCAATACAACAGAAGTACAAAGTGTCATAAGAGATGACTATGAAAAATTACACACCAACAATTTGAACCTAGAAAAAAATAGATCAGTTCCTACTAGCAAACAAACAACTTGTCAAGACTGTATCATAAAAAAAATTTTTTTGAACAGACCATTTAAGACAATTGAGTCCGTAATCAAAAGCCTCTCAACAAAAAACAGCCTAGGACTAGATGGATTCACTGGCGAATTCTATCATTTAAAGAATGAATACCAATCCTTCTCAAATTCTTTCAAAAGTTGAAAAGGAAAAACTGCCAAACTCTTTTTATGAGGCTAGCATTACCATAATACTAAAGACAGACAAGAACATTTGAAAAAAAAAAAAGTACAAGCCAATATTCCTGATGAACATAGATGCAAGAATCTTCAACAAAGTTAGGAAATGAAATTCAACAATACCTTAAAAGAATCATAAGCCAAAATCAAGTTGGATTTAGTTTAAGGATACAAGAAAGGTAACATCTGCAAATCAATCTGATATACCACATTAAAAAGACGAATGCCAAAAATCGTATGATCATCAATAGATGCAGAAAAAGCATTTGAAAAAATAAAATATCTATTTAAGATAAAATTCTGAACAAAGTGGGTACAGAGGGAATGTACTTTAATATAATAAAAGCCATAAATGACAAGCTCATAGTCAACACTACAGTGTATTGTTAAGTCAGAAGTTTTTCCTCTAACATGAGAACCAAGACAAGGATACCCTCTCTTGCCACTTTTATTCAGTATAGTATTGAAAATTTCAGCCAGAACAATTAGGCAACAAAAAAAAAAAGTAAAACTGTCAGTATCTGCAGATGACATAATAGTACACACAGAAAACCCTAAAGAAATAACATATACATTCAGTAAAGTTGTAGCATACAAAATCAATATACAAGAATATACTGTTTTTATATACTAATAACAAATTATCAAAAAGAGAAATTAAGAAAACAATCCCACTTATAATTATACCAAAGAGAATAATACCTAGGAATAATAAATATAACCAAGCAGGTGAAGACCTGTACACTGAAAACTGTAAGACTGATGAAAGAAACTGAAGAGAGTGTAATGGAAAGACATTGCACATTCATGGTTTAGAGGAATTAATATCGTTAAAAGGCCCATACCACCCAAAGCAATCTGCAGGTTTAATAAAATCCCTGTCAAAATTCCAATTTTTTCACAGAAATAGAACAAACAATCCTAAAATTTGTATGAATTACAAAAAATCGCAAATAGCCAAAACAATCCAGAGAAAAAAAGAGCAAAACAAAGGCATCATGCTTCCTGATTTCAAACTAAATTAATGATCAAACTAGTATGGTATTCACATAAAAAACAGACACATAGACCAATGAAACAGAATTGAGAGCCTGGAAATAATCCCATGCCTATGTTGCCAGTTAATTACTGTCAAGAATATTTAATGGGGAAAGGACAGTCTCCATGGTGTTGGGAAAACTGGACAACCACATACAAAAGAATGAAACTGGACCACTTCCTTACTCCATACACAGAAATAAGCTCAAAATGAATTAAAAACTTCATGTTAAGACCTGAAACCATGAAACTCCTAGAAAGAAACATAAAGATAAGCTCCATGACACTGATTTTGGTTATGACTGAATGTGACACCAAAAACAAAGACAACAAAAGCAAAAAAAGTAAGTGGGATTTCATCAAACTAAAAAAATTTCTGCACAGCAAAGCAAACAAAGAACAAAATGAAAAGGCAACCTAGTGAAAGTGAAAAAATATGTGCAAATTATATATCTGATAGGAAGTTAGTAACTAAAATATATTAAGAACTGATACAATGCAACAGCAAAACAAAATAAAAAATCATCCATTAAAAAGAAAAATGAGCAGAGGATGAAGAGACATTTTTCAAAAGATTTACAGACAGTCAACAGGTACATGAAAAGGTATTCAACATCACAAATCACCGGAGGTAAGCAGATTAAAACCTTAATGAATTCTCACCTCACACCTGTTAGAATGGCCATTATCAAAAAGACAGGATATAGCCGTTCTTAATTCATAAAGTGGATGGAAACATTTCAGTACGCAAATCAGATAATATTTAACACATAATGCTTGGTTATAGTAATGGTTCAACAAATGTTAGCTATTATCTAAACTATGATCATTTCCCTAAAATGGAATTAACTCACCAAAGCTCTAATTTGGAAATTTGAGGCTAATGTCATACTTAATACTCCTCCTGATGAAAGTGGAAGAGGAGAGTGAGGAAAGTTAAAACTAAGATCATGACATCCAGTCACATCACTTCATGGCAAATAGATGGGGAAACCATGGAAACAGTGGCTGACTTAATTTTTCTGGGCTCCAAAATCACTGCAGATGATGATTGTAGCCATGAAATTAAAAGACGCTTACTCCTTTACATTTTTCAAAAGATTTACAGACAGTCAACAGGTACATGAAAAGGTATTCAACATCACAAATCACCGGGGGTAAGCAGATTAAAACCTTAATGAAATCTCACCTCACACCTGTTAGAATGGCCATTATCAAAAAGACAGGACATAGCCGTTCTTAATTCATAAAGTGGATGGAAACATTTCAGTAAACAAATCAGATAATATTTAACACATAATGCTTGGTTATAGTAATGGTTCAACAAATGTTAGCTGTTATTATCTAAACTATGATCATTTCACTAAAATGGAATTAACTCACCAAAGCTCTAATTTGGAAATTTGAGGCTAATGTCATACTTAACACTCCTCCTGATGAAAGTGGAAGAAGAGAGTGAGGAAAGTTAAAACTAAGATCATGACATCCAGTCACACCACTTCATGGCAAATAGATGGGGAAACCATGGAAACAGTGGCTGACTTAATTTCTCTGGGCTCCAAAATCACTGCAGATGATGATTGTAGCCATGAAATTAAAAGACGCTTACTCCTTGGAAGGAAAATTATGACCAACCTAGACAGCATAGTAAAAAGCAGAGACATTACTTTGTCAACAAAGGTCCGTCTAGTGAAGGCTGTGGTTTTTCCAGTGGTCATGTATGGATGTGAGAGTTGGACTATAAAGAAAGCTGAGCGCGGAAGAATTGATGTTTTTGTACTGTGGTGTTAGAGAAGACTCTTGAGAGTCCCTTGGACTGCAAGGAGATACAATCAGTCCATGCTAAAGGAGATCAGTCCTGGGTGTTCATTGGAAGGACTGATGTTGAAGCTGAAGCTCCAATACTTCAGCCACCTGATGCGAAGAGCTGACTCATTGGAAAAGACCCTGATGCTGGGCAAGATTGAGGGCAGGAGAAGGGGACAATGGCGGGTGGGATGGTTGGATGGCATCAACAACTCGATGGACATGGGTTTGGGTGGACTCCGGGAGTGGGTGATGGACAGGGAGGCCTGGCATGCTGTGGTTTATGGGATCGCAAAGAGACGGACACGACAGAGCGACTGAACTGAACTGAATACTCCTCCCATTCCTCTGTTCACATCATGAAACAACCCATGTGGCTATAAGCTCTTCCAAGGAAAGGGATCACATCCTTACAGTCATTCATCCGTCCCTCACCCCAGAACTCTGAACATAGCAGGCAATCAAAAATGTGTATTTAAAATAATGAAGCCTCTAGTTCAAAACGATACATACCCAAAGCGCAACCTCACCTTCCACCCTATTTCAGAGATTACACAAACCAAGACCAATCAGTCTAACAGAAATGCCAAAACTGGGATGACAATCCATCCCAACATCCTTCCTTAACATTATGCAGATGAAACAAGAAACTCGAAAATAATTTTTTAAACCTACATAGCAAAAAAGTCTGAGTCGCAGGAATTTTCAGAATCACACCGCAAGCTTTCCCAGGTCCGACAGACTGACAGCCTCAGGAGCCGTCACCGTACCGGGCCATCACTGAAAGGGAAAAGCATCTCACGGCGGTCAAGGTCTTTCTCCCCACTGTCCCCCAGGTATTCACACAGGAGAGACAGGCAGGAGCAGGTTCTCCCGGGCCCTCGCTCCTCCTCCGACCCCGGTTTTCAGAGAGGAAAGAAGGCTTGCGCAAAGGGGAGCACCTACATCCCTCGTGGTCACGGAGTGCTCCAGGCGCACGGCCCCGAGGTCCATCCTCAGTTCCCCACACACTCTGAGGCGACGCGGGGCCCCGGGCCTCAAGAAGGAAGGCGCCGCCGGAGAACGGTCGCTTGGGGAGGAAAGCGGGAGAGCTGGGGCGGCAAAGGTACCTCAGAGGCGCCGAGTCCCCGAGGAACGCGCCGCTCCCGGCTGCCGCCAGCACCTGCCGGAAGTCGAAGTCCCCGGGAGGCGCTATGTCCCACAGGGAGAAGGCGCCATGGGCGAGCGGCTAGCGCCATATTGTATAACTCGCAGGGCTGACCTTTCACCTCTTCCACCGCAAGGAGCGGGGCGGAGCTAAAGGCGTTCTGTCTCTCCAGAGGGAGTCGCGCCAGTCCACTTCCGGTTTCACCCCCGCTTCCGGTTTCATGCCCGCTTCCGGTTTCACGCCCGCTTCCGGTTCCGCTCGGCACCTTCCGGCGCACTGCGTCCGCGGATGGGAAACGCCCTATTGGGTGGGACGTAGTGGTTCCTAGCGCTTGCGCGTGCTGTGGTGCGGCGGGGAAGATAGCGCTTTTCTGGCTGCAGACTTCTACCCATCCTAGAAGTCTGCTTTGGCTTTGGCACAAGGACAGATCAGCATTCCATAATTTATGTATGCAAATAAAAACGCTTTAAAAAAAATAATAATTCTGCTGCCTCCAGAGGTGGGGAGAAGTATTGGAGGGTCCGTTAAGGTAATAAATGCTTGGGAGGATTAAACTATTCTATGTAAAGGAAAGAATGAAGGAGGAGGAGGATGTCAGAGAGAAGCCAGAGACAAAGAATGACCAACCTAGGGACTTCCCTGGTGGTCCAGTGGCTAAGACTCCATACTTCCAACTTAGGGAGCCTGGGTTCCATCCCTGGTCAGGGAGCTGATCCCACGTGTTGCTACTAAGAGTCCACAATCTGCACCTAACAAGGGGCTTAGCAGAATAAACAATGACCAGCCCATGCTGGTCCAGTAAGAAGGACTAGAGAGAGGAAGCCTTTGGGCAGAAGGCTGATGGCCGTTGTATGCTTTGGATTGTATGGTATGAAACTCCTGGCTCCCCTCAAAATATTCAGTACTGTGGGCCTTGCTTCTCACTGGACTACAATTCTTTTGGAGGGAAGGAAGAGGTTTTGAACCTACCTCAGAGTTGATGTGAGAGAAAATACAGGCTGAAAACCTAGTATATGGATTATATGAAAAAATTTATGGGCAATAAGGGAAGATAGTTAAAAGTTGTTTTTTTTTAATCAGATTACACTTAATACTACGTAGTGAATTAACACACACTTTCATTTCATTTGATCTTCCCAACTACATTGTGAAGTGGTATCCAAAATGAATAAACAAGTGAACTGTAGCTTAAAGAGTTTTATTATTCAAGGATACATAGCTGGTAAATATTGGTTGGTCGTTGCTCATTCCTGTCCAACTCTTTGCGAATTAATAAACAAGTGAACTGTAGCTTAAAGAGTTTTATTATTCAAGGTTACATAGCTGGTAAATATTGGTTGGTCGTTGCTCATTCCTGTCCAACTCTTTGCGACCCATGGACTGTAACGCACCAGGCTCCCCTGTCCATGAGATTTTTCAGACAAGAATACTGGAGTGGGTTGCCATTTCCCTCCTCTAGGGGATTTTCCCAAACCAGGGATCTAACTTCCATCTCCTGTGTCTCCTGCATTGGCAGGCAGATTGTTTATCATGGAGCCATCAGGAAAGACCAGCAAATATTGCTAGAAGAGTTGAATTCATGTCTTCTAACAACAAAGTCAAAGCTTCTTCTATGTAATTTCTCCTTCCACCATTTGATCAACCACATTTCTTCAGGATTATATCAGTGATATCCCAATTGTGTTTATTTTTAAAATATTTTGTAAAAGATATACAGATCCTCTTCATAATTTACTTTCTTTTTTTAAAAAAAATTTTCTACTGGTAGCTTTCTCAGTATTGCTGAATAATAGGTTTTTACCACTGAATGCCATCATAATCCTGAGATTGACTTTCTGATATTTAAACCAGAGTTAAAAATTTAATTAGATGATTTATTTTGAAAAAATATATATAGATCCTTAGAAAAGTTGCAAGAAATCTCATATTTTCTTCACCTAAATTCATCCATTATTAACATTTTGTCACATTATCTTTGGTTAAATATCTTACATATAACATGCATATTATATTCCTGTTATTATTTTCTATTATTGAACTTGTTAAGAGTAGATTACACATATCATGACTCTTCAAGCCCAGAAACAAGGACATTCTCTTATTTAGTCCTAGTGAAGTGAAGTAAAGGTCGCTCAGTCATTTCCAACTCTTTGCAACCCCATGGACTATACAGTCCATGGAATTTCCCAGGCCAGAATACTTGAGTGGGTAGCCTTTCCCTTCTCCAGGGGAGCTTCCCAACCCAGGGATCAAACCCAGGTCTCCCACATTGNCATTCTCTTATTTAGTCCTAGTGAAGTGAAGTAAAGGTCGCTCAGTCATTTCCAACTCTTTGCAACCCCATGGACTATACAGTCCATGGAATTTCCCAGGCCAGAATACTTGAGTGGGTAGCCTTTCCCTTCTCCAGGGGAGCTTCCCAACCCAGGGATCAAACCCAGGTCTCCCACATTGCAGGCAGATTCTTTATCGGAGCTATCAGGGAAGCTCAATAATACTGGAGTGGGTAACCTATCCCTTCTCCAGCAGATCTTCCCCACCCAGGAATCAAACCGGTGTCTCCTGCATTGCGGTTTAGTCCCAGTACAATGATCAAATTCAGGAAATCAAAGTTGACAGAATATTATTGTTTAATATACAAGATCTGCTTACTGTCCCAATGCTGTCCTTCATAGTAACAATTTTCCCCCAACTCAGATCAAATCCTGATTACTTGTATTTAATTTGTTTCTTTAGTCTTCTCAAGTCTGTAATATTTCTCTCTTGGCTCCAGGGACAGTATCTTTGCTTACCTTCCGTGAGCCTCAGATTTCCCTCTGTGATATTTTTTTTCTGTCAGGATTCCTTCCCAGTCCACTTACTTCCTTGTCACCCTCCCCCTTCCCCTGATCACACTCCACTATTCCTTACCTAGGTAATTCCTATTCATCTTTCAACTCTCAGTCCAAATGTTACTTCCTCAGAGAAAATTTTCTTGATTCCCCTTAGTATATTTTCATTTTCTTTATGACTCTAAACACATTTCATAATTTCTTTTATATATTTGTGATTATTTGTCAATCTGAAGTAAATTTTAAAGATAGCAATGATAAGAATCAATAATATGTGCCTTCACTATACTGCAAACTCAATGATGTGTTAGATTTTTGCATATAACTGGGCCTGGAACAATTTCTTCACTCATTAAACAAATATATTTTGCTCTTCTATAGTATGCCTGATATTCTTCTAGGCTGAATGAATAATTCTTAGTGGAGTATATATTTCAGCTGGGAAGAGATAGTAAGCAAGATAAACGATATGATAGATAATAAAAGATATAATGTGTGTGTTAGTCGCTCAGTCGTGTCTGACTCTTTGCAACTCCATGGACTATAGCCCACCTGGCTCCTCTGACCATGGGATTCTCCAGGCAAGAATACTGGAGTGGGTGGCCATTGCCTTCTCCAAATATATGAGACAGTGCTAAATGCTGAAAAGGAAGATAAGCAGGAAGGGGTATAGAGTATACTTCTTTGTAGGCATTACAGTTTTAAATAAGGTGGTGGCCACAGAAGAAATCACTGAGTGAGAAGGGGGAATGAGTCATTGAAGATATTTGGGGGCAAAGCATTTCATGTGGGGGAAAACGAAAGTGTAAAGGCCTGAATTTGGAAGTCAAGTGACATTTTCTCTGAACACAGGGGCTTCCCCAGTGGCTCAGATGGTGAAGAATGTGCCTGCAATGCAGGAGACCCAGGTTTGATCCCTGGGTCAGGAAGATCCCCTGGGATCCTGCTCCAGTATTATCCCTGGAACCTGCTCCAGTATTATCGCCTGGAAAATTCCATGGACAGAGGACCTCTTGTGGGCTACAGTTTATTGGGTTGCAAAGAGCTGGACATGACTGAGGACACACACACATACACACACACACACACACACACACACATGACACAGTCTAATTTACATTTTAATTAGATTCTTCTGACAGTTTTTAAAACAGACTGGGGTAGCTGGTAAGGAAGCAGTTACTAGGATGATATTGTAATCTAGAAAGAAATTGTGGTGACTTGGACTAGAATCCAGATGTAATTTGAAGGCAGGGTTGATAGAATTAGCTAACACCCTGGACCAGATGAAGTGGTATCTGAGAAAGGCAAAGATTTCTCCAGATGTTTTGGCCCAAACAGCTGGAAGGAAGCTTTGACATTACTTGAGATAGAGAAGACTCTGGGAGATACAGATTTGGGAAGGAAGATCGGGAGGGTATATTTGTACATTAAGATTTGAAATGATTATTAGACATCTGTGTTAGCCAGTCTTCAGGATGGCCCACAATGGTTCTTACATCCTGAATATATTCCTTTGTGGGATTCCCTCTCAAATTAGATATAGTTAGTTCAATTCAGTCCCTCAGTCTTGTCCGACTCTTTGCAACCCCATGAATCACAGGACGCCAGGCCTCCTTGTCCACCAACTCCCGGAGTTCACTCAAACTCATGTCCATGGAATTGGTGATACCGTCTAGCCATCTCATCCTCTGTCATCCCCTTCTCCTCCTGCCCCTAATCCCTCCCAGCATCAGGGTCTTTTCCAGTGAGTCATTTCTTCGCATCAGGTGGCCAAAGGATTGGAGCTTCAGCTTCAACATCAGTCTTTCCAATGAACACCCAGGACTGATCTTTTTTAGGATGGACTGGTTGGATCTCCTTGCAGTCCAAGAGACTCTCAAAAGTCTTTTCCAACACCACAGTTCAAAAGCATCAATTCGTGGGCACTCAGCTTTCTTCACAGTCCAAATCTCACATCCATACATGACCACTGGAAAAACCATAGCCTTGACTAGACAGACCTTTGTTGGCCAAGTAATAGCTCTGCTTTTTACTATGCTGTCTAGGTTGGTCATAACTTTCCTTCCAAGGAGTACATGTCTTTTAATTTCATGGCTGCAATCACCATCTGAAGTGATTTTGGAGCCCCTAAAAATAAAGTCTGACACTGTTTCCACTGTTTTCCCATCTATTTGCCATGAAGGGATGGGACCAGATGCCATGATCTTCGTTTTCTGAATGTTGAGCTTTAAGCCAGTGTTTGCACTCTCCCCTTTCACTTTCATCAAGAGGCTTTCAAATGTGAAGTTCCTCTTCACATTTTGCCATAAGAGTGGTGTCATCTGCATATCTGAGGTTATTGATATTTCTCCCGGCAGTCTTGATTCTAGCTTGTGCTTCTTCCAGCCCAGCATTTCTCATGATGTACTCTGTATGTAAGTTAAATAAGCAGGGTGATTTCACTTTCATCAAGAGGCTTTTTAGCTCCTCCTCACTTTCTGCCATAAGGGTGGTGTCATCAGCATATCTGAGGTTATTGATATTTCTCCCGGCAATCTTGATTCCAGCTTGTGTTTCTTCCAGTCCAGCGTTTCTCATGATGTACTCTGCATATAAGTTAAATAAGCAGGGAGACAATATACAGCCTTGACGTACTCCTTTTCCTATTTGGAACCAGTCTGTTGTTCCATGTCCAGTTCTAACTGTTGCTTCCTGACCTGCATACAGATTTCTCAAGAGGCAGGTTAGGTGGTCTGGTATTCCCATCTCTTTCAGAATTTTCCACAGTTTATTGTGATCCACACAGTCAAAGGCTTTCGCATTGTCAATAAAGCAGAAATAGATGTTTTCCTGGAACTCTCTTCCTTTTTCCATGATCCATCGGATGTTGGCAATTTGATCTCTGATTCCTCTACCTTTTCTAAAAACAGCTTGAACATCAGGAAGTTCACAGTTCATGTATTGCTGAAGCCTGGCTTGGAGAATCTTGAGCTTTACTTTACTAGCATGTGCGATGAGTGCAATTGTGCAGTAGTCTTAGCATTCTTTGGCACTGCGTTTCTTTGGGATTAAAATGAAAACTGACCTTTTCCAGTCCTGTGGCCACTGCTGAGTTTTCCAAATTCGCTGGCATATTGAGTGCAGCACTTTCACAGCATCATCTTTCAGGATTTGAAATAGCTCCACTGGAATTCCATCACCTCCACTATCTTTGTTCATAGTGATGCTTTCTAAGGCCCACTTGACTTCACATTCCAGGATGTCTGGCTCTAGATGAGTGATCACACCATCGTGATTATCCGAGTCGTGAAGATCCTTTTTGTACAGTTCT
The DNA here is from genome assembly GCA_006410675.1 of Oreotragus oreotragus. Lineage (NCBI taxonomy): Eukaryota > Metazoa > Chordata > Mammalia > Artiodactyla > Bovidae > Oreotragus > Oreotragus oreotragus. The sequence continues at coordinate 240,949 of SJYX01021110.1, forward strand.
GTGTATTCTTGCCACCTCTTCTTAATATCTTCTGCTTCTGTTAGGTCCAGACCATTTCTGTCCTTTATCGAGCCCATCTTTGCATGAAATGTTCCCTTGGTATCTCTAATTTTCTTGAAGAGATCTCTAGTCTTTCCCATTCTGTTGTTTTCCTCTATTTCTTTGCATTGACCGCTGAAGAAGGCTTTCTTATCTCTCCTTGCTATTCTTTGGAACTCTACATTCAAATGCTTATATCTTTTCTTTTCTCCATCTTTGGCTGCAAAGAATATAATCAATTTGATTTTGGTGTTGACCATCTGGTGATGTCCATGTGTAGAGTCTTCTCTTGTGTTATTGGAAGAGGGTGTTTGGTATGACCAATGTGTTCTCAGCAAAACTCTATTAGCTTTTGCCCTGCTTCATTACGTACTCCAAGGCCAAATTTGCCTGTTACTCCAGGTGTTTCTTGACTTCCTACTTTTGCATTCCAGTCCCCTATAATGAAAAGGACATCTTTTTTAGGTGTTAGCTCTAAAAGGTCTTGTAGGTCTTCATTGAACCATTCAACTTCATCTTCTTTAGTGTTACTGGTTGGGGCGTAGCCTTGGATTACCATGATATTGAATGGTTTGCTTTGGAAACGAACAGAGATCATTGTGTTGTTTTTGAGATTGCCTCCAAGTACTGCATTTCGGACTCTTGTTGACCATGATGGCTACTCCATTTCTTCTATGGGATTCCTGCCCACAGTAGTAGATATAATGGTCATCTGAGTTAAATTTTCAGATTATTTATAGACTGGTTTATTTGACCACTGGAATATGGCAAAAATGATTGTATATGTCTCCTGAGGCTAAATCGTTAAGTCTCATTAAGCTTCTGCTGTGGTCTTTTAGATTGTTTGCCCTGGGGCAACCCAGGAGGCTTAGGATACTTAAGCAGCCCTGTTGAGAGGTGACAGTTGGAAAGGACCTGAGGTCTCCCACCAGCAAAGTGCACCACTGTTACATGTAAGCAAGCCATCTTGGAAGTGGATCCTCTAGTCCCAGAAGATGGCTGCACCCTTGAAGAATACCTGCCTGCAATTCTCATGAGCGATGATGAGCCAGAACCACAGAGCTAAGCCACTCTGAAATTCCTGAGACACGGAATCTATATAATAAATGACTACTTTATTTTAGTCATCAGTCAGTTCAGTCTCTCAGTGGTGTCTGACTCTTTGCAACCTCATAGACTGCAGCATGCCAGGCCTTGCTGTCCATCACCAACTCCCGGAGTTCACTCAAACTCATGTTCTTCGAGTCGGTGATGCCATCCAACCATCTAATCCTCTGTCGTCCCCTTCTCCTCCTGCCTTCAAGCCTTCCCAGCATCAGGGTCTTTTCAAATGAGTCAGTTCTTCATATCAGGTGGCCAAAGTATTGAAGTTTCAGCTTCAACATCAGTCCATCCAATAAATACCCAGGACTGATCTCCTTTAGGATGGACTGGTTGGATCTCCTTGCGGTCCAAGGGACTCTCAAGAGTCTTCTCCAACACCACAGTTCAAAAGCATTAATTCTTTGGCACTCAGCTTTCTTTATAGTCCAACTCTCACATCCATACATGACCACTGGAAAAGCCATAACTTTGATTAGATGGACCTTTGTTGGCAAAGTAATGTCTCTGCATTTGAATATGCTGTCTAGGTTGGTCATAACTTTTTTGTTTCTGCAGTCATAGCTCATTGAATTTAATTTTTATTGGAGTATAATTGTTTTACAATGTTGTGTTAGTTTGTGCTGTACAGCAAAGGGAATCAGCTATATGGATACATATATCCTCTCCTGCTCAGGCCTTCCTCACTCCTTTATGCCCATCCCACCCCTCCTGGTATCAAAAAGCACCAAGGTGAGCTCCCTGTGCTGCACAACAATCTATTTTACACGTGACTGGGCATGTATGTCGGTGCTACTCTCTTAATTCATTTTACCCTCCCTTTCCCTGTTGTGTCCACAAGTCCTTGCTCTACGTCTGAATGTCTATTCCTGACCTGCAAATAGGGTCATCAACACTGTTTTTCTAGATTCCATGTATATTGTTTTTCTCTTTCTGACTTACTGCATTTTGTATGACAGAGCCTGGGTTCATCCACCACATCATGACAAACTTCATTCCTTTTTATGGCTGAGTAATATTCTGCTCATAAAGAGTCGGACACGACTGAGCAACCGAACTGAACTGAATATTCCATTGTATGTATATACCACATCTTCTTTACGCATTCATCTATTTATGTACATTTAGGTTGCTTCCATGTCCTGACTATTATAGATAGTGCTGCAATGAACACTGGAGTACATGTATCTTTTTCAGTTATGATTTTCTCAGGGTATATGCCCAGTAGTGGGATAATAAATGATTACTTAATTGCAAGCCCCTAAATTTGGTGTACTCTGTTATGGAGTAGTAGGTAACTAATACACCCCCAAAGTATAAAGCTGGAATCCAGAATTTGGAAGTTTGGTAACCTTCACAATATAGATGGAGGACCTCCCTGGTGGCCCAGTGGTTAAGAATCTGCCTGCCAATGCAGTGGACTTGGGTTCAGTCCCACAAGCCTTGGAGCAACTAAGCCCATGTGCCACAACTACTAAATACTCATTCTAGATCCTGCAAGTCTCAACTACTGAGCCGAGTGCTACAACTACTGAAGTTCACGTGCCCTAGAGCCTGTGTTCCGAAACAAGAGAAGTCACCATAGTGAGAAGCCCACGTTCTACAACGAAGAGTTGCACCCACTCACGGCAACTAAAGAAAGCCCATGCACACAAAATACATAATAAATAAATAATTTTTAAAAAGAATATAGATGAATTTCAAAGCTGTAAGGCTAGACGAGATAGCTAAAGGTATGGATGAAGATAGAAAAAGGAAAAGTCAAGATCTAAACCCTGGGGCACTCCAGTGTAAGAACTGGGAATAGGAGGATCAAAACTCAAAGGCTATAGGAAGGAATAACCAGTGAAGCAGAAGAACACCAAAAGAATATATATATATATATATATATATTTGTATTTCTCATTCATTTTAGCATCCCTTTTCATCCCTTTAATTCTCTGGCAGGTGTTTAGTCCCATGGCTATTTGTTCTTTGTTTCTAGAACCTTGTTAAGCCTGATACGTAATAATCATTCAATACATGTTGAATAAATGAGCACATAAATAAGTACAAAAGTAGAATGGAATTAAGACTATAGTTTAAGAAGAATAAAATAGTTAATCAGCAATGGCACTGTTCATTTAAATGAGAGAATGCTTGTTGGGTACTAAAAGTACAAAGCCATTTCATTGTCTCTGCTCCCAATGGTAGTGGAGGCAGAGGTCATCAAAGTTAGGTATTGATATTACGTATTCTGGAAATTTTGAAACTTGCAACAAAATTAAGGTACCCAAGGACCTTCACTTTACTGTTAAAACAGAATAAAAACCAAAACAGAAAGGTTGTTTGTACCAATCTTTTAGTAAAAACAAAATAGGATACTTCTCTTTCATTCCTGCTATGCTCCAACCACAAAGGTATTGCTTCTGTTACTGCAGTTTGCTAAGTCTAGACTTGCCTTTGTCCCAGCTGTCTTTCCTCTGCCTTCAGATCTTCTTTACATGACTGGCTCTTTAAATAAAATATCATAACCTTACAGAGGCCTTCCCTGTCTGAACAGTCTCTCATTATCCTCAAGTCCCTTTCTATCACACTGTGTTGTTGTTCGTTCACCCAGTCGTGTCTGAATCTTTGTGACCCCATGGACTGCTGCACGCCAGGCCTCCCTGTCCCTCACCATCTCCTGGAGTTTGCCCAAGTTCATGTCCATTGCATCAGTGATGCCATCCAGCCATCTCATCCTCTGAAGCCCTCTTTACCTCCTGCCCTCAATTTCTTCCCAGCATCAGGGACTTTTCCAATGAGACGGCTCGTCACATCAGGTGACCAAAATACTGGTGCTTTATCTTCAGTATCTATCCTTCCAATGAATATTCAGAGTTGATCTCCCTTAAGACTGACTGGTTTGATCACCTTGCTGTCCAAGGGACTCGCAAGGGTCTTCTCCAGCATCACAGTTCAAAGGCATCCATTATTTGGCATTCTGTCTTCTTTATGGTCCAGCTCTCACAACTGTATGTGACCACTGGGGAGACCAGAGCATTGACTATAGAGAACTTTGTCAGCAGAGTAATGTCTCTGCTTTTCAACACACTGTCTAGGTTTGCCATAGCTTCTATCACATTACTCTGTATTATTTTCCTCATAGTACAACAATGTGAACAATAATCCATGTCAAGGTTGCAACAATGAGCTTTACTCAAGGACCTTGGGAATTGCAATTTGGGAGACAGGGACTTGGGTAAAAACCAGAAAAGTGCTTCTGGAGAGAGTCAGGGGCTTATAAAGGCAGATACTTCGAGGTTGTTAAAGCTGTCTGGTGAGATTTATGGCTGATTCTGATGCAGACAAGAAGATATTTGTTCTTAATGGGGAGCTGTCACTAGGGTCAGATAAATATCTTGAGTCTCATGGCCTTCGGGCAGATGGTCTGGATGCTCCTACTAAGAGTCCGCCTGAGCTGAGATGTGCATGTCTCACTCCCTCAAGGGTTCCTGGGCTGAATTTTAGGAAGCTCCTTTAGCAATACTGACTCCATTTCGATTTTTCTTTCACAGCACTTATGCTTATCTGAAATCATTTTGGTTCTTTTTAATAACTTATTATTTGTTCTCCCTCTAGAATAGAAGCTCCTGTTTTTCGCTAGTTTATCACATCTCTATAGAACAATGCTTGGCACGAAACAAGGATCCAGGAGGTGTTGAATAAATGAAGGAATCTTCACTTGCTTTGGTACAATTGTACTTTGCATATTTTTGGATTAAAAGAAAAGCTTGGTTTAGAAGTCTGTATTCCTTCATTTACTTTCCCATATCTTCTGTAATAAAAAAAA
>SJYX01021110.1:247417-347418 GCA_006410675.1 Oreotragus oreotragus
AGTAGGGAAAACCGCTAGACCATTCAGGTATGACCTAAATCAAATCCCTTATGATTATACAGTGGAAGTGAGAAATAGATTAATGGCTTAGATCTGATAGATAGAGTGCTGATGAACTATGGAATGACATTTATGACATTGTACAGGAGACAGGGATCAAGACAATCCCCATGAGAAAGAAATGCAAAAAAGCAAAACAGCTGTCTGGAGAGGCCTTACAAATAGCTGTGAAAAGAAGATATGCGAAAAACAAAGGAGAAAAGGAAAAATATAAGCATCTGAATGCAGAGTTCCAAAGAATAGCAAGAAGAGATAAGAAAGCCTTCTTCAGTGATCAATGCAAAGAAATAGAGGACTGAACAGAATGGGAAAGACTAGAGATCTCTTCAAGAAAATTAGAGATATCAGGGGAACATTTCATGCAAAGACGGGCTCGATAAAGGGTAGAAATGGTACGGGCCTAACAGAAACAGAAGATATTAAGAACAGATGGCAAGAATACACATAAAAACTGTACAAAAAGGATCTTCATGACCCAGATAATCACGATGGTGTGATCACTCACGTAGAGCCAGACATCCTGGAATGAGAAGTCAAGTGGGCCTTAGAAAGCATCACTACAAACAAAGCTAGTGGAGGTGATGGAATTCCAGTTGAGCTATTTCAAATCCTGAAAGATGATGCTGTGAAAGTGCTGCACTCAATATGACAGCAAATTTGGAAAACTCAGCAGTGGCCACAGGACTGGAAAAGGTCAGTTTTCATTCCAATCCCAAAGAAAGGCAATGCCAAAGAATGCTCAAACTACCGCACAATTGCACTCATCTCACACGCTAGTAAAGTAATGCTCAAAATTCTCCAAGCCAGGCTTCAGCAATATGTGAACCGTGAACTCCCTGATGTTCAAGCTGGTTTTAGAACAGGCAGAGGAACCAGAGATCAAATTGCCAACATCCGCTGGATCATGGAAAAAGCAAGAGAGTTCCAGAAAAACATCTATTTCTGCTTTATTGACTATGCCAAAGCCTTTGACCTGTCTCTTNGGAGCCGGAGCTCCGGGCTCAGCTCCGGGCTACGAGGCGCCGCCTGCGCGTGGCGTCTGGTGCCCGGGACCCCCCAGCCTCCTCCGCCGGGGTGGCGGGCTTGCGGCCTGGGGAGAGACGCGGACTCGTGGCCCGCTCTGTGTTTCGCTAGTACCCGGGGAGGGGAGGGGGAGCGGGGCGCGCCTCGGTAGCGGGGGACCCCAGCGGAGCTGTCAGATCGTGGGGTGGACGAAAGTGACTCCGTCTAAGGGTAACGCAGGAGGCTGCGGAAAGGCGTATCCTAGCGCCTCCAGTTCCGGCTCCAGCTTGGAATTTCTAAGGTTTAGTGTTTTGGGCTCACTACCACCGAGGGCGTGGAGGAAGTGTGGTAAGGTTTGTTTTGCATTACCAGAACCTCTGGGAGACCGAGCTGACCTATCACTGACGTTGCCTGTGATGGTGATCCACACTTTTTGTTTATCCTCGGTATTATCTTTTCGTGGCTGCCTCTGTGACTGCTAATCAGGTAGGAGGAAGAGTGGCATTGAGTGCGCCGAGTACTGGTTACAGGATGGCACAAACCCTGCTAGACAACTTTCCTATATGTTAGCTCATTTAGTGTTCACACCATCAGCTTAAGTGGTATTGCTGTTTCATTTCATACGCGAGGAAACTCAGACTGCATAAATTTCCAAATTGCACAAGGGTTAAGTGGTAGTACCATTAGAGCTGAAATTCAAATCTGTATGATTTTTGCACCCAGGCTTTATGGCCTAATGTTAAAAAAACATTATTGGGGCTTTCCTGATGACTCAGTGGTAGAGAATCCAGCTGCTAATGCAGGAGAGGAGGGTTTGATCCCTGGGTTGGGAAGATCCCCTGGAAAAGGAAATGGCAACCCACTCCAGTATTCTTGCCAAGAAAAATCCTATGGNAAAACATTATTGGGGCTTTCCTGATGACTCAGTGGTAGAGAATCCAGCTGCTAATGCAGGAGAGGTGGGTTTGATCCCTGGGTTGGGAAGATCCCCTGGAAAAGGAAATGGCAACCCACTCCAGTATTCTTGCCAAGAAAAATCCTATGAACAGAAGAGTCTGGCTGGCTACAGTCCATGGGGTTGCAGAGTCAGACATGACTTTGCGGCTAAACAACAACGAAGAATATTATTACTCTTTGGGATAAGATAGATACCAAGGTTTGAGATCTAGTCTTGGAGATTTGTTAGCTGTATGACCTTGGGCGAGTTGCTTAGCCTTTTAGGGCCTGTTTCTGCACTTGTAAAATAGAGATAAAATACCTCCTATGTCATAGGGTTGTTATGAAGATTGAACAAGATCATTTTTGGACCACACTTAGCCAAGTGTCTGGCACATAGTGGTGAACTATATATAGCAACATATATCCTGCTGTTGTCATTAGTTGTGGACGGCAAACTGCGCCTCTGAGCGCTGTGAGCCAGAGCCAGACAGGGCTTGTGCGGACCTAGAGCCCAGGTAGAAGGAGGCAGAAGCGAGTCGGAGCAGAAAGCTGAGGACAGATGACGTGGACGGTGGCATTACAGGCACGCCAGTCGAGTAATCTGTGGTGCCGAGGGCCACTCTTTTGCTTTCATGAGAATTTTTTAAAAGGCAGTTCGATATAGCTGATGAACTGGAAAACCACATCCCACTCTGGGCTGAAAACACTCTGAGAGGTGTTTGGGACAGGACTGTGCTGAGGCTCCCTGCCTGTGAGGGGGGCGCGTTTCCACAGGGCCTGGCACAGCCTTTCAGGACTTCTTCTCCCAGATCGAGCACCTGGAGAGAGGAGGAAGACAGGAGATTTCAGCACCTCTTTGCTTTTTTAGTTCAGTTCAGTTCAGTTCAGTCGCTCAGTCGTGTCCGATTCTTTGCGACCCCATGAATGCAGCATGCCAGGCCTCCCTGTCCATCACCAACTCAAGACTCATGGCCATCGAGTCCGTGATGCCATCCAGCCGTCTCATCCTCTGTCGTCCCCTTCTCCTCCTGCCCCCAATCCCTCCCAGCAACAGAGTCTTTTCCAATGAGTCAACGCTTCGCATGAGGTGGCCAAAGTACTGGAGTTTCAGCTTTAGCATCATTCGTTCCAAAGAAATCCCAGGACTGATCTCCTTTAAGATGGACTGGTTGGATCTCCTTGCAGTCCAAGGGACTCTCAAGAGTCTTCTCCAAAAGCATCAATTCTTCGGTGCTCAGCTTTGCCTTTTAAGGGTTGATAAATGGCTGGACACTTATAGACAATGATCTTCACTTCACTCAAAGTGAAGGCAGCCTCGCGAATTTGTATAGCCTCTCTACAGGGCTCTCACCATTGCCCTGAACATTCCCTTCTTGGCATGGGTTCAGACGCCCCGTTCATACCGCGCCCTGGCTCCTGTCAGTTCTCGTGTGGCTTTAGACACAGTTTACTTGCCCTCTTTTGTTTCCGGTGATTCCTGTGATTTTTATTTTCCTCCTACTATTATTATAATTTACTTTTCTGTTTCTTTTTTCAAAACTTTATTTAGCCAGTGATTTACTGTACTGGAAAATATGCCTGTCAGCAAAACTTAGAGAGTTAATGTAGGATGTGAAATTTGATTCAATAACACTTGATCTTCAAGGATTTGTGATTGGCTACTCTTGTGCATCAAAAGCATGATCTTTCAGGTAGCTCCTTCAGCAAGGATTAATACTACTTCCACTGGTGGCATTCAACAAGTTGAAGAGTCCTACTTTGGCCATACCTGTTATTACCTTCACCCTATAGGCCAGCTTCCTTCCCACCAATATTTTCCCTTCCTGTTCTTTCTTACATTATAAGGATTGCTAATTGGTTAAAGTCCAGACAATTAAATAGACTATTTGGCAGAAGATTTAGTAAAAGATTGGCTGAGAAGAAGGTTTAAATCAACTCCTAAAAGTAAAGTATCATAGATTTAATTTGACTACATTATTTGAGTTTCTAATATGATGGTCAAAGGCAGACATTATATATACATTTTATTTATTTAGTTGAAGTATAATCGATCTACAGTACTATGTTAATTTTAGGTGCACCAGTGATTCAATATTTTTATACATTACATTACAAAATAATCACCACTGTATATATTTAGGTAAATTGTACCTACAATTCAGCCAGTTATTCTGGTTTAAATCTATTTAGAAGTTGAAACGGGGAGAAAATGGGATTCTTTTGGAGAGACTGCAAATACTCTTTTAATATATAACAGCTCATGAGTATGCAGTCATAATTTTTAAAAAGACCTTAAAATTAGTCTATGTGATAGTCAGATTTACCAACATAAATTAGATGGCTAGCATACCAACACAGTTTCCCCATGAAAATAGCAGGAAATTACTACATATTCATTTTAGCAAACAATTTTGAAATGGATGAATTTCAGTTTTGAAATAGATCATACACTTGGATGTACCAAGTGGATGTATGATGTCTGGTTCCTGTGAAAATTACCAAAGCAAGAGTGTGATTGCACCATGTGTTGTCACCCTGTCTCTTATACACATCTAGATGTGTGTAAGAGACNATATTCATTTTAGCAAACAATTTTGAAATGGATGAATTTCAGTTTTGAAATAGATCATACACTTGGATGTACCAAGTGGATGTATGATGTCTGGTTCCTGTGAAAATTACCAAAGCAAGAGTGTGATTGCACCATGTGTTGTCAGCAGGCTACTTCAGTATTCTGAGCATTTCATTTACCGTGTCTCTAGATCCTAAGGTGACAGATGGGACATGTTAAAATAGATATAGGAGACTGTAAGGAGAAACTTGTCTTCCCTCCCTCCCCCCCTTTCTTGGTATTTGACTTATTTTATATTAAAGAAAAAAGCGGGCTTCCCTGGTGGCTCAGTGGTAAAAAAAATCCACCCGGCAATGCAGGAGCTGCGGCTTTGATCTCTGAATTGGGAAGATCCCCTGGTAAAGGAAAAGCAACCCACTCCGGTATTCTTGAGAAATCCCCTGGACAGGGGAGCCTGGCGGGCTACAGTCCAGGAGGTCACCAAAGAGTCGGACATGACTTAGCAACTAAACAACAACAGCAGTAAAAATACACAACCTAAATATATGTGACACTCTCTATAGAAGACAAAAATGACTGTTAGATTTAACATTTTCAGTTATTTCAACAGAAAGCAAATATGTAAATGACCTTATAAGAACAAAGTGTTTCTTTAGAGACTCTGCATTCCAGGGCTAAGGGAAGAACACCCCTTGAGTGAGCCACGTTGGAAGTAATCCACGTCTCCAACTCTCCAGCATGTTATTTCACCAGCAGGACCTTTATCACACACTTTCATAACGCACTGCTTGTTAGATATAATAACCTAACATCCACATACCAAGTTTAAAGTTTTATCTTCCCTAAAAACCTTTAACAAAAAATACAGTGTACAATCTGCTTAGCGGTCAAGATTTTTTTAAAAAGAAGGGAAAATTTAAAAAGTTTTTTTTCAATGATGTTATCAAAATAAGTTGATAAAAATATATAAATATTACACCCATCTGCAATACTTCTTGCTCCCCTTCTGTGCTTTATTTCTCTCTTTAGCACTTGCCGTCACCTAGCATACTATATCTCCCTACAGTGTAATCACAAGACAGTAGGGATATTTGCCTGCTTTGTTCATTGTTGTAGCCTAATCCCTTAGAATAGTGTCTGACACACAGGCGTTCTGTATTTGTTGAATGAGTATGGAGTGAATGAACAGTACTATTAACTGTTCATGATTGGGAAATATAAAGTGGTTGGCCAGAAAGTTAAAACCAATGAAATGTGTGCACTCAGCATCCAGAAGACGAATATTCTTGAAATCAGGAAATGTATAACATCCCAGGTCCTTTCTCAGTGTTACAAACTTTTAAACCTTGAGGACCAAGGAAGGTTTTACACTCCGTAGTTGTTGCAGCTCTAAAAGGAAAGAATTTTCATTATCACTGTTCACCATGAACGAGAGAGGAGCATAAAGTGTTAAAATGTGAAAACACCTGTCTTGCCCAGTTAAATAGTACATGTTCCCAGCTAAGAAGAGAAATAAGGGAGCCAGGTTTTAGAAAGCACGCTTTCAGAATTGGGCATCATTGGGTAATACAGAGGGTGAGACCTTCTGATGGCTGGTCCAGCCTCTGGTAGACTGGAGAAGGTAGGCAGTTCTTAAAACGCTCGGAAGGAAGTGAGAACCCCAGCGAACACCAGTAGGTTGCTATGCCTTAATATAATATCCAGCCAGTGCTGAATATCTGATCTGGCCAGCAGCTTTACTGAGTCTTTGTTGCTTTTTAGTCGCCAAGTCATGTCTGACTCTTTTGCAACCCCTTGGATTGTAGCCCACCAGGTTCCTCTGTCCATGAATTCTCCAGGTAAGAATATTAAAATGGGTTGTCGTTTCCTTCTCCAGGGGATCTTCCTGACCCAGGGATCAAACCCACATCTCCTGCATTGGCAGGCGGACTCTTTACAATGGAGTCACCAGGGAACCTTAAATTTTCGGTTGAGCATCCTGGAATTTTCTGCTAGGTGATGCAACTCTGATTTTTATCAAAGCAGGTTTGGTAAAAGATGATTCACTTAGTGGGTAAGGTATGTATAGTGAAAGTGAAAGTCGCTCAGTCGTGTCCAACTCTTTGCAACCCCATGGACTATACACTCTGTGGAATTCTTCAGGCCAGAATACTGGAGTGGGTAGCCTTTCCCTTCTCCAGGGGATCTTTCCAACCCAGGGATCAAACCCAGGTCTCCTGCATTGCAGGTGGATTCTTTACCAGCTGAGCCACAAGGGAAGCCCAAGAATACTGGAATGGGTAGCCTATCCCTTCTCCAAGGGATCTTCCTGACCCAGGAATCAAACCGGGGTCTCCTGCATTGCAGGCGGATTCTTTACCAACTGAACTATCAGGAAGATCCACTGGAGATAGGGAAAGGTATGTATACTCTGTAGCTAACTTTGCCAAGATGCATATTTCATAAGGTGAGGCAATATGATGTTATCATTACTTTTATTAACACTTCACTCACTACTTATGGTGAACTGTTCATTTGATATGCTTGCAAGTATAATAATCAGTGACATTTCTAAAATGTATGTACAGCAACCAGGGGATTAGTAAAGCAGGACAACCTGAAGCACATGGGAAGTAAACCGAATGATAGACCAGGCCAGTGTATCTCGGAAATGTTCTAGAGGAATCAAGGAAGGGGCCTTAACTGATTGCTCTTTGTGGTGAGTAGGATAGGGTAAAACTGCACTAACTCCTTGAGTTTAATGAAAGAGGGGTCAAGTGACAACTCTTTCATATTAACCTCCGCTGACCCCAGTTCTGCATGTCCAAGTATCAGCAATAGTGTTGGCTTAGATTTTATTCAGGATAATTGAAGAACCTGGAAGTTCAATAAAAAAACAAACAGTGGCCAAAAGCTGATTCCTTCATTCCTGCCATGATGTGAACTGAGAGTTAATAATGTGAGATTTTGTGGACGGTCGTAAAATTCGCTTCCTTACTATGCTGCCTGTGCCTAATAGACTGAGCTTTCTGTTTTGTTTGTTGTGGATTATTTTTCAAGTCATCTTGGGAGGGAGAATTGAATAACAATTTTAAGTGAAGGTACCTCCGTCAGTGGGAAAGTATCTGAATATATATATGTTTTCAATATATATTTTTCAATAGTGGGAAACGAAGTTTGGAAACCTGTATCTTTTTTCTTTTATTTGTCTTCTTGGTTCTTAAAATTTTCTGTTCCCCTTAAAAAAATTAAGAAAAAATATTTTTAAAGGAGTAAGAACTCTTTAATTCAGTTCAGCCTCTCAGTCGGGTCTGACTCTTTCTGACTCCATGTTCTGCAGCATGCCAGGCCTCCATGTCCATCACCAGCTCCCGGAGTTTCCCCAAACTCATGTCCATTGAGTCGGTGATGCCATTTTTCAGCTTCAACATCAGCTTCTAACAAATATTCAGGACTGTTTTCCTTTAGGATGGACTGGTTGGATGTCTTTGCTATTCAAGGGACTCTCAAGAGTCTTCTCCAACATCACAGTTCAGAAGCATCAATTCTTTGGTGCTCAGCTTTCCTTAAAGTCCAACTCTCACATCCATACATGACCACTGGAAACACCATAGCCTCGACTAGATGGACCTTTGTTGGCAAAGCAATGTCTCTGCTTTTCAGCATGCTCTCTAGGTTGGTCACACCTTTCCTTCCTACCAGCAAGCTGGTACTCCTTTAGCACTAGTTCCTAAACAAGTGCTTTATTCACTGTCATTAAATTGGGATCTGTTATTCTGTTTCCGGGAAGAAGCCTTAGGAGTTAAAGTGACTGACTCTCAGCTTTCCCGGCTGAAAGAACCCCGAGGCCTAGAGAAACTGAGGGCAGCGCTTGCCCTCCTGTGGTGCGACTGACACCCCTCACCCTAACCCTAAGGTCTGTCCCGTCTGTCCCAGTGAGCTCCTGTCGGTTCCTTTTGCACTGGAAAGAACGCGTGCCCTTCTCTCTGTTTTTATGCTTCTGTACTTCATTCCCTATCCCCATGTGTAGTATTCCACGGCAAGGATAAAAAAAAAATGTGGGCATCCCTATCTTCTGAATACTGGGCAGACTCAGTGGACTTTTGTTTACTGTGAGGTTTTTGATCTCAGAGTCTCGGCTCTTAAGTGCAGTGTGTTCTGAGGATAGTTTTGCCGCCTTAAGCTGGTCCAGCAGTGCCCTCTGAGAACACTGAGATCCTGTGACCCTCTGTAGATCTGCGTGTGTGGGGACTCGACAAAGAAAATACTTTCTTAGCCTGAAGTAATTTACAATCTCATGGGCTGTCTTGAAGAGAAACTGCTGTGATGTAAATATAAACCTTTCAGCTCTTCCCAGTCTTTGGCAAGTTACTGTTACTCTGTTTACATTTGTTTCAGAATATAGTAATAGTTATAGTATAAATATTAATCTTGTACTTTTGTATGATCCTATTCATTAATTTGACACACTAACTAAAAGGTCATAAGGAAATTAATTAGAGAATATTGCTGCTGTATTAAATAATGATTAATTAGAGGCTTCAGTGCCCGCAGGGCATTCTGGCAAGAGGGGGGAATAATCTAAGTTCTTTCTTTGGCCTTTCTACTTATTAGCTTGTTTATCTAGGGAAATTAACCTTTTTGGATAAATTCATTTTTTAAAATGGATACTATGCATTGTTTTGAAAAACGTAACAATGTGCTAAAAATTATCAACATATTCAGAGGCAATCTAGTTATTTGCAGGCTTACTATTACAGTTATAGCTATGATGTATTGACCTCTTACCATATAGTAGTGCTCCTTGTCCTGGCCAATTCACTAGGATTTTTTTTGGAGAGCACAGAATAAAATATATTATTTGGAAGCACTTTGAAAACTGCAAAAGGCAAACCCGCAGATTATCCAGATGAATGGAATTGTTAACTCTGTCCTTTCCCTCTGTCCTTCCCATCTCCACTTCCTCCGTCTCTACTTAAAGGGGTAAAATAATCCAGTAGCAAGTGACAGTATGAATGCAAATGCTTTTATAGTGGAATATAGTTTTAATCCTCAGTTTTGAGGATTAAAAACCTGCGAGGTGTCCTGTTGCTCTGTCTGAGCCACGGTTTGGATGTCTTTGTACACAGAGAGAGCCAGGGGTTTATGCTGTCTTCTGTTTGCGTCCCTCCTTCCTCGGCATTCACAGAACATGGAAGAGACTGTGTTGAATGACTGGGTGGCCCAGCCTGCTTATCATGAGCTCCAAGATCTTCTGTTGTTGCAGCACCCCTCACCCCAGCCCCCTGTCCTTAGCACAGTGATTGGTATATAGTTGGAGAAGGCAATGGCACCCCACTCCAGCGTTCTTGCTTGGAGAATCCCATGGACGGGGAAGCCCGGTGGGCTGCAGTCCATGGGGTTGCAAAGAGTCAGACACGACTGAGCGACTTCACTTTCACTTTTCACTTTCCTGCATTGCAGAAGGAAATGGCAACCCACTCCAGTGTTCTTGCCTGGAGAATCCCAGGGATGGGGGAGCCTGGTGGGCTGCCGTCTCTGGGGTCGCACAGAGTCAGACATGACTGAAGTGACTTAGCAGCAGCAGCAGCAGCAGCAGCAGCAGCAGCAGGTATATAGTAGCCTCTTAGTATATACATCTGTTGATTTGACCTGGGGCTTCCAGGTAGGGTGGCAGCTGCTGGATTTACTGCCATCTGACCCTTTTCCCACTTTGTTTGGAGGGGGATCCTCGTTGCTGTTGGGAGTCACGCAGTCTGAGAGCCCTTGTCTAGACATGCACTGCTGATGCTGCTGGGCCGCCTTCCAGCCGCCCCAGGGCGGCCCCAGTTCCCTTTCAGAGGAGGTCGTGCAGGACACGCTGTGGCTATCATTTAGTGAGTCATGATGCTGGAACCAGGAGAAACCTTTGAGGGCATTTTAGTATTGCCAGACTCCTCATTTTGTTGAAGAAGGGAATGGAAACCCACTCCAGGATTCTTGCCTGGAGAATGCCATGGACAGAGGAGCCTGGCGGGCTCCAGTCCGTGGGGTCGCAAGGAGTCGGACCCGACTGAGCTCCTTTCACTCACTCCTCATTTTGTAGCCAAAGACTGAAGTGTGCTAAAGGCACTGGAGGATGGGCACCGACTTTCCCCTCCCTACTGCTTTAGGGCAAATCATGTCATTGTCGCTGGTCCCCATGCAACTATCGCAGTCGCTCAGATAAATAAACCCTACCGAGAGGATTTAGGAAAATTAGCACTTACCTGTAGTCAAGGCTGACTCCTTTGGCAAATTCATTTTGTGTAAATTCCAGAGGTTATTGGGTCATCATTCCAAGATGTTCTCTATAAGCAAGGATGAAAAAGGTGCTTTGTGTCTTACTATTTAATAATAAGCCACCAATGCTGAGACAATCAACTGAAATACTTGAGTACTTAATAAAATAATAATCGCTACACTTTGTAGTGTGTCTAATATATGCTGAGCATGCTGCAAACCCACTACCATCAGAAACAGCTGTTTTGGTAGGATGCAACAGCTGTAAACAGCCGTGAATTCCAGGCAGAGCTGAGTGGACTAGGGTATGCCCTAGGCAGCCAGTAATGGTTATTATTATTATTATTATTTTTTTCATCAGAATTGATAAAATCGTGATGTGAGTTAAGGGAAGATGGCAGTGGGAAGACTTTTAGGAGACTGTTACAGTAGGCAGAGGAGTGCTACGGAATACCTGAAGTTGTGACTGTGGGTGAAGGAAAGTGCTGCGCCTGCACCTTGGAGGGATTTGGGGTTGCGGCAGCCGGCCTCTGCTGCCGAGGGAAGATGGAAACGCGGGAGCGGACGAGACTGAAGGATTTTCAGCGAGGGCGTGGGAAAAACCATATGCCTTAAATTTCACACCTCAGGTCCTACTTAAGATATTAGGCCTTAATTTTCAATTCCTTTGACGGATCTGTGTTATATAGTGTTGATTCAGGAAAGTTCGGGTGACTCGGAGAATGACCGAGATGCTTTCTAGGAGTTATTTGCATTTCGAAACCAGATGACCCCCCAGTAAGCGGTCTATACCGTCCGAGGAGCCGGTGCCTAATCCTGGGGACCCTGCCTATTTTCTCTGTCCCCCTGCTCTTTTGAGGGGTGAAAGTGTAGGCCTGCTCTTTAGCTGTACATGGCTTCCTCTCCCCAACCACTTGTCCCAGCCACGTCTCCTATTTTCCATACTAAAGGGTACAAAACAGTTGCTTCATTTTCTTCCATCATGAAAGAATGCCTATTGCTCTTTAAAAAGCTGAACATTTTAATATAATTGAATAAAAATTATTCCGTGCTCGATAATTACTTAGAAAGGAGATGAAAATAACATCTTCATGTTAAATATTCGGAATGTTTCAGACCAATGTGTTTATGTAATTTCTTCCATTTGCCATTCAGTCAAAATGAGTTTCGAGATAAAAATGATGCTGCATTTAGAGTCATTTTCAGGCGGGGCGAGGAGCGCTGCTGATGGAGGAAACTCGGGTCCTGGCTACCATGCAGTGGTGTAGCTGTCAGCAGTTAATACTACGAAATAATCAGGTGTGCCTGGCACGTTGTTTTTGTATCTCTTGTGTGAGCACTGTTAAGGGAAAAATAACACTCTTCTGATATGTGATGTCTCTTTCCTATGAGACTGACTTTACATGGAAGGATTATCTTCACTGGGCTCCCCCAGTGGCTCAGCGGTAAAAAAAAATCCACCCACAATGCAGGAGATGCGGGTTTGATCCCCGGGTCAGGAAGATCCCCTGGAGGAGGGCAAGGCAACCCACTCCAGGATTCTTGCCTGGAGAATCCCGTGGACTAAAGAGCCCTGTGGGCTGCAGTCCATAGGGTCACAAAGAGCTGGACCCGACCGAGGCAGCGTAGCACCCATGCGTGCCACTTCCTATTCCAGGGGACCTTCCTGACCCAGCGATCCAACCCACATCTCTTGTGTCTCCTGCACCGGCAGGAGGATTCTTGACCATTAGGGCCACCTAGGAAGCCCCTTCTAACAGTAATCATTATTTCAGACCTGACCACACATTTTGTAGAGCCCAGAAACTGTTTGACTGTAACAAGATGATGAGTAGATTTATTCTACTGTATTTCAGAATTTCAGCTCCAAGTGGAGATCAGAGGGCACTAACCACTCCACATTCTAAGGACGTTGCCAGCAGCTCTAAGGGACAGGGTACCTTTCTACCACCAGGACCCGAAAGCTTCACTTTGCTTTAGACTGCCAGCTAGGTGGACTTCCAGCTGGGGAGTGCAATGCCCGCTTCCTCTTCTGGTACCTGCAGGCCCTTTCTTTCCCCTGGTTCAGGGAAGAAAGGGCTCACCCTTAACCCCGCCTGCATCTCAGGGCCAGCGCCCGCCACTCTGCCCGCTCTCGGGTCCTCTCTGTATCCTGACAGGGAGTTGGGGCAAGCAGGGTGAGTGAACGTGAGGCCAACTCCAGCGTTTATCAGCAAGTCTCCAGGAAAGGGAAGCCATGCTCATTTGCTGGATACACTGTAGGTCGGGCCTCCCCAGTGGCTCAGCAGTAAAGAAACCACCTGTAACGCAGGCTGTAATGACCCAGGCTTCCCCGGTGGCTCAAACTGTAAAGAGTCTGCCTGCAATGTGGGAGACCTGGATTTAACTGCTGGGTGGGGAAGATCTCCCAGAGACGGAAGTGGCAAGCCACCCCTAGTATCCTTGCCTGGAGAATCCTATGGGTGGAGAAGCTTGGCGGGCTACAGTCCACGGGTTGCAAAGAGACAGACACATGACTGAGCGACGGACACACACTGTCATGCAGGAGACACTGGAGACTCTGGTTCGATCCCTGGGTCAGGAAGATCCCCTGGAGGAGGAGGGACAACCCTCTCCAGTATCCTTGGCTGAAAAATCCCATGGACAGGGGAGCCTGGTGGGCTACAGTCCATAGTGCCGTGAAGAGCTAGACACGACTGAAGCGGCTGAGCATGCTCTGTAGATGGTAGTTTGTCAGCCTTGTCTGCACATGGAAATTATCCAAGGAGCAACGCCCCGGCTACACCCTAAACCAGTTAGATCACATCTCATTGTGCGGGCCACCAGCCTCAGGGGCTTTGAAAGCGCCCCAGGTGATTCCAAGAGCAGCCAGGCTTGAGGACCACTGCTGGAAAAAGTGCAGGGAGCTGCGGAGGGGTATGTGAGGGTCTTTTATTCCCAGGTCTGGGTCTTAGCCAAAATTCCCTGAAAACAGCAAGTATCTCACTCAGTATTTTGTCAAATAAATAAAGATAAAATTAAGGCTGAGGTTTTATCTGTCTCGTTTTGTGGCAGAAGGCTATGTTTGCCTTTAAGTGAAAGGTCACGATTATACTTGGACTTTTTCTGAAGGGTAAAACGTACCGGGAAATGATAAGAAGATTAATCTATCTTATTTGCCATCTTGAAAGCTGCATTTTATTGTCACACTGTAAAATGAGTTTTATCCCAGCAAGATAGTCTGGCGGAAGCAGTGTGCTTGGCGTGGGGTAGTGAGACATCTGAGTCCCCTGGAGACACATACAACAAAGCCTTCTCCAGCAAGCTCACTCTGTTATCCTGCTCTGACTGTGTGTCCTAAGAATTTAGGTGTTTCATTAAGAGCGCCTGTGCCTTTTTCTTTGTTCTCTTTTTGGCTGCTTCACATGGCTTTCAGGGTCTGAGTTCCCTGACCAAGATCAAACCTGGGCTTGAAGTGAACACAGAGTTGTAGCTGCTGAACCTTGAGGGAAATCCCAAGGAAGGCGTGTGCTTGTTAAAGGCAGCGCTTCACTGGCTTACTTGTTTCTTTCTTGTTCTCACAGCTTAAGAGATGGCTGCCCAGTGCGTCACAAAGGTGGAGCTGAATATTTCCTGTGACAATCTTTTGGATAAAGACATAGGGTCAAAGTCAGACCCTCTATGTGTGTTATTTTTGAATACGAGCGGCCAACAGTGGTATGAGGTAATATTGAATACTTGCAGCTGAAAAGCCGCCTGAATTGCTTTTTTGACAATATGAACAGTTTATTTAAAAAGTTAAAAAATAAAACCATCTCATCTGTTAGTGCAGTTTTTCAGGCAAATTAGTCCTTCATTGTGAAATATTTCATATACATATAGATGCTTCCTTTAACTATCATGCCAATATTTAGTCACATGTAGTATATAAAGATAATAAACAAATGCACCTTTGATCTGAAGAAACTTTCTTTATTTTGGTGGGGTGAATATAGGTTGAGCGCACAGAAAGAATTAAGAATTGCTTGAACCCCAAATTCTCCAAGACATTTATTATTGATTACTACTTCGAAGTGGTTCAGAAATTGAAATTTGGGATTTATGACATCGACAATAAAACGATCGAGCTGAGCGATGACGACTTCTTAGGAGAATGTGAATGTACCCTTGGACAAGTGAGTACGAATGGTACAGATGTTTTCTACAGTTGAGCCAAAGCATCACGTGTTTTTGATAAATTCTCTTTAATTTAATTGCTGGGCTTTCCAGGTGGCACTAGTGGTAAAGAATCTGCCTGCCAATGCAGAGACTTGGGTTTGATCCCTGGCTTGGGAAGATCCCCTGGAGTAGGAAGTGGCAAGCCACTCTGGTATTGTTGCCTGGAAAAGCCCATGGACAGAGGAGCTTGGAGGGATACAGGTCATGGGGCCACAAAGAGTCAGACATGACTGAGCAACTGAGCTTATGTTTGCCTTAAACATTATGGAATTTATCTTACTTTTTATGAGGGTAGGGACTGTGGGTTTTTTGCAAAGTGTATATTAGTTCTTATGAGTTAAAGATGTTCCATTTGCCATTTCAATAAATAGTACCATTACTCTAGCCACGGTTTACAGATTTCAATACAGTGTTGTTCTTACGTTTAGGTCATAAATGCTGTCAAGGCGACGGCAACTTCTCTGACGTTCTAACTTGCATGACCGATGCCTCTTGACCCCTTGATAGCCCAGCACAGCCCCTTTCCCTGGCTTGCTCGCCCTTGTGCCTTGGGTGTGAACCCAACTCCCCCTCGCGAGCCTCCTCTGACGCCCTAGAGTCGTTTGGGCCACCCTGCGGTGCTCACTTGGTCATCTTCTGCACTCCTTCTGCCTTACTGTTCACCACATTTTATTGTAGTTGCTTGATTTCCTGTCTTTCTAGGATATCACAGGTTGGGTCGGAGCATGGGTGTGTCTGTGGGCTCACCACTGTGCTCCCAGCTCGGTTTGACTTCTAAGGAGAGACAGTGACCGTGTTTATGGGACTTTTGGAGGGAGGAGTTATATTTTTTTCAGTGGGTGACATTTATGATTTGTCTTTTATGAGTTTATCTTTTAGTCTTGAATTTTTTGGAGATCATTGTATTTCCTGTGTCTCAAGGACAACACGGAGCTGGTCAGATTTCTAAAACTTTGATACTTGTAT
This sequence comes from Oreotragus oreotragus, assembly GCA_006410675.1. Taxonomy (NCBI): domain Eukaryota; kingdom Metazoa; phylum Chordata; class Mammalia; order Artiodactyla; family Bovidae; genus Oreotragus; species Oreotragus oreotragus. The sequence goes on from SJYX01021110.1 coordinate 263,394, forward strand.
CAAAGAAGTACTTTTTTTTTGGGAAAAAAATCACAGTATATCTAAAATTGTAGCAAATTTGAGAAACATACCTGTGTGAGAGTATGTGTGCTTACTGTATTATTTTAATCAAAATGATATCTTATGAGGATTATACATTGAAGTTATGTGTCAGTTGAAAAATTGACAGGTAACCCCTGTTACCTATAGGGGTTTCGTTTCAGCTTAGTGATTTGTATATGTGATGAGAATCTTGCCCTCTTTTTTCTTTACAAGGAAGAATTTGAAATGGTTGATAAAGAAACTAGTGGTTTGGGGAGATTTTATCTGCCAGGATTGGCTCCTTGGAAGTCTTTTCCATTTGGGTGCAGATGCATTTTGTAATCTCCAAATCTTTAAGGAATGAATTAATGTTTCAATTTCTAATAACTTTGTATACTTTATCTCAACTGTCTTTTGAAAACTGTTTAGTTTAAACGTTCACATGTTGAAGTGAAATAGCTCTTTGTATCACTTTCCAATTTTAACAGATTGTTTCCAGTAAGAAGCTAACCCAACCACTGGTGCTTAAAAATGGCAGACCTGCAGGAAAAGGGAGCATTACGGTAAAATAAGATCCTTTAAAATACAAGTCTTTTGCCTCCTGAGATTTAGCACAAGAGGACAAGCTGAGACTGTGTATATCAGACAGAGATTCTACCGCAGGCATTATCGTTTGATCCTGAATGTCGCCCTCCACCCTCCCTTGACTTGCCTTAGAGTGATCGCAAATGGAAACTGTGCTGTGCCTAGAAGACAGTCACACGCACCGTGGTAATGCTTGCCTCTTCCTGATGGAAGCATCAATTCCCAGAGTAGGAAGAAACTACTTAATAATGTGAATGGATCAATTTGGCTCTCAGCAAATCAAACATAGACCCCCTCAGCATGACAGAAACTTTCCATAGTGGTTTTGATTCCCGAGTGATCTTATAGTATGACATAACCATTGAAGCGCTTAGCTCTTAACCGTGTTTGTGTGTGTGTGTGTGTGTGTACTTTGCTATCCGTCCTTTTACCTAAATTTTTCCTTGCTGATTGCTGGACCTGGGCAAGTGAATATACACATTACCTTATTTTAGATTTCAAATTATATAGTGCCATGCTTTTAAATGTTCTAAATGTTCTAGAGTTGCTGTCCGGGTAGTCACTGCCTAAAGAGACAGCTGTCTTACTTTAGCTCTGCCCGGGAATGGGAGGCTGAGAGAGTCGTGTTTGAGGATAATTGCAACTATCAAACACATTTCTCTGAGTAGCTGTTTGCTCTAGTTTAGGTGCCATAAGAATGTCCAGTCTGTTGGGGGTGTTGACTTCCATGTGGGGAACAGAGATCATTACAAGTAGTTAGCTTTATGCTTTTTGGGACCATCACAGCCTGGAATTTGTTTTTGAGTAGAGTAAGTCTTTCAGTTACCTTGGATGAGAAGTATGGAGCTGATATTTGAGTGTGTGATGTTCTCTAGGTAGAAGTTACCCATCTCCTCCATCTCTGGAGAGCTCTTGCTAGTGCTGTGCAGGGCTTTGATTTTTTCCATCGGAAGAAGGAAGATCCAGTTTCGGCAACAACATTAGAAAGAAAGTTGCATAATGTAAATTAGGCATATTTTGGAAATATATTTATTTCACATGCATAAAGGAAATAATGACAAATCTTTCTTAATAGTACCGTTTTGTTACTTATTGTAGACTATACAGTGTTAGTGTAGACTTTGTATACTATTAGATAACAGACTAAATCAGTACTTCGTGACTGTATCAGAATCCCCCAAACATTTTCTTTTACTTACCTGTCTACTCATAGATTTCAGCTGAAGAAATAAAGGATAACAGAATTGTCTTGTTTGAAATGGAAGCAAGAAAACTGGATAATAAGGTAGGTGGATGATGCAGGTTTCAACAAGGATATCATCTTTTTTCCCCCCTCACATTGGTTACTTTTTGAGAAGATAATAATGCAATTAATATTATGAACTCTATCCTCTAAGCATCAGTTGGAGTATTAGTTCCAAATTCTATTTTCTATGTGGATGTGTGTTTAAGAAGAAGATATTTCTCTTTACCTCTTTCCCCTGGATGTAACCGAAGAGTTTGTATAGCTTAAAAGAAGAGTTAATACAAATATTAATGTAAGAGATACTTTAGAGTGTATTTGAATTACTTAAGGAAAAAAGCAAAACTTCCATGCTTTATTGATTAGATTTTCCTCTTCGGGGCTTCTCAGGGGGCGCTAGTGGTAAAGAACCTGCCTGCCAGTGCAGGAGACATAAGAGTCATGGGTTCGATCCTTGGGTCTGGAAGATTCCCTTGGAAGAGGGCTTGGCAATCTGCTCCAGTATTCTTGCCTGGAGAATCCCATGGACAGAGGAGCCTGGTGGGCTTCAGTCCATAGAGTCTCAAAGAGCTGGGCATGACTGAAACACAGATATTGAATCAAAATTCAGCAAAGCCTTTTCTTTTGGAGAAGAGAAAGGCTACTCAATCCAGTATTCTGGCCTGGAGAATTCCATGGACTGCATAGTCCACGGGGTCGCAAAGAGTCGGACACGACTGAGCAACTTTCACTTTCACTTTCCTCTCTGCATTCAAAATTTAGGATGAATACGAATAAGAACACTTAAGTGTAGCGTATACCCTGGATTGGAATAATTCTTTGAGTGACTTGTATGTAATTCTATAATGCAATCAATATTCTTCATCATTTTCATCTACCTTACAATGCAGTCTGCAAATATCTTAGACCAGTAGCCAGTTATCTTTTAAAAAATATTTTGGAAAAATGTAAACATACACAGAAATAGAATAGTATTTCTTAAAAATTCCATGTTCCCACCACCTATCTTTAAAAATGTTAAAACTCATGACCAATTTTATCTCATCCCTACCCCATCTACTTTCTCTCCTCCCAGACAGCATATTATTGCATCTGTAAATGTAGATGTATCTCTAAGGACTTTTTAAATAATACAGTTGCTTAATGTGTCTCTTACACTTTTTAATCTTTACGTTCTCCCCTTCCCTTTACTTCCATTTCTGTTTCTATTGCTCTCTTGTTTCCTCTCTCTCCCTCCATCCTATCCATCCCTCCATGGATTTATTCAATAAACTGACTCCTTTGTCCTGTAGAAGTTTTCACACACAGTATACGCTAGGTAAATCCCTGTGATGTCATGTAATATGTTTGTCTCTGCATATTTTATTTCCTGATTTCTATCAGCTGAAATTGAATCTAGAGGTATGATCTCGTGGCATTTTGAATTGGTATGAGTTTCATAGGTGGTGACACTAATTCCATCAAGAGGCTGACATTGTCACGTTCTGTTTTTTGGGGTATTAGTGACCATTGATGATAACTACCTAGATATACTGTTTTATTAAGAGCCTTCCTGCTGCTGCTGCTAAGTCACTTCAGTCATGTCCAACTCTGTGCGACCCCATAGACGGCAGCCCACCAGGCTCCCCCGTCCCTGGGATTCTCTAGGCAAGAACACGGGAGTGGGTTGCCATTTCCTTCTCCAATGCATGAAAGTGAAAAGTGAAAGTGAAGACGCTTGGTCATGTCTGACTCTTCACGACCCCATGGACTGCAGCCCACCCGGCTCCTCCGTCCGTGGGATTTTCCAGGCAAGAGTGCTGGGGTGGGGACCAGTGCCTTCTCTGATTAAGGGCCTTAAAATAGTTTTATTCTCATCCTGTCATTGCTTCTTCTTTTATTACCGAGAATACTTCTCTAGAGAGAAGCATCTTTCTTCACATAAGGTATTTATTTATTCCAAGATAGTTTGTCCAGAAAAGGCAAGCTGAAGTGTTTGATTTTTTTTTTTTATATTTACTATTTTTTAGAAGAGTAAATTTCTGTAAACTTGACTTTTACAGAAGAACTTAAAAAAATTTTTTTTGAAATGGCAACCCACTCCCGTGTTCTTGCCTGGAGAATCCCAGGGACGGGGGAGCCTGGTGGGCTTCTGTCTATGGGGTCGCAAAGAGTCGAACACAACTAAAGCGACTTAGCAGCAGCAGCAGCAGCAGCAGCAGCAGCAGGAACTCTATTAATTCTTATTGATGCTTAAAGTATCCCAAGTTTGACCTGTGGGAAGGCACCTATTTGTTTGTTCCTGAGCCATTTGGCACGGTCTCAGAAATCTTTGGCTAGCTTCTTGCTCCGTGGCATGACAGATGTTCCATGCTTATTTTATCTAATTTCTGCTCCAGATTGGCAGGTTAAAGGGAGCCTTTCTATGGTGAGTCCACGATGTGGTTCTAGGGGTGCTTAATGTTCATTGATTGCTGTTGCTCATTCTTTCTAGGACTTTTCAGTAGATAGCTGTAGGAAAGTCTTTTCTTTTTTAAGGAAAACTAAATCATAAACTTGTATAACAAATTCCAATTCAAATGTAAAATTACAAGGCTGTTACTTCTTTAATTCTGTAGTTGCGCCTCTTTTTACTTATGTCAAATGTTGATTCATAAGGAAACTAACATAACTGCTTATGTTTTGCCCTATATAATATCTAACAGTTTAAGAATACAAATATACATGTTATAGCAAAAATATTTTTACTGAAAATAGCTTGAGCTTTCTTTGAAGTTCTTTTTGCCTTTAGGGTTATATATTCCACTTGAATTATACGAATTTAATTCTTGGGTTTTAAAGGAATAATTGTTCTCTGAGTGGTTATGCTGTAACATTAACACATAATCAAATTTTGCTTTTGATATTTAGAGATTGCTTTGAATTTTTTTGGTTTAATTTTGCTTTATAATCATGTATAAGATGATTCCAAAGCCAACAGAAAACAAAGTATATTCAAGAAATTTAGCTTCTTTCCCTGTCCACGCTGCAGTTTTTTCTCTTGCTGTATTTTGTTTGTAAAATTTACATTTAATGGCTTAATCCTTCATTTTCCAAAAAACTAAGGGTTTTTTTTTATGTGTATGTATACGTGTGTCTGTGTGTGTCTCTCTGTGTATATATAAATGTACAAATAGATAGGTATGGATGTGTATGTCATATCGGTAGATATGAGTGTGCACACCTGTGTGTATGTATATACTTACATTTCCATACCCCAGCCCAGCCCCAGTCTTTGATTAAGTGTAGCATGATATATTAGTATCACACGTGCATTTCTCCGCCTTGTTCTTTTGACTTAACTCATCCTGGAGGTCAGAGTCAGGGCCTTCTTCTTCTTATTTTAGTTCCTCTGTTGACAGCCTCATGAGCTGTCAAGCAGGGTCTGTTTTTTGACCTTCAATATAGTAGTAATGATATTCTCCCTTTCTCAAAAGATTAAGATAAAAGAGACAGAGGATGTTCATGGGCTTTTGGGAAAGTTAGCTTCTCTGGGTATAGTATTGTTCCCAGTTTTATAAAATGGAGCGTAGAGAGGCTTATTACATTGCTTAAATACTTCTTAGAGAGAAGGTTAAATTTTAGAAGTTCTGTGTAGTCTTTGTGTTTTTATTTTTGACTATGAGGGATGTGTTCCTTTCTTAACATTAAACTATGCTGAGGAGGGAAATAATATCTTAGTTCTTAATTTAATATTGAAGTAAATCCAGTACTGAAATAAATCTTCAGTTTAGGAACATATCTGCATACATTCCTGTGGGCTTAACAGATGTGCTTTCACTTTCACAAATAATAAGTAATATATGCTAAGGAAGATAGAAGTTTCAAAATGAAGATAAAAATGAGAAGGTAAAGTCACCCACAGTCTTACTATCTGAGTTTTACCTTTGTACACCTTTCCAGAATTTCATGTCCCTGTGGAAGAGTGTCTGTGTGCGCGTGTGTAAGATGGCCCTAAGGGGCCGTGTGGACGCTCACTGTGCTCGCGCGGTGCGCAGGAGAGCTGTGCCTGCTGCCTGCTGAGTCTCGGAGGAAACCGAGTACGCCCCGTGCCCTCCGGCACTTCTGATGTGCACTTCCCGTGGCTCCTTGTCTGTGTTCCCTTGCGTTTGTGCAAAGAAACGTGTGGGATTGCCAAACGGGTATTGGACATAGAAGCGTGAGATGTGAAATCAAGGCTCAGCTCCATCAGTTCCTTAGATGTGAGATTTTGGCAACGTCTTTAACTCCTCTGAATCCAGTTTGTCCTGCCTCTCCTGGAGCTAGTAAGACTACTGTATGGGATCGTTTATATAAAATTACTTGGTGCTGTGTGAATGAGTGAAGGCTACTAATAATGAAAACAAGCTAAAAGCGTCCTGTGTTGGTAATGGGTTCTGTTGATCACTGTATTTTAAAGCCATCATGTGTTTTGAGATGTAAGGGTGTAAGGATGATGAGCATTTATCAGGAATGCCTTAAAAGTTCTCCTCGTAGACTTCAGCAGGTTTATGTTTGTGAGGAATGTATTGGGATTTGTATTTATTGCTGTATTGTACTATATATATATATATATGTTTATATGTTTATAGAATTAAACTTCAGGTACTACAGACATGTAACATGTATAAAGTGTGGTTTCACATGTTTTAGGAGGAGAATAATTGCTTTGCTTTTTATTTTAATGTAGGATCTATTTGGAAAGTCAGATCCTTACCTAGAATTCCACAAGCAGACATCTGATGGAAACTGGCTAATGGTTCACCGAACGGAGGTGAATATCTGAATTTGAAAAAAGTAGGGTTGAAGTTTCCTTTGGAATTGGGGTAATCTGAATTTTAAACATTTATGTATTTATAAAAATCTCCCTCTGAATTCAGACATATATAACTGCCGGAGACAATAGGTCAGCGCGCTCGCTTCTTTTTTTTAATGAGAAGGTGCTGCTTTGCTTAGTTGTTTTTAATTACTTGCTTTTGGCTCAGCTGGCTCTTTGCTGCTGCCCCCGGGCTTTCTGCGGTTGCAGTGAGTGGGCTCTGCTCTCTAGTGTGGTACCCAGGCTTCTCGCACGGCTGGCTTCTCCTGTGGGCTGAGGGCTCCAGGCGTGCGGTTCAGCGGTCACGGCGCTCACGGGCTTAGTTGCGCCAAGGCCTGTGGGATGCTCCAAGAACTGAACCTGGAGCGTTGGCGGGCGGGTTCTTCACCTCTGGGCCCCCAGGGAAGTCCCTCTGCCTTATTTTTTAAATCCTGTAAAGGACACTGCAATGTATGCCAGTGTGTCCTTCACCTAGATTTACCGCATGGTCACACCTGCACACGGGTGTGTGCTCTCTCTTGTTCACGCCCACGTCCATGCCCTTTTGCCAAACTATCCTATGTAGGCAGCAGGCATCGTGGCTCTTCACCTTGAACTGCTACAGGTATTTCTCAAGAACAAAGGTGTTTCTCTACACCTCCATAACTGAGAGAGTTAGCATTGATTTAGTGACATGATTCACTACACCATTCATCTTCAGATTCTCCCAGTTTCCCCATACACGTTTTTTATGTGTTTTGTTTTGTTTAATACAGGGCCCATTCCAGGTCCACAGTTTGCATTTGGCTATTATGTTCCCAGGACTCCCTAGGTGATTCAGTGGTAAAGAACCCTCCGGCCAGCGCAGGAGACCTGGGTTCGATCTCTGGGTTGGGAAGATCCCCTGGACAAGGAAATGGCAACCCACTCCTGCATTGCCTGGGAAATCCCATAGACAGAGATGGACTGGCTGTGGTCCATGGGGTCACAAAAGAGTTGGACACAACTTAGTGACTAAACAACAGCAAATTAGTCTTTAAACACTATCTTATTTTATGTGAAATTGTGTTGTCAGTTGACCTTGTACTTACCCTATCCCGTCTGGAATGAGCTATTTCTCTTAGGAAGCCCAATTTTTCCTTTAAGAGGGTAGGATTTGCACAGCAGATTATGAGTGCTCATTACTGCTGAGCCCTTTTAGACCTTTTCAGTGGACAAAAATGAGAAATACATTTGTGTATATATGTTTACATAGTAAACATTAAAAAAACCTAAAATCATAAATTTACACCATTTTTCTCATTCAAATCGAATATAGCAAGATCGTTTCCCAACCTTTCTTATTCCATATTTGAACCTTGTGTCCTGCAGTGAAAACTCTGGTTTCCAACAAAACCAATAATCTTCTGAAATTTTAAAGTGCATCTTGTAATGGCTGGATATATCCCCCAGTTTTTTTTCTTTCTCAGAATGTATTTTGACTAGACAGTCCCTCACATTTTTCATATAACAGGTGTATAATATGGTCCTACCTAGATTTTCACTGACAAAGTTGGGTGGGTGAAGAGGTGAGGGATGAATGGTGCACTTGGTAGGAATCTGGGAAAGGCAAGAGCAGAACATTAATGATGAATGGAATGTTTTTCTAACTGGTCTTTATTATTATTACTATTTAATAGGTTGTTAAAAACAACTTGAATCCTGTTTGGAAGCCTTTTAAGATCTCTCTTAACTCTCTGTGCTATGGAGATATGGATAAAACTATTAAGGTAACTTGAAATTATATATATATTATGCACACACATACTCACTGCTTTTATAAATTAATTCATTGGCTAGGACTTAAAGAAAGTAAATGATGTAAGTTTGAGTTTTATTTATATTTAGAAATGCTAAAATAGAAATATTTCTGGTAAGCAGTTGATCTAAAGGAGCAGAGACATTTTGAGTGATCTGTTGACCTGTTGAATGCTTAATCAAACATTGTGGTTTTTATTTTATTCTTCATTTTTAAAAATAAAATATTTAAGTCTTCCCTACTTGTTGATAAAATTCTTCTACTCTGTGAATAGAGACGGTTAACTGCACTCTTTGGCTTTGGGGTGTCCCTTGCAATAAAAGTGGGTGTTACTTTAGCCAAGAACCCAGGGCTTGCTTCTGCCTTCAGCGCAGAGCACAGTAGTGGTGGCATTCCCATCACTGACTCTCAGTTCAGTCCAGTCGCTCAGTCGTGTCTGACTCTTGGCGACCCCACGGACTGCAGCGCGCCAGGCCTCCCTGTCCATCACCAACTCCCGGAGCTCAGAGGAAGGTATCATTTACTACAACATCTGGATGGCTTTAGTTTTAGAGTTTTTAAAGGAAAGCACAGTAGAAGCAGGGAGCTGCGGCAGATAGCTAAGAATTTTTTTAATGTTTTCACTTATAGCCAATATAGATATTTTATTTCAAAGGCACTTTTATATTAGTCACCTCTTTACATAAGATCCCCGACAGGAGCCTTTTCATGTATTGCAGAGGCCAACAAACTGGGGTGAGTTTTTTGTTTATTTGTTTTTTTTCTTTTGATAATTAGTATAGTAAAAGCAGGCAAAGTGATGAAGGGATCTGAGTCAAACCACAGTCCAAGAGTTGACTTAGACCTTTAACCAGCTAAGGGATCTTGAGCAGGTTAAAAGCAGTGAAAATTTTGGTACAAAATAAATAGAAAAGTAGCCTTGCATATTACTTTGATCAACTCGAAAAAATGCACAGCATGAGAGTTTTGAGTTAAGTTTTACTTGGGACAATCTGAGGGCTGCAGAGACAGCACCTTGGAGAGCTCTGAGAAACTGTTCCAGAGAGGCAGGGGAAAGGTCAGTGTTTATGTGATTTTGGTAAAGGGGGCAATACATGCAATCAAGCACAGGTTTTCCGTAAAGGTTTCTACGAGTCTTGTGAAGCTTCTGCTGGTCATGAGAAACCATCGTGACTGTGAAGGATTTTAGTGCTTTTCTAGATATGCGGAAATGCAAGAATTGGCTCCATAAAATCAGCTCCTGCGAATATTTAACTGTCTGAAGACCTGCCCTGCCAGTTTTTGCCTGAAGTGCCTCATTTCTGCTCTCCACCCTGAACTCCTTCAGGGGCCACTGAAGGTCTGCAGCTGCAGCGTCACTTGATTTAACCCCTGTAGAGGTGATGGCAGGCCCCCACGGAGAGGGCCAATCTGTAGTTGACACTTTTTACTGTTATATTAAATCTAGACCTTTTGCTTTTCACAGTAAAAGTAGTAAGTTAAGGCTTAATTAGATCTAAGAAGTAAGAAAGGCTAGGAAAAAAATGCCTAAACTCCATTTGATTGTAATAATATATTAACAATGAAACAATATTTCTTAAACCTCTTTTTTTTTTGTGCACAGTGTCATGCTCACAGGGCTATTTTATTATAGTAAGTAAACTGATTTTTTGAGCTTTCTCGGATGAATGTCTTCATTCTTAAAAGATTCTCCACTTGTTTTCACTATACGCCGATTGGTTTGCCACCCCATCTCTGTCTTTCTTTAGTTCTGTATTTCTTTGCAGTCATCAGAAAGTCATCCATCACTGATTCTCTTGGTGTTTGGAAATTGCTTAGAGGTGTGGTAAAGAGTTATAGAGCAGAGAATAGAGTCGGAATCATTGGTAATTTCTTTGCTGCAGTGTGAACGTCCCAGTGTTGCCATTCTAGCATGGATTATTATTTTCATAAGATTGTGTGAATAAGAAAAATGACCATGCATGTCTAAATTGAGAATGCATTAGTGAATGTAGTATTGTGTGATGTGTGCATTCTTTTGCATATATACATATACACATATGTATATATGTGTACATTTCAGGTTCACAGACTACTGAAGCTGTTGTTTAAAGCAGCTAATAGTACTGGTTTTTTAATTTTTGAGAAGAGAGGGAAATTAAATGACATAAATTGTTACACCCTTTGCCTTAAACTGTATCTGAACACATGTCAGCATAATAAAGGTCACATTTTCCTTTAACATCTAACATTTGTCTTTAATGGGGCAGCAGTGAACTTTTCTTATGAGTTTATTATAGTTAGTTATCAGGAATTACATTTTTAAAATGTTTTTGCATTCCCAGAAGTTTTGGACAGTCTAAACATGAACTGTTTTAGAGCTCTTCCATAACTTTTGTTTAAATAAAATCTTGGTCTTATCAAAGCCTGATCTTATTGTCTTAGGTATAAATTGGAGTTTCCTGAATGCAAATCTAAAATCCAATGTTCTGTTTTCTGTAATAAAAAAAAAAACTCTTAAAAATGAAATTATTAAAATATTATTTTAACTTTAATTTTAATTCCTCTAGAAAATTATTGATGTCATTAATTTTCTGTCAGATAAAGGGCTTTTGGTTTAAAAATTGAGTATGAAAAAATAAAAATGAGTATCAGATATATAGATCAAGAATTAGTGACTGAAGTACTGGAAACAAATAAAAGCACTTACTGTTACTCAGAATTGCAATTCTAGACCTAGTTTGTTTTCATTTATTGATTGTTTGATTTTTAGTCTTGAAAAATAATGAAAATATATGGAGTGAAAGACTTCCTGTTTTGATAAGCACTCAATTCACTTTTCATAGAACTGAGAAAAAAAATCACTTTGCTTGGTGAATATATATAAATCCTGAGTGTTTTAGCCTGATGATTAATATAACTTTGTAAAGGATTATAGCATAGGGTAAATGCAAATTGCTTTTCAATTATAGGCTTTTATCTTAAATCACAGGCTCTAGAAGTATTCAGAAGTTTCCTTGGCACAGATTTACTTTGTCAGTTACCACACAAGATAGGTCCTCTTCTAAGACTATTAAATTCTTCTGTCTGCCTGGCATCCTCAGTAGATGCTGTGTGCAGTGAACGTAATGGATGTTTGCAGGAAGAAATGTTTGTAATTATAAAGCAGTGTAAAAACAAGTTATTTATGATCACAGTGAACACTTCTGCTTGCTAAGAGTTCACACCATGTTAATTTTCTCACTGCAATGACTATTCCGATATTCTTGTGAATATTTACTCTTTGACAGCATCTGCCAACATGGAAATCAGATACTCTCAGCTCTATTCCATGTGTTTTAAGAAACAGTGAACATTTAATGAAAGCCACAGCTCAGACTGGACTTGGCCTTGTCTCATATGGAAACAGCATTGTGATGAGCCAGTGTAGACACTTCCTCAGTGGGTTAAATACTGTTTTCTTGGAATTTTCCTTTTCATTGTGGGAGTTGTGATCCTCAGACTGATGCAAATCCAACTTCATTAAATCTAACTCCTAAAAGAAGTCAAGCCTCACCAGATTTCAGCTAATGAAATACATTTTCCATAGTTATAAATCATCTAGAATTTAATTATATGATTTTTAGCTGCCTAGGATACTGACTTCCTTTCTTCCTTCAGATAGATGATGGCTTTTCCACTGTAAAATAGCAAGGTGAAAAGTGGATGAGAGAGAAGGTCTAATTCCATTTCGATTTTATTAGAACTTGTAAAGGGCATATACAAGAACTGGAAACTGCTCAACACAGAATTTCAACAGTATTTGTGTTTTTCATGTGCCTGCAATCTGTCTTAGAATTTTATCCCAAGAATAGCCAGGGCTTGAAAGGGTTTCAGTATTATTCCTCTAAGAACTTAGTTCCTACTTCTCCAAGTAGGACTGTGTATTAAACATTTTCACTTATTTTAATTAAAAGTGCACTTCTTGGTAAGTCCCATTTATTGCAACCAATTCTTTTAAACAAAGTTATATTGATTTTTATATATTTTTATTATGCTTCCTTATAGGTAGAGTGTTATGATTATGACAATGATGGGTCACATGATCTCATTGGAACATTTCAAACCACAATGACAAAACTGAAAGAAGCCTCCAGAAACTCACCTGTAAGTCGCACCTTTGTTATTTGCGTATAACTTATATTTGGCCCTGTATTTATTGCTTCATTTTTTTCTCTTGAAATAGCAAATAGCTTTCCTTGCTTTTACTCTATAATATGTAATATTCTGAAATCTGTGGATTTTGTTTAAGTAGTCAGATGATTCAAAATTCTTACTTGGGGTGAGTTTACATTTATGTTTAGAAGTTTGGTTTCCTTTCACTATGGACAAATATATGTGGTTTGATTGAAAAACCTTCATTTTAAAGATCTTGGCATTTCATTGGCCACAATAATTAATATCTACATGAGACAAATACCAAGGCTTAAATTGTGGACATTTATTCTCCTGTTGGAAACTTTAGAAATTGGCTTTTACCTTCTGTCCCTCTCTGACGTGTCCTTGCCCAAAGGAAGGATAAAAGCACAGTCATACTACTTCAAATTATGTAGTATTAAGTTCCCATCTAATGGACTGATTTTGTTAGGATCATTTGTTTGCCTTAGTTGCATTCAGTTTGTTAGTTAGCATCCCCACATATTTCTAAGATTGCTCCTGAAACTTTCCTGTCTCTATGGCAAAGTGCCTAAAAACTATTCCAGAGTGTTTTTTATAAATAAACTGCTTCCCTGTTACTTAATTTTCTAGTTTGAATGAAATAAGTTAATTCTCTTTTTAGCTTACCTAGAATAATCTGAAATGTTTATTACCTGCTTAGAGACCTGAATAATGCTCTTGTATATAGCATTTGCTTTTGAAAATCCAAACATGAAGTTTAAAAGGTAAGAGATTATGGTCAGATGGGAAGGTCTTTTTTACCAAGTTATGTAAGTGAAGTGACCCAAAACAAGATACTGATAGTTTTAGATCAAAACTTAAATACTCAATGAATAAATAAAACTTAATAGCTTTTTGATTGCCGTAATTGGGAGAAATGAGTTTTGAGCTAACAGAATGGGCCTGGAATTCTCCATAGGTCGTGCAGACATCTCTAGTCCTATTTCTACGGGCTTGCCAGGTGGCTCAGTGGTAAGGAATCCACCTGCCAATGCAGAAGATGTGGATTTGATCCCTGGGTCAGGAAGATCCCCTGGAGTAAGAAATGGCAGCCCACTCCAGTATTCTTGTCTGGAGAATTCCATGGACAGAGGGGCCTGGTGGGCTGTAGTCCATGGGGCCGCAGTGAGTCAGACACGACTGAGGGACTGAGCACAGAGTCCTGTCCTTAGCCCTGGTCACAGAGCCCAGGTACTGGCGTAGCAGAAGTACTTGTGTGAAGTAAGAAGGGCTTTTCCAATCACACCTAATGGTTTAAATGCAAAGGTTGAGTTGACAGTTTAAATTAAAGCAACAGTAAAATTCAGCTGTAAATATTCTGCTGAAAGATATATGTGTTTATTTTTAAGGGCAGAAATAATGGAAAACTGTGACAATCTGAACATTTCTGTAAAGCAAGCTTCCTAAAAGAACTAAATATGAGGAGTGATGTGTATCATCGTTTCTCTGGTTTCAGTTTGTTGTTATTTTGCAGAACCAGTAAATGACCAGCTTTTAGAAGAGAGTGAACCAGAAACTAACCGCGTAATACTTCACAGAGCACGTAGGGGGTGGTGGTTTAGTCACTAAGTCATGTCTGACCTGTCTCTTATACACATCTGTACTGGGGTGGGGTGCCATTGCCTTCCCCGATTCATACATGAATACTGGAAAAAACATAGCCTTGACTAGACGACTTTTGTTGGCAAAGAAGTGTGTCCACTTTTTAATATGCTATCTAGGTTGGTCATGACTTTCCTTCCAAGGAGTAAGCGTCTTTTTATTTCATGGCTGTGATCACCATCTGCAGTGATTTTGGAGCCCCAAAAATAAAGTCTGCAACTGTGTCCACTATTTCTCCATCATTTTCCATGAAATGATGGGACCAGATGCCATGATCTTAGTTTTCTGAATGTTCAGCTTTAAGTCAACTTTTTCACTCTCCTCTTTCACTTTCATCAAGAAACTCTTTAGTTCTTCTTCACTTTCTGCCTTAAGGGTGGTGTCATCTGCATATCTGAGGTTATTGATATTTCTCCTGGCAATCTTGATTCCAGCTTGTGCTTCATCCATTCCAGGGTTTCTCATGATGTACTCTGCAAATAAATTAAATAAGCAGGGTGACAATATACAGCCTTGAAGTACTTTTCCTAATTGGATCCAGTCTGTTGTTCCATGTCCAGTTCTAACTGTTGCTTCCTGGCCTGCATACAGATTTCTCAAGAGGCAGGTCAGGTGGTCTGGTATTCCCATCTCTCTCAGAATTTTCCACAGTTGATTGTGATCCACACAAAGGCTTTGGCATAGTCAATAAAGCAGAAATACATTTTTTTTTTTTTCTGGAACTCTCTTGCTTTTTCAATGATCCAGCAGAAGTTGGTGATTTGATCTGCAGTTCCTTTGTCTTTTCTAAAACAAGCTAGAACATCTGGAAGTCCATGGTTCACGTGTTGTTGAAGCCTGGCTTGATGAATTGTGAGCATTACTTTGCTAGCATTTGTTGCTGCTGCTGCATCATTTCAGTTGTGTCCGACTTTGTGCGATGCATAGATGGCAGCCCACCAAGCTCTGCTGTCCCTGGGATTCTCCAGTCAAGAATACTGGAGTGGGTTGCCATTTCCTTATCCAATGCATGAAAGTGAAAGGTGAAAGTGAAATGGCTCAGTCATGTCTGACTCTTCACGACCCCATGGACCGCAGCCCACCAGGCTCCTCCATCCATGGGATTTTCCAGGCAAGAGTACTGGAGTGGGGTGCCATTTAAGATGAATGCAATTGTGCAGTAATTTGAGCATTCTTTGGCAATGTCTTTTTAGGAATTGAAATGAAAACTGACCTTTTCCAGTCCTATGGCCACTGCAGCATTTTCCAAATTTGCTGGCATTTTGAGTGCAGCACTTTCACAGCATCATCTTTTAGGCTTTGAAATAGCTCAACTGGAATTCCATCCCCTCCACTAGCTTTGTTCATAGTAATGCTTCCTAAGGCTCACTTAACTTCACATTCCAGGATATCTGGCTCTAGGTGAATGCTCACACCATCGTGATTATCTGGTTTGTGAAGATCTTTTTGGTTCAGTTCTTCTGTGTATTCTTGCCACCTCTTCTTAATATCTTCTGCTTCTGTTAGGTCCATATAATTTCAATCCTTTATTGAGCCCATCTTTGCATTAAATGTTCCCTTGGTATCTCTAAATTTTTTAAAGAGATCTCTAGTCTTCCCCATTCTATTGTTTTCCTCTATTTCTTTGCATTGACTGCTGAAGAAGTCTTTCTTATCTTTCCTTGTTTTTCTTTGGAACTCTGCATTCAAATAGGTATATCTTTCTTTTTCTCCTTTGCTTTTGGCTTCTCCTCTTTTCCCAGCTATTTATAAGGCCTCCTCAGAGAGCCATTTTACTTTTTTGCATTTCTTTTTCTTGTGGATGGTCTTGCGCCCTGTCTCCTGTACAATGTCATGAACCTCCGTCTATACTTCATCAGGCACTCTCTTTATCAGACCTAGACCCTTAAATCTGTTTCTCACTTCCATTGTATAATCGTTAGGGGTCATGATGTGTATGTGTTAAATATGTGCAGATTTTTCTAAATCAACTGTACTTCAATAAAGTTGTTTTTTTTTAATAAAAGAAAAAATGGGAATGATGGCTTACCCAAGTTATATATTTAAAATTAAAAAAAAAAATCCCGATAAATTAAGGTGATAAATTCACAGAGATAAATTTCCAAGTCTTTGGATTGAATGTTGAGCCTCGAAGATGGATAACTATACATGAAAGATATATACAGTGAATGGTATTGCTGGAAAAAGAGGAAGGAAAAGATACATCTTGTTGAATCAAGGGGATACTAATATGATAGATACAGTAATAAACCAGCTTCATAAAAATTACTGTGGTTATATGTTCTGTAATGTTATTTTATTTAGGAATAATATTTTTGCCATCACAGGCTTTAATCATAATTATAATTATAATTATTAAATTGTGATTAATAAACCTTATATTACTTTATACTCAAATTTCATAGTACATTGGACCATTGTCCTAAAGTTGTTGTAATTATCGTTTAGTCACTAAGTCATGTCTGACTCTTTTGTGACCCCATGGACTGTAACCTGTCAGGCTCCTCTGTCCATGGGATTTCCCAGGCAAAACTGTTGGAGTGAGTTGCCATTTCCTTCCCCAGGGGGTCTGTCTGACCCAGGGCTTGAACTCATGTCTTCTGCATTGGCAAGCAGATTCTTCACTGCTGGTCACCAGGGAAGCCCAGTTGTCCTAATCACAATAGTTTTTTTTTTTTTTTCTTTTTCTTTTAATGAAAGCTTTTTTAACTTAAGGATTTATTGTGAAACTTTTGCCTAGCTTGTAATTCTCAGGTATTCTAGTCAAAATGTTTACTTAAAAAGTCAAAAGCAAAGTATTTGATATAACTTTATTAGTTAATGCATAATTTTTACATTTCTGTCCTCCCTTAAAAATATACCAATAGCAGAAATTAAATGATTGTAGTGTATCCAGTCTCACTCTGTTTATGCTATAATTATTAACAGACTAGCTGGCAGGAACATATTTCCTAAGTTATTATCTTCTCCCCTGCAGACTGTCTTTGATGCATACTGCTTTCTGAAGGAAATAGTTACATGTGTTTAATGAATTTCCTTTCGGTGATCTTACACCTACTTTGTTAATAAATTTTTTCATGCTTTCATTTGTCATTAACTGTTAATCATAACTTTTGCACCACAAAAAGAATTGTGTAATACCTTTTTGTTTTCTGCTTGTTATTTTGACATGGGTTATTAGGTCTGTCACTTATACAATGACAAAAATAAAAGCTGTGAAGTTTATTGAACTCAGAAGTAATTTTTCATATTACTTTTGGCAATGTCTATTAAAAGTCTGTCCAATGTCTGATGGGAAAAAATAATAAATTATCTTGTAAAAATAATTTAACTATTACAGAGAGGACACAACTATGAAATACATTACCATTAATCCCTTTCTCATATCCAAAGTTCACAGTCATTTGGGAGATATTTGTTAGAATGATGTATGTGTTTAATTTCATCCAAATTAGTCTAAAAGAAGTTTGAAATCCTTACAGTACATTGAAAATTTAATTCTGCAAAAGAGTTGTGATATACTTTGAAACTCAGGCTTTATAAAATGAAAATACTTTTAATTATTGGGTTTATATTATTGATGTGGAACTGTGTATATCTTCATTATGTCAGTGGAAACACTGAGCACCTTGCTTCTCCATCACTTTGGCAGTTCCATCAACTTCCTGTAATGTACATCTCAAGTCAAGCAGCCATAGGAGATTGATGTGTAAAATAAGAACTTCTTAGGATTGTAAACCAGCTCTCTTGAGCTCCATTATCACACTTTTCCTCCTATAACAAAGAAATTATGAATACCTCTGTTATGACTGGATAAGTCAGGCAAAATCTATATTTCTAGCCTTAAACTGAACAGCTTATACAACTTCTGCATTGCCAAATTCCAGGCCTCACCAATATTTTGTCTTTTGGCCAGAGGCCTGTGCCAAAGCAATTCANTCTCAACATATTAAACTCGTTACTAGTTTCTTAAAACCAGTGCATTTCATCTTTGGCTATTGATATTCTAATCTGAACATGCTATAATTATCTTGAATCTTACAGATTCATGACATGTAGGGGTAGGCTGCTTTAAATTCAAATGTAAGGGTGGGTTCTATGTGTTTATATCTTGTGCTGTTCAGTTTATAAATGATTTAAAATGTATGCCAGGGAGCTCTTGCTTCCCTTAAAAAAGTAGGAAAGTTTTAATTTTGTTTACTATTTATTTTTAGATTACAGTGGAATGTACATTCCTTGACTATATCATGGGAGGCTGCCAACTGAATTTTACTGTGAGTAACACACTAGATTTTTCACAGTAGACTGTAGCATGTGGCTTTTTCCCTCTATTTTACAGTGTTCTTTCTTTTACTGCCAGACTGACTTTGTGATGAAATGTACACAATCTGTTGAATATGGTCTCTGCAGAGAGTTTGTCTAGGTTCATCCAGAAGGTTTTGGCCTTGTTGATAATACCTTTTCCACTTGCAAAAAATCACGTGTGTATAAATCAGTGATTATCCTGCAGTAATTTAATTAATAAAAAACATTAATCAAACATACCAAAAAGTCCGCTATGTCTAAAGTCATAGATATAATAATCTATGATTTAAGACATCTAGAAAATTAGGAATAGCAGGTTGCTTCAGGCTAAGGCTGTAATTGTTTAATTGTCGTGAAAATACCTGTCGGCTCAGGGACTTGTTAGCAAGTCAGAGCAGCAGGCTCAGAGATGAGTGTTTCTGTGTCAGCAGTCAGTGTGTGTTTCCTGGACATCAAGTGAGGATGTCTCTGCCTTCGCCTTAGTAAGGACCGCAATTGTTATTTGGCAGGTGGGAGTGGACTTCACTGGCTCCAATGGTGATCCGCGTTCTCCCAACTCCCTCCACTACATCAGCCCCAACGGTGTTAATGAGTATTTGACTGCAATCTGGTCTGTGGGACTGGTCATTCAAGACTACGATGCGTGAGTATGACTCCGGTGCATGACTCCCCAGAAACGGCAGTGTCTGTACCTTCTGCTGGTCCTCCGAAGTAGTTGATAGGATAACGGTGCTGGGGAGAAGTAACTTTATCCTTAGAATTTCTCTTGCCTTATCTTTTCTGTTTTTCCCTTTGTGAGCAGTGAGTGTTTACCTTTGACCTCTAATCTCTGGCTGTGATTGGTTGTCATGTACTATGTGTCGTGTTCTTCTCTAACAGCTGACTGTTGGCAAGGCTTTTGTTTCTTTGATCTGGTTTTCTTGGGGCTTACTCATTAGGGATACGTTATTTCTGTGGTTGAAGTCCAGAAGACACATTTTGTAAGTACTCATAGACACTAATTTTTAATATGTCTATTTTCTAGGCAGTTGTCATCAAATTAGTTTCTTAGTGGTGATTTTCAACAAGTGCTACAGGATAACTTGATATAAATTGCTATGAAATATTTTGAATCGATTCTCAATGGATAGATTTTGAATAGATTAAAATGGGTCCTTCTGAAGGTGTACTAAACAATAAAAAAAAATCCACATTATTAATTTTTTGTTCTGTATCTGTTAGGGTACAGTATACATTTTCACTTGTTTTTGTCTATCATTTTATGATAAAAGTCCATACATATTGATGGAGTTTTTCATTAATCTGTTATGCCATTTAGATGAAATTCTTAGACAAACAAATTTAGGGCAAGGGTAGCAGTTCCAATACCAGCCTAATAAAATTTAAGACAAAACTCATTAAATGCAATTTAAAAATTACTTTATAGACACTTTGTTATATAATCCAAAATGAAAATATAAGCATGGATATGGTTAGTAATAGAGTATCAATGTATTTCAATTGAAAATAGCTAGAAATATGATAAAAATTTCAAAGAAACACAGTTGTAATGGGACTTAGACTAAAAAAGTAGTAAATTTACAGGGTTACTTTTTCAGACTGCTTCCTGGAAGTTAAAACAAAAAGTTAACTAAAAAGGCTTACCACATGAAAATTTAAAAATCTCTTAAGTAGTTCTTAGATCAAAGAGGAAATCAAAGTGTAATAACAGACTGTCTAGAAATAAAGGGTAATGAGAAGACTATACATGGTCTCCAGCAAGTTAGTTCCCCAGCCCATGGCAGTGAAAGCATCAAGTCCTAACTGCTGGACCACCATGGAACTTCTTTTCTTTAATTTTTTTCTATTTTTTTTTTTTTTTAAAGCATCTCCAGGGACTTGAACCTAGGCCCTCCAATTAACAGTCTGACTACTCTGCCAACTGAGGTACCGAGGCAGTACCCAGGCATCTTTATACAGGAAGATTTCTGACACTTTTATTTTTAAAAAAGAATTGAATATAAATGAACTAGCTTTTCAACAAAATAAAATTCAAGGATAGAAAGAAAAATATACATACAGTAATAGTAGGAGATTCCATATATGTGTTAGCTGTTATATGTCAGGGAAAATTTTAAATCCTTCTATATGACATTCATCTAACCCTCATGCTTGGTTGTGAGATAGGTGGTATCATCATCTTCATTTTACAGATAAGAAGCCTGAGGCAGGAAGGCTAAAGTCACATGTCCAGGGTCCCTTAGCGGGTAACGGCAGACACAGAACAGCACCTGGGCTGTCTGGCTCCAGAGACTTGTCCTCACTACTCTGCTGTGCTCTGCTTCCTCCAAACACACAAAGTGATGACTTACACACACCAAGTTAATAAATTAAACGAAGAGATGATTCTTTGCAAGTTCAACAAAATTTAGAAAAACCTTTGGTGACACCGATCCCCAAGAAAAGGAGAAAATGTGTAGAATATTAGTAATGAGACAGAGATCATAAGCATAAATTCAGAAGAAAATCATTAAACATTTTATGTTAATGTTTGGTAAAATGTTATACTATTTCATTGAAAAAATCTAGGTTGAAGGATGATTCTTTTAGAAAGCTACAAATTACCAAACTTGGCTCAGAGAGGTCGAGAACCTCATCAGACCAGCAACTGGTCAAAGAGCGCTTCTCACAAAGGCACCAGCCAAGACAGCTTCATACATGAATGAGGAATGAATTCAAACCTAAGAGAACCAAGTGAAAAATGTTATAAAGTAGTGAAAATTCAAAAGGTGGTGACATACAGCAAAGCATAAGAAACCAGCAATTTTTCATGAACCAGCAAAAACCAATTGAAGAAACTAGTGAATAAAAGATCACAGTTCATAATGCAGTAAAAAATGAGAATAAATTTAGGCAAAGGTCTAGGATATTTAGTGAGAGAAAACTACAGAATTATACCGAGGGACAAAGAAGGAAAGATACGTCACAATTCTAGATAGGCAGATATCACAATGATGAAAACATAATGTTTCTCTCTGGATTAGTCAGTTTTCATCAGAATTCCAATGGAACCCTGACAAAATGATTCTTATAATTTTCTAGAGGGTAAACAGAATAGCCAAATTTTTCAGGGAAAAAAAAAAAAAGGAAATTTGTGCTTGCAGATATTAAAACTTGATATGTATATATATATGTATACATATATATATATGACTTATTTCCCTAGTGGTTCAAATGGTAAAGAATCTGCCCACAATGTGGGAGACCCGGGTTCCATCCCTGAGTCAGGAAGATCCCCTGGAGGGAATGGCTACCCACTCCACTGGAGAAGGCAATGGCACCCCACTCCAGTACTCTTGCCTGGAAAATTCCTTGGGTGGAGGAGCCTGGTAGGCTACAGTCCACGGGGTTGCAGAGAGTTGGACATGACTGAGCAACTTCACTTTCACTTTTACTGACCCACTCCATAGCTATTCACTCTAGTATTCTTGCCTAGAGAATCCCATGGACAGAGGAGCCTGGCACTACAGTCCATGGGGTCACAGAGTCAGACATGGTTGAGTGACTAACACTTTCACTTTGGGCTTCTCTGGGGGCTCAGCTGTAAAGAATCTGCCTGCAATGCGGGAGACCCGGGTTCCATCCCTGAGTGGGGAGATCCCCTGGAGGAGGACATGGCAACCCAATCCAGTATTCTGGCTTGAATCCCATGGACAGAGGAGCCTGGCGGACTACAGTCCATGGGGTTGCAAAGAGTCAGACACAACTGAGCAACTAAGCACAGCACAGCAACATTATATATGTTTCATGTGTACAATATTGAGTATATATTAAGAGTATGGAACTACTACATGACCAGTAGAAACACACAGTCTTAAGGAAAGATACGTCACAATTCTAGATAGGCAGATATCACAATGATGAAAACATAATGTTTCTCTCTGGATTAGTCAGTTTTCATCAGAATTCCAATGGAACCCTGACAAAATGATTCTTATAATTTTCTAGAGGGTAAACAGAATAGCCAAATTTTTCAGGAAAAAAAAAAAAAAGGAAATTTGTGCTTGCAGATATTAAAACTTGATATGTATATATATATATGACTTATTTCCCTAGTGGTTCAAATGGTAAAGAATCTGCCCACAATGTGGGAGACCCGGGTTCCATCCCTGAGTCAGGAAGATCCCCTGGAGGGAATGGCTACCCACTCCACTGGAGAAGGCAATGGCACCCCACTCCAGTACTCTTGCCTGGAAAATTCCTTGGGTGGAGGAGCCTGGTAGGCTACAGTCCACGGGGTTGCAGAGAGTTGGACATGACTGAGCAACTTCACTTTCACTTTTACTGACCCACTCCATAGCTATTCACTCTAGTATTCTTGCCTAGAGAATCCCATGGACAGAGGAGCCTGGCACTACAGTCCATGGGGTCACAGAGTCAGACATGGTTGAGTGACTAACACTTTCACTTTGGGCTTCTCTGGGGGCTCAGCTGTAAAGAATCTGCCTGCAATGCGGGAGACCCGGGTTCCATCCCTGAGTGGGGAGATCCCCTGGAGGAGGACATGGCAACCCAATCCAGTATTCTGGCTTGAATCCCATGGACAGAGGAGCCTGGCGGACTACAGTCCATGGGGTTGCAAAGAGTCAGACACAACTGAGCAACTAAGCACAGCACAGCAACATTATATATGTTTCATGTGTACAATATTGAGTATATATTAAGAGTATGGAACTACTACATGACCAGTAGAAACACACAGTCTTGAAATAGACCCAAGAATGTCTGTGAATTTAAGTGTATGACAGAGATGGCATTTTGAGGGAAAGGGGTTATAACAACTGTCAAGCTTAACATGAACTGGATTTGAATCCCTGACTTGTGTTTGTATATGTTAGGATACTTCTGTACAGACTATGGACAGGACTGCTGAAGTAGATACCCCAGCACACTGTGATTTTGACAGAACAGAGATTTGTATCTCACTCCTCTTGCACGTCTAGAGATAAGCAGTTCAGGACCAAGAGGGCCGTGATGCCACAGGGCATCCACCCTGGGTGCGAGTTTCCCGTCCTCTCCAGCCAGTGGGAGGAAGACAAAGGGGGCTGAGGAGGCGTCTGCTTCCCCCGAGGGTGCCGTTCAGAAGTGGCTGCAAACCCCTCCTCTCACACATCTGGCCAGAACCTCGCCCCTGACCACTGCCGGCCCAGAGGGCCTGGGCTCGGGCGAATGTCACCAGGGGCCCAGGGGATCCAGGGTTAAAGGGGGAGAGGTGGAACCTGGTGGATCCATGTGAGCAGTTTCTGCTTCACATGCCACTCCCGATGAATTACACATTTAATATCAAAACCAAGGCCTGGAAGTTCTAAGAGAACCTATATGTGAACTGTCTATAATATTGCAGTGAGGACAGCCTCTAAGGCAACAGAGTTTTGGGTGTCCAAAACGTTAATAACTAGCAAAGGGAAGCTCTTTTAAAGTTAAAGGCAGACTGTCAACTGGGAAGAGCATTGTGCCATATGTGACACAGGTTCTATCCTCAGTGCAAAAAGAACCATTGAGAATTAATATAAAAAGGAATCCCACCAGTAAAAATGTTAGTATCATCATTACAGGGTTCTGCTATGGCAAGCCGCTGGTGTCTGTCTTTTGGGGGAGAATCTCCGTACAGTGGAATGCTTGGCAGCCACTCTCATGATGTTGTATATTCTGTCCAAATTATCTCTGAACCCTTGGGCCAAATATTCATACATTTTGCTGCAGAAATGGAGAGTTTTATGATGTGTAGCATTTGTACCATATTTCTGTGGCCAAATGTGTGATATCTCATGCATATTAAGTGGTATAAATACAGGCTATAAATAACCTCTTGTCGGTTGAGGTCACGTTTTGCTGCCAAATGAGTATTTTTTGTAGACAGATGAAAAACTTGTGCTTTTTAAAGCTTTATCAACTTATTTACATATTTATTTAGTGAAATGATAAACGACACATACGTAGAGGTGTGTTAAGTGTTAGTTGCTCAGTTGTATGTGACTGTTTGCCACCCCACGACGGTAGCCCGCCAGGCTCCTCTGTCCATGGAATTTTCCAGGCAAGAGTACTGGAGTGGATCACCATTTCCTCCTCTAGAGGATCTTCCCAACCCAGTGATGGAACCCAGGTCTCCTGCACTGCAGGCAGATTCTTTACTGTCTGAGTCATAAAGTCCATATTAATAAATACATATAGAAAGACTTTAAATTCCTTCAATGCACAGAAAAATATTTAAGATGAGAGTTTCCAAATATTAACATTAGTTCTAGTCTTTGTTTTATTTTTATATTTTTCTAAGAGTTTGAATGTTTTAAAAGTAAGCTCATATTGTCTCATTATGAGTAAAGATACAAATGACCTTTTGCTTTTTTCAAATTTTCATTTTAGTGATAAGATGTTTCCAGCTTTTGGCTTTGGAGCACAGGTCCCACCTCAGTGGCAGGTAGGAAGAACTCTCATTGTGAAGGTTTGCCTCCTAGCAAAGCCAAACAAGCCTCATCAGTCCTTCTTTCATCTTTTGACAGGTTTCTCATGAATTTCCAATCAACTTTAATCCATCCAATCCCTACTGTAATGGTAAGTTAAAAATCAACATGAATTTTTAAACTGAAAGCCTTGCTCAGTCTTTTCAGTTGTTTTTTCCCTATGATTGAAAGCTACTCAGATTTCCTTTCTAGGTTTCTCTTTGTGACATATTGAATTTCTTGTCATGTAAAGTAGAATTTTACACCAAGTTGGTGGTTAGTGTGGTAAGAAGGCAAATCACTATGATAATGATGAAGACTGCAGGCTAAATTCTTCTACCTTAAGAGGTCTAATAGAATAAAAGATTTCTCAGTCTTGATGGTAGATCAATAAGAGTAATCATTTTATATTCAGATATAAGTTGATTTAAAAATAAATCTTCAATAAAATGAATCATTTAATATGCAGGTGTTTTTTTCTCAGATTAACAGTTAACTTTCTATGAAGAAAGTGTCCAGCATCTAATTACTTGTTACACAGCTTCTGTAAGGAGGTGGAGGTAGGCTAAAGAAACACAAAATTAAGCTCCAGGAGTAGCTTTCCTTTGTGTAGAAAACAGGCACAAATATTGCTGTCATTCCACTTTTCTGTTTATCCCTCAAATATCCCAGTGCCTCTTCCTTTTCACTGTTTTGCTGCTGCTGCTGCTAAGTCGCTTCAGTCATGTCTGACTCTGTGTGACCCCATAGATGGCAGCCACCAGGCTCCTCCGTCCCTGGGGTTCTCCAGTCAAGACTACTGGAGTCGGTTGTTATTTCTTTCTCCATTTTGCCATATTGAGCAATGCCAAATCTCCCACAAAATTAATATAAAACTGAACAGTTTGGAGGAGGGCAAGAGGTAGCAGCAGAGGCATAAAAGTGTAGATAGACCCTGAGCTAATATTCTGCATAGGGTCCTTTTAACAGTTGCAAAATATATAGATTTCTAATACAAGAGGATGTCCTTCCCTCCTCTTCTTAAATGATATTCATAAAGTAGAAGAGCATGAATATTTTGTTGGGAGTAGTTTGTATTAGGATTTTCTCCTTTTTTGCAAAACGCTTTTCTCATACTAATTCAGTGTCCCATTATGCACGTTCAGCGGCTGTGGTTGTGACCTTTTATATCCCCAGCCATATGAAACTGGGAATATTTTTCTTATTTTGGATTTGGCAATGATTTATTGGATATGATACCAAAAGCACAGGCAACAAAAGAAAAAAACAGATACATTAGACTAATTAAAATTTAAAGCTTCTGTAAATCAAAGGACACTGTCAAAAGAGTAAAAAGTCAGCCCATAGAATGGGCATGGGTACTTCATACCCACAACAAATAGCCATTATTTCTTTTTTTTTTTTCCAGTAATTTTTTCTTTTTAAAATATGTGCTTCATGCTTATGATGAAATTGGAACAGTTTTTAGAATTTGTTGTAATTAGATTTTATGTTTTGCAAGTAAATATGAATGACAGATCATCGGATGATTCGTTTTAGAAGTTCATCCACTCTGAGTAATAAGAACCCGTCTGTGGGCTGTCACGAAGTGCAGCTTTTCTGCTTTCGGTTTACTCTGGATGAAAGAAAGAATCGTTTTGGTTTCAGACAAAGGAAATGTCACACAGAAAATACTACAACTTTATTTTAAGACAGGGAAGTTTAATCCCTTCTCTTAATTAGTCATTGAATTTAGTTGCTCATAAAAAAACATGTCTCAGTTGTTCCTTTAATGCACTGGAAAGATACTAGCATAATTCAGTTTTAGTTGAGGAATTGAAGGCTGTTGATATTTATGAAAACATTTAATAGCTTCGTATACCTTATTCCCAGGGATGAGGGAGCCTGGTGGGCTGCCGTCTATGGGGTCACACAGAGTCGGACACGACTGAAGTGACTTAGCAACAGCAGCAGCAGCATACCTTATTGAAAAGCAAGCTAGATGATAGAAATGGAAGAAAATATTACTGTTGCTTTGGTTATGGGTTCAATTTTTCTATAGCATATGTCATTACAGAAAGATCCTGCTGCTGGCTTATGTTAATATTTTTGTTACTACTGGACTGACTAACCACTAGTTATAGCCTCATTTTATGCATGTGAACTCATCTCTATGTATGAATTAGTTACATTTTCTAAGGTAGTTCATAAGACCACTTATTCTTAAATTCAAAGTGCCTAAGGAATTTATTCGGAGAAGGCAATGACATCCCACTCCAGTACTCTTGCCTGGAAAATCCCATGGATGGAGGAGCCTGGTGGGCTGCAGTCCATGGGGTCGCTAAGAATCGGACACGACTAAGCGACTTCCCTTTCACTTTTCACTTTCATGCACTGGAGAAGGAAACGGCACCCCACTCCAGTGTTCTTGCCTGGAGAATCCTGGGGACGGGGGAGCCTGGTGGGCTTCCGTCTATGGGGTCGCACAGAGTCGGACACGACTGAAGCGACTTAGCAGCAGCCGCAGCATTCATCTCTATGTATGAATTAGTTACATTTTCTAAGGTAGTTCATAAGACCACTTATTCTTAAATTCAAAGTGCCTAAGGAATTTATTCGGAGAAGGCAATGACACCCCACTCCAGTACTCTTGCCTGGAAAATCCCATGGATGGAGGAGCCTGGTGGGCTGCAGTCCATGGGGTCGCTAAGAATCGGACACGACTAAGCGACTTCCCTTTCACTTTTCACTTTCATGCACTGGAGAAGGAAACGGCACCCCACTCCAGTGTTCTTGCCTGGAGAATCCTGGGGACGGGGGAGCCTGGTGGGCTTCCGTCTATGGGGTCGCACAGAGTCGGACACGACTGAAGCGACTTAGCAGCAGCAGCAACAAGGAGTTTATTGGCTCTCAAATTCTAAGTGGAGAGAGTTGATCTTGTTAAGCTTTTAAACCAAATATATGCTCCTCCTCCTTATTAATCTATGTTCTATGGGAAATTTTAAAAGAAGGACACCTGTTTTGGTTGACGTTAAAAAGTCTTTTAAGATTTTCTTGATACTCTCAGCAAAGGACTGTGGGGGAGTTTCTATAGGCTTTCTAGTCTGTTACCTACATCCCAGACACTCTGTTGTGTATTAAGGGCAGATTCATCAGCAGTGCCTTAATCAGGAATGCTGTTCAGCTCTTGATAGGCTGTGCTGCAGTAATCAACAGTCTCCAAGTCTCAGTAATTTGTAATGACAATGATTTATGTCTCGCTCACTTGACAAATCACTCGACTCTTGGCTAGACCGCTGCACTCCCCTGTTCCTTCTCATTCTGGGTCTCAGGCAGTCTGGAATACACTGTTCCCATAGCAGCGGGGGAAAGCAAGAGAGCTGGCAAAACCCGGCAGCGATTCTTGAAACATCTGCTGAGACTTGGCTGTCATGTCCGTTCACTTGCATAGGGTGAAGCTACGCCACAGGCCTAAGCTGCAGCCCACAAACACATGCTTGAGTGTTTCTGCAGCAAAATGTGATAAACAGCCTGGAAGTGAATACTTGCAATTAGTACAGTCTACTATACCAGGCTTAATCTGTAAGTTGTCGAATAAACCCTTGGCTAGAATTGACATTAAGTTTATAGCTATCTGACATTTTTGTAGAACCTCTGGTCATATATGCAAAGGTTTTCCATTTTTATCAGTTACTTTTTATTACCTTGTCATCAGTTGTATGTTGCAGCATTTTTTGCATGGTTCTTTTCCCATCAAAATCTCATTCTCAAAACATGTCAAAATTAAACAGTATAACAACCCTTCTGAAGACTCATGAGTAATTTGGCTGAGGTGAAAGCAAATGCCTTCTACTGGGGGAGAGTAAAGTTTATAGGTTTTTGGTGTGTGTGTGATGGAGCATCGCTATGGAGCTTTGTAATATATACCTTGGAGAACTCCTAAATATGGAACTTTTGACTCTTTAAAGCACTGTATGTGAGTATATAAATTAAACCAGCCACTACGGTGAATAGTAGACAAATAAATTGTGCTTGAGAATTTTTAATCCTGCTTTTTTTTTTTAATCTAGGAGTCCAAGGCATTATAGAGGCCTATCGGGCCTGCCTTCCTCAGATAAGACTCTATGGACCGACTAATTTTTCTCCAATCATAAATCACGTGGCCAGGTTTGCTGCTGCAGCCACACAGCAACGGACAGCTTCTGTGAGTGCCCTGTTGCCAGGGGGCAGGGAGGACGTAGGCTGGTAGTTGGTCCCAGTGCCATTTTCCTGTTTGTTTGGTCTGTCGAGATGCAAACACAGGGCATGAAGCAATGATGTGTCCTCCTTGGTTTGGGAGTAACATCTGTTAAACTGGTGATTGTTAAAAACAAAAGAACAGCAAAACAATCTTTATACTTAATGAGTTTGTTCTCTATCTTTTGAAATAATTTTCCTGGGTTAGTTCTGAAAAAAAAAAAATATTTTTGAGTAAATTTAGCAAGTTAAGTCTTGAGGAGACTTACCACTTCAGTTGCTGTTGCAAAATGCCTGTTTGACCCTGGAGAACGAACCTCATTCAGCTTCAGTATCTTCAGAAATAAGGCAGGGATAACTGCCTCATACAGTTATTGAAAGAGTGTGAGGAGATAAACCATAAACACTCAGCACATGATAGCTACTATTATAGTTCTTCTTTCCATTCCAGACGTAAATGGCCCAAAAGATGAAGTCACAACTTTATGTCACATTTTATCACTCTCTAAAATGATTTAGCAGAGATGGCAGGATTGAGAGAAAGACTCCCCTCTGCCCCTCCCTGAGCCATATCCATTTATTCAAAAGCGTATTTTAGCTTGATAAACAATTCTACTTCCATATTTGATCTTTTAAGAATGTAGTTGTTGCCAGTTGCTCCCTTGACATGTACTTTGACATATCTAATCCTCCAGTTCAATCAAAATGTTTCTGTGCTAACTGAAAGTTTCATCTTGCTTCTGTGTATTTTTGCCAACCTTCTTCTGTGGTCTGTGGTACTTTTAATTAACCTACAGTTTTTGTATCAGTTAATTTCCTTGTCATCAGAGAATCTTAGATTTCATATAGATGGTATCCTGGGTAGAGACTGACAAGGAAAACGAGCGACGAAATGACTCATCATAACCGTTGCTTTTATTCTTGGGGAGCTCAGCTTGCTCAGCGGACATTATTGTCTTTTTTTGGCAGCAATATTTTGTGCTCTTGATCATTACTGATGGCGTGATCACAGACCTCGATGAGACCAGACAGGCGATTGTTAACGCTGCCAAGCTGCCTATGTCCATCATCATTGTCGGGGTTGGAGGCGCGGACTTTGGCGCCATGGAATTCCTAGATGGTGACGGCGGAAGCCTCCGCTCCCCAACGGGCGAAGTTGCCGTCAGGGATATTGTCCAGTTTGTGCCTTTCAGGCAGTTCCAGAACGTGAGTACCACGCCTCCCTGCCCCTCACGCGCTCCAAGGCTTTTGAACAGAGACTCTGCCAGTCCATAGCCGGGCAGTTAAGAGTAGATGTCTGGAGTTGCCATGCGTATATGCTGAGTGTGTCCCACTCCTGGAAGCCCCATGGTCTACAGCTCACCAGGCTCTTCTGTCCATGAGATTCTTCAGGCAAGAAGACCAGAGCTGGTTGCCTTTTCTTCCTCCAGGGGATCTTCCTGACCCAGGGGTCAAACCCAGGTCTCCTGCAGATTCTTCAACACTGAGCTAGTAGAGTGTGTGAATTTTCCATTTGAAGAACCTTGATTAGATTTGGCTGTTTTTTTTTTCAGGTTGTATTCTTGTGTGCCTCTTATAGTCCTTATGATAAATTATTTAAAACAATGTTGTTGTGACTGCTGTTTTAAAATATATTTTATCTTTACAAATGTAACAAGAGAAAAAACTATGTAAGTATATGATGAATTTACCAAACTAGAAGTTGATTTGATGAAAAACCTCCGAGGAGACTGTTTTACCCAGATTACTCTAATGGTAACATCTTGTAAAACTATGGTCCAGAATCATAACCAGGATATTGAAATTGACACAATCAAGGTCCATCACAGCAGGCTTCCTCATGTAGCCCTTTTACAATCACACCACTTCCCGGCCACCTTCACGCTCTCCTTAACCCTTGGCAACCACCAGTCTGGCTTCGTTTCTATGTTTTTGCCATATCAAGAATGTTATAGAAATGAAATCACATAGTATATAACCTCAACATTGACGTTTTTTCACTCAGCTTAATTTTCTTAAGCGTCTTCCCACTTGTTGAATATATTCCTTTTTGATTGCTGAGTAGTACCCTGTGGTATGGGTATACCAGTTTAACCATTCACCCATTAAAGGACATCTTCAACTGTTTCCAGGTCTCGTCTGTCAAACACAAAGCTGCTATAAACATTCATGTACAGGTTGTTGTATGCACATGAGTTTTTATTTTTCTGGGATAAATACCCATAAGTTCAGTTGCTGAGGTGTATGGTTGTTGCATTTTAGTCATTAAAGAAACTTCTGAACTTTTCTGGCATAATTGTGTCCTTTCACACTCCCACCATCCGGAGTGTGTGTGGGAGTGGTTGGAGGGGAATGAGGTGGGTGTGTATGCAGAAGGTGGCAATGTTAGGGATCTTTGTGATAATGAAGCTGTTCTGTATCTTTATTGTGATGGGGGTTATACTGATAGACCCCGATGATAAAATGATATATAACCGTGTACGCACAGACTGGTGTAATCTGAATATGACAAAAATGTCATATAATGTAAATCATGTCATTTGCATAATTATGTAAAATTATGTCATAGCTTTACATTCCCACCAGCCAATGTATGAGTGGGAGTGGGTGGAGGGGAATGAGGTGGTTGTATATTAAAAAAGGTGGCAGTGTTAGGGATCTTTGTGATGGTGAAACTGTTCTGTATCCTGATTGTGATGGTGGTTATACAGATATGCTGCTGCTGCTAAGTCGCTTCAGTCGTGTCCGACTCTGTGCGACCCCATAGACGGAAGCCCACCAGGCTCCCCCATCCCTGGGATTCTCCAGGCAAGAACACTGGAGTGGGTTGCCATTTCCTTCTCCAATGCGGGAAAGTGAAAAGTGAAAGCGAAGTTGTGTCTGACTCTTAGCGACGCCATGGACTGCAGCCTACCAGGCTCCTCTGTCCATGGGATTTTCCAGGCAAGAGGACTGGAGTGGGGTGCCATTGCCTTCTCCCTATACAGATGTAACTGTATACACACAGGCACACACGCACACACACACACACACACACACACACAAATGAGTATGTGTAAAACTGGTGAAATCTGAATAAGTTCTGAGAACCATACCAATGTTGGCTTCCTAGTTTTCTTATTGTACTCTAGTTATATAAGATGCTACCTTTGGAGGAAACTGGGTAATGGGTACATGGGACCTCTCTGCATTGTTTGTAATTATTTCAAAATAAAGTTAAAAAAATTAATACCTAGAGAATGAAAGATCCACATTTAAAAGTTGAAAAGCAAAAGAACCAACATCATTAAATGACAAAATGCAGGCACCAAAAAAGGACTTGTTAAATGTGAGCATACCAAAGCATTCCCGAGTAACTGTTTGTTGTGTTTTGTGGCCTATTCTCGAGACAAGATACAAGTCTAGACATTGGAAACTAACTGCTTTTTCCTGGTGGGTGAGGAATTCTTAGCTTCTATCAAAATCCCGGTTAAAAACTTGGTTGCTAATAAAATTGCTTTGATTGTATCTGTTCACAGGCTCCAAAAGAAGCGCTTGCTCAGAGCGTCTTGGCGGAGGTCCCCCAGCAGGTGGTGGGCTACTTCAACACATACAAACTCCTTCCTCCCAAGAACCCGGCTACGAAATGAGAGGAGCTCTGGTCGTCTGAACAGAATTCTTTGTGCTGTGTGAGCAACAGATTTCTCTCCATCCCAAATCGTGAATCTGTCATTTTACACCCTTCTCGCAAACCCTACGATTTACGACGCAAACCTAGCTCTCTATGGAGTATGTCTATTTAAAGCATTTTTTTTTATACTTTTTTTGGAGGAAAGTGCTAACTTCGTCTTTGCCCAATCAACTCAGTGATTGCCAGTGATTTACAGTAATTGCGGTGAGGCTGTTTGGATTAGAAACCGGTGTGAGAAAAGTACACGTTCTTGTGGTTGTTTACTTTGATATGATGAAAATGCTATTTTTGAATGTTTGTCAATAGAAAGAATGGGAAATTGTTGGAATGATGCAATTTACAGGTTGCTGTGCTTTGCTCTAGGCGATACATGTCTTATAAACCAATGTCCACACGAGATGACCAGAGTTTCTTAAATTAGATGATAGTGCATTTGTATCTAGAACTATATTTTATGCTTTTCCGTGGGATAAAACTACCTTCACTTGTGCTTGAGTTTTGCTGCAACTTAGACATGCACAGTTCAAAACAGAATGCATCCTCATAAGACTTCATGAAAAGTCCCAAATTAGAAAGGAAGACACATACATATTCAGTTCTTAAAGCTGTAAAATCAACAAATAAAAGGAACTTCCTGTAAGCCATTTTATTTGCCTTCCTAGATCTTTCATTTTCACTATTTAATACTGTAAACATGGTCAGATTTGACCTTTTCATTGATTGTATGTGACATTCGGGATTCTGTATGTGCATTAACGATAGCTTGTCGACTCAGCATTATTAGATGATTTCAACTAGAGTTTGTTAAAATGAGTAGGACTGGGTTTGTCCAGGAAAGGATAAGGACCAAACATATAAGGGGAAATTTGGGATTCCACTTTCTGTTAGTTAATGAAAGACTTTACTTATTAAAAAAGGCAAGCTTTATATTTTCCTTGCAAAGGTCGCATACATTGATTTCTACATTTATATAGATTCATTTAGATATTTTCTCCTTTTTTTGTTAAAGTGATTTTTTACTCTGATTTTTTAAAACTCATGATAATGGTTATTAATCAAAATCCAATTTTACATTTTAATAACATGCTGCTTCCTAAGCCCAGAATGTATGGTATTAAGCAAAAACCTATTATAACTTAAAGAAAAAATCCAGATGCTGCATAGGATAGAGTGGACTTGCCATGCTTTTTTTTTTTAGTATTTTTTTTTCCCTGATGTTTACACTTTGGAATATAATCCTTAGCAAACATTACCTTTTCAGAATAAATTAAGGTTTTACTGAGGACCTGTGTGCCAGGTACTATGCATGTCTGTGTGCTGGCGGTCACGAAGTAACATCTGGTTACTGAGGACGGCGTGTCGGTCACGGATCCGTAAGTGGATGCACGCTGTGCTGTGCTGACGTGCCTTCCAGGCTTACTGAAAATGTGCCGCCACGTGGGTCTTTTGTCCCCTGAAACATTTGAAGGAAGCGAGCCCTCAGCCATGAACAGCCTTCGGCTTCTCGGAAGCCGCTCGCTGCCCAGGTCAGGCTGAGGGGGGTCTTCTGACCATCATGGGTGCCCGCCCCCGGCGAGCGGTTAACACTTTCCCACTCAGCTAGCTGGCCTCTGGATGTTACCCTGAAGGCGCTTACTAACTAGTCGTCTGCCACCCTGTAGTGTGACTCATGAGATGACAAGTCATCTGGAGGGCAGTCAGGAGAGGAGTAAACTGCTGATCTTCCGGGCGTTGGCAGCCTTCGTGTCTAAGATGTCCTACGCTCAGTTCTCTTTGTGTGCTGGGGAACAGCATGTATATTTTGCTTTGGTTTTCAGAATTTTCTTTTTTAAACATACGCGGCCTTTAAAAGAAACGGTTTGCATGTGATCTTGGTATACTCCAAGACAGAAGTAGAGGTTCTCCTGTGACGCGGGTCCAGGGGTCTCCTGAACCCCATCCTGGCGGCACTGGGGCTGCCTGCACAGGGCACCTGGGGACCACTGGTCAGAAGCATTCATTGTTTCATCGGCCAAGCCACTGTCATTGATTTGGTCTCCGTAATTTTGTATTCTGATTTTAACCAGAATTGTTCCCTTTTGAAAATTAATTTTATATTATGCATTTTTGATTTGATTCATCAGTAAGTGCTATTATTCATAAGACCTGTGATTCCAGTAGATTAGGGGAACTGACACCTCTTTGCAGTTTTGAATAAAAGCATTTATAATTTCTAAATTATCATTTATAAAATTCTTACAGCTTCAACATTTTGCACCATCACAGGCTGGTTTAGTATTGTTTTATATTAAAATAGCCCTTTTCCCTTTAGTGCCACCATTCATTCAAGTGCCATTAGTCCTTAAAATGCATTTAAATAAAAAATAGCCAGGTTGACTTTCACACCTCATACAAACAGATACATTACAAACATGTACGAGGATGACAGTGCCTTGGATGGGTGTGATGTTTCTCACGTCTGCCTGTACTGAGAGAACAGCAGTTAGCATGGTCATGTCACCTTGTGCTTGAAATTGAAAATTTTGAGATCAGAAAAATTTTAAGTCAGATCAGGGATTTACAGCTGTCTACTTTGGTAGTGCCTTAGGCAGCCTTTCCAGAGTAAATTCAGGGCCCCCTTGTTGCCTATGCCTTATTTAACGTACTTTGCCTTATTAATTGTGTAAATTTTCTGGAAAATCATCTCCAGTAAAATTTCTCCTAGTCTCTTTATATGTGTGGTTGGTAGTCATGGAAGTGACACATATGGTAAACCAGAAGCTTGGTTGAGATTTCGAGAGACTATTTTGTGGTTTTATGTCATATTTGATAATAAGTGTGTAAGTTACTAATATATGAATTGATGTTAAGTATATCTTCCATTTGGATAAAGTCATTTCTT
This sequence comes from Oreotragus oreotragus, assembly GCA_006410675.1. Classification (NCBI taxonomy): domain Eukaryota; kingdom Metazoa; phylum Chordata; class Mammalia; order Artiodactyla; family Bovidae; genus Oreotragus; species Oreotragus oreotragus. The sequence continues at coordinate 299,161 of SJYX01021110.1, forward strand.
GATGTGTTACAATAGTACCTTGTTTTTATTTTTGTTCTTTCCTCAAATGATATTGGTCGAAAGTTAGAAATAAAGTTAGTGCTTTGATCAGCCTGTATTCCGTGTTTTTCTGAATTAAACAGTTTGGGGAGTTTATGCTTTTATGGGATGTAATCATTTGAAGATATTAGATGTATCCAAGGTATTTTTCAGGGTACAGTAAGGGAAAGGTTCTCGGCTTACCTAGAGTGCTCACATGAGAATTATGGCACTCATATTTTGTTGGTTGTGTTAGGCAGGACAGTATATTCATCTAACTTTTTTTTTAAGTTGTTTCTATCATGTTGCAGTCATTGGGCAAGGTCTTGGGGGAACAGTGGTGACCTTGGTAGCCAAAGTTGCCACCTTCGTGGAAATAATGGACTGGAAGAGAGAGAACAGATAAGTGAGTAATTGTAGAGACATGAGGTCAGTGCGACTGAACGCCGTCAGGGGAGACCCGACCCATCTAGCTGTCAAGGAGCACCTTTTCCAAGATGTGCACCCCATTCAAGTGGAGACCTGAGCCTTCACTGGATGCCGAACGTTCAAAGCATTTATGAAGGTGTTGTATCAATAGCAACTATGGTGTTGAATGGGGAATGGGAAGAATTTAAGTTTGCTGGAATAGAAAGTGCGAGAGGGAGAGCGTGAGAGAAGAGGGGGGAGAGGAGATGGGGTGGCAGGTGGCTTTGCATCCTGTCCAGGCCCCGGGGGCATTCAAGGGCATCCCTGCTTAGCCTAAAAGGAATGGGATGCCACCGAATGGACTTAGCGGCTCTGATGCGATCCGAGTCGGGATTTTGAAAAACGGAAGGGCCTTACATTAGGGCAGATAGGAGGGACCCCATTGCCAAAGTTGCTGTGGCCACAGTGACCTTGGTGAAGGCCCGATGAGGGAGTAGATGGTGGTCGCCTTATGGCAAAGACTCTGCTCTTTGGTTACCCACTTGCCAAGTTCTGATTCTAGGTTTCTGAATTCTAGACTTCTCCTGCCACAGCCCTGCCTCCACACTGGATCATCTATTGATTAGCCCCATGTCAATTCCTTCATGGCTCCAATGCTGACTCACGCCTGATAATGGCACAGAGTCCCAGCACTGCCATAGCCTTATCTGTCACTCTTGTAGCAAGACCAGCACCCTCGTCATTTGTCATTGAGCGTTCCCAGGTGGCTCAGTGGTGAAAGAATCCGCCTGCCAACACAGGAGGTGCAGGTTCAGTCCCGAGGTCCAGCAGGCCCCTTGGGGGAGGAAATGGCAACCTGTGCCAGGATTCTTGCTTGGAGAATCCCATGGACAGAGGAGCCTGGTGGCCACAGTCTACGGGGCCGCAAAGAGCAGTACAGGACTGAGTGACTGAGCACACGGCTGTGTTTGGCCAGCTTCTCCAGAATACTCTCAAGAGGTCGCAGTGTCCTTGAAGAATCATACTTTGTCTTGGCTATTGATCTTCTTCTCTCTAAAAGGAAATGATCAGGAAGCAAATATCATTACAAGCAGAATTGTCACCTCTTACAATAGGTAAATGAGAGCCCTAGTATTTTTGATTTTTTCATAAACTCACGGTGTGCCAGGTTTCACAACAGCACTTGATCATCTAGAACTGGACGCAAGAATCTTGGGTTGGGGAGCTCCAGAGAGTTCTCAGAGAGAAGACCGAGTGTGATAGGATTAGTCTTCAGCCACGTCTTCCAGCCAGTAAAAAGTATTTGCTTGTTTTTGAATAAATATTGAATAGTTTAGTGAAACTTGCTCAGTCATGTCTGACTCTTTGGGATCCCATGGACTATACTGTCCATAGAATTCTCCAGTCTAGAAAGTCCAGAATACTGGAGTGGGTAGCCTTTCTCTTCTCCAGGGGATTTTCTCAACCCAGGGATTGAATCCAGGTCTCCCGCATGGCAGGCAGATTCTTTATCAGCTAAACCACCAGGGAAGCCCAAGAATACTGGAGTGGGTAGCCTTTACCTTCTCCAGGGGATCTTCCCAACCCAGGAATCAAACCGGGGACTCCTGCATTGCAGGCAGATTTTACCAACTGAACTGTCAGGGAAGCCCAAATCGTTTAGTACTAGCAATCAACAGGTGAAGTCAAATGAGTAAAATTTCTTGGTAACCTCAAAGAGTTTATGATCTAATGTGAGAAAGGAGACAGTACATGATGCTAAAACAAGAAAGGAGCAAGGCGAGGCAGGCTTTTTGTGAGACTTTACCTATTCCCCCCCACCCCGCCCAGTTTCCACACCAAGGGGTGGGGTGGCTGGGGGTGAGCTGGCAGGAAACTTTGCTCCTGGGCCACGGAGTCCAGGCTCCTTCAAGTCCTAGCAGCTGATGCAGAGCCTGTCCCAGCAGGTGCACGGGGGCAGCGGTTGACCAGGTGGCCGCCCAGCAGCTCGCTGTAGGAGTGGGTCTTTGCCCACGGACCTCATGGATATGGTGCAGCCTGCAGAGCACACAGGCTCGCTGGAGCCCCGAAGGCCAAGAGCCATTTCTGGACCCTGCGCACCACAATGTGCTATGCCTGCTTGCCCGTAGCTGCGACAACTGCTGCCTGGGCTTGGAGTAGAGCCCTCCAGCTCGGAGGCGCAGGGTGCTTTGATGGTCCCTATGAACATCCTCTGCATGACGCACAGGGACTGCAGGGACCTGCAGAGGCACCGATGGACTCCTGCCCATACCGTTCCTTACTTGCTGGAGTCCAGCCCCGGTGGATCCAGGGAATTCAAAGCGGGGACAGAGTCGGAGAGAAGAGACTTATTTATTTAGAAATATAAAGAGAGATTAAGAAAGAATAGTGTAGTAGGAAAATTAGTGGAGAAAAGAGGCTGAATAACTTGGTTTACGCGGAGAACCAATAAAACTCCGAGACAAGGAGTTTGCACTGTCTACATAGGCCACCAGCACCCGCTTGAATAGCAGAGGGTGCCCCGCCTTGGACTCCCTCTCGTGTGGGTCTTAGAAGCCAGGGCAAATAAGTAGACATGGTGAGCCTCCATGCTCCAGATGGGAATTCAGCCAGAAAAGGGAGAAAAGAACGACATGGGGGAGCCAAGCATTGGTGCCAGACCCACAACTTTATTTTCAAAAGCAGCTTGTATACCACAAGTTGTACAAAAAGAAATAATGGAATATGCAGGGTTATGCAGGGGCAGCAGTCCTGACCCTTATTGAGACCAGGCTTTCTTTTTGCACACCTTCCCGTATACAAAAGGTCTCAGGTGGTTTTACATCATCGTCTGGCCAGGGGGCCTGTTAACATTTTTATGGCTCTTTTCCTAGATAAATGTCTATCAGCTAGAAAACTCTTTTTCCCTTGAAGTGTTTTTTCTTTAATCTGCATCACCCTCAAGTACTAAATAAAGTTATATTCCTGTAGAACAAAGGTGCAGTGGGTTATAACAAAGAAAGTACTTAACTCAAAGATCTAATGTTGCTAATGCCAGGGCTACTACCTGTTTTTTCNAAAGTTACATTCCTGTAGAACAAAGGTGCAGTGGGTTATAAAAAAGAAAGTACTTAACTCAAAGATCTAACATTGCTAATACCAGGGCTACCACCTGTTTTTTCTACATACCAACTATATCTACAAATAAAAAATATGAAAATTTGGCAGCAAGTATTGGCTCAACAAATGAAACCCTTAATCAGTCCTATTCTAAATGATTTTGACTCCTCGGAAGCCCCTTCATTCCTAGGATGTTTTAAGCTTCCTGTGCCTCTCATGGTCGGGAGGCTGCAAACAATCACATGCGCAGCTGGAAGAATCCTGCAGGCAGGCTAGAAAGCCATCAGAGGGGCTTTTGGATTGAAACACTCTTCTTATGCCCAGGAGACTTATTATCTAAAAGCTCTAAATTAACTTTTTAATGTCAGAAGAGCAGGTGGAAAGCATAACACAGTAAAGCAGGGAGACTCTGGTTTGGGGGCAGATGCACGAGCAGATCCAACGAGGCTCCCTTAAGGCCCAACTCGCCTTTGCCTGTCGGGCCCCTTAACCTCATGAGACCTTTGCCATGAGCAGGACTCCTCATGCTGCCTCTGGCAATGTTAGTTCAGTGGAAAGTGCTGGGTGCCATGTGTGGGGGAAGAGAAGAAAAGCAAGAAAGTAGGCTGGGCCTGGCACACCCCATTTAGCAGAATAAAAGGCTCACAGGTTAACCAGACCCTAAAAGTCAGTTAGGTGATTATTGGTTGTTGTTAAATCTGGTCAACTGCTGATCGCCCCTGTGATATCAAAATGTTTCTTCCAGTCAGGAGCAGTTTCTGGTTGACACATTTTCTTTCCATCTTGATACACACCCAGTGATGTTATAGTGCCTCTTACATTTTGTGCCCTGGGCAGGTGCCCAGCTGGCTGTTGTCAGTGGTCAGCCCTTACCTCTGTGGAACGTAGATAAAGCTGGCTTTTCCCTCTCAACTTGGAGTTCCTGAGGAAATCGCCCTTGGCCCTGGCCCAGTCAAAGGTGAGAAGCCCTCTGAGCCTGTCTGGTGTCCCTCTTTGTAGCTGTGGTGTTGTTCACAGACAGATGAACTGAAAAGCTTCTTGTACCATTCTGCCTCCTGCCTGGAAGCCCTCATCAGGAAGGTAAAGGGTAGAAAATGACAAGGGGAAGAAAGACGTAAGTATTATGGACAGGAAGAATTGGGGCTGGACCCTCAGATAGAATAGCGTCTATGAACACCCAGCAGGCCGGTCACCTAAGGCAGAAGCTGATGAAGGGCCAGATATTATTAATACTGTTTTAGGCGTCATTTGGTCTCTGTCATATCTACTCCACTCTATTATAGTGTGAAAACTGCTGTATATAATTTACAAAGGAACGGACCTGTCTGTGCTCCTGTGAAACTTTACTGATACATGTCCGTTCTTAGTTCACTGGCCACCCAGAAACAGATAGTGAGCTGCAGTAGGCCTATGGGTTGTAGTTTGCAGACCTGGTCTAGGCTAGTACAAGAAACATGAAGCCTGTAAGTTTGACAGTATCTATGCTGCCTGCATGTTCTCTGGAGAGATACTTTTTGTGCTCACTTAGTAAAGCTGAGGACTTCCCTGATGGCTTGGACGGTAAAGAATCCATCTGCAATGCAGGAGACCCTGATTTGAGAAGGGATAGGTGACCCATTCCAGTATTGGGCTTTCCTGGTGGCTCAGATGGTAGAGTCCACCTGCAATGTGGAAGACCTGGGTTTGACCCCTGGGTTGGGAAGATCCCCTGGAGGAGGGCGTGGCAACCCACACCAGTATTCTTGCCTGGGGAATCCCCGTAGACAGAGGAGCCTGGTGGGCTACAGTCCATGGGGCTGCAAAGAGTCGGATACGACTGACCGACTAAGCACAGCATAGTAAAGCTGCGGGCTCCCCAGATGGTGCTAGTGGTGAAGGACCCGCCTGCCAGTGCGGAAGACGTAAGAGGTAAGAGACACGGGTGCGATCCCTGGGTCGGGAGTATCCCCTGGAGGAGGGCGTGACAGCCCACTCCAGTATTGTTGCCTGGAGAATCCCATGGACAGAGGAGTCTGGTGGGCTACAGTCCATAGGGCTGCAAAGACTTGGGCCTGGCTGAAGCAACCTAGCATGCACACACTTACAGTGAAGCTGGGTGAAAAATAACCTTGTAAATGCAGAGTAAATCCAAGGAGTGGGGAGTTTGGCTGATCTTTGGGCAACAGAGAGGAAGCATCCCCCCGGGTAAGCCAGCTGGGATAGTGGCAGCAAAATGCAAAGTGAGAAGCAGAGAGCAGTGAGTGCCTGATGGCGTCACACCATTGAACGTGCTGCCGTTCACTCTCTGCTGTGACCTTGCAGGCTCTGTGTTTGGTTTTAACAGGGGAACCCAATCTTCATCTCCACGTGTGTGGAGAACCCAGTCTTCATCTCCACATCTCCACCTATTTCTTTGATAATGAAACTGTGTGTGCTAGTCGCTTCGTCATGTCCGACTCTTTGCAACCCCTTGGACTGTAGCCCCCCAGGCTCCTCTGTCCGTGGGATTCTCCAGGCAAGAATACTGGAGTGTGTTGCCGTGCCCTCCTCCAGGGGATCCTCCTGACCCAGGGATTGAATTCAGGTCTCTGGTACTGCAGGCAGATTCTTTGCCATCTGGGCCAACAGGGAAGCTCTAATGAAACTGTAATAGTTACAGCTCATTGTGCTTTCATTTCAGGTATTGTGTTAGACTTTTACATTTAAAAATATTTTTAGTATTTTTAGGATATTAATGACATGGGAACTTTCTATGAAAGGTAATGGTCTCTTAAACAGATGGAGCTTTAGCCTTGAGGATGGGATGGGCCAGCATATGAAATGCTTGCAATCCTAGGCCAAGAGTTCACTGATTTTTAGATAATAAATAACTATCATTACTAGTTTATTTCATGTTTATTTAATTATTTTTGCATATTTAATCACCTACTGTATTTTTTATCAACAGGATCCTTACTACAGATTTAATAACCTTGACTACAGATGGATCGCCTTGGATAACTGGACCTATATCAAGAAATTTAAACTCTACTCTGATATGAGGTACTTATGTGTGTATATCTGTATTTATATCTATGTCTGTTTATTCATTTATTATTATTATTATTTGAACTTCTTTTTCTGTTTGCAATAAGCTTTTGATGTTTAGATTACATTATCATACTAAAGCCTGAACTATAAAAGTGAAAATATGCTTTATGTTTTGATTTGTGTATGAGGATTGTGCTGCTGATCATCAGTCACAGAATTATCTCTTATTCAGTCATTTTTTTCCAGTGGTTATAATGGCATCACCTAGACTTAGTTCTTTTATCTGCCTTTTCTTTTCCCTGCTCTCCCAGTAATCCATAAAGTGTATATATTTACAATATTGTCAAATAGGCTTAGATATACATCATTTGTTTGATATAGTGTTAACCAGCCACAGAAACTATGGTATTGGCCTTATATTATATCATGAGGACATGAGGAAAGATATGGTATAGTTTTCAGTAACGTCCTATGTAGCAGAATGTAACCCAATTATGTGTGCATGTGCTGAGTTGTTCAGTCATGTCTGACTCTTTGCAGTGCTGTGGACTGTAGCCTGCCAGGCTCCTCTGTTTGTGGAATTTTCCAGGCAAGAATATTGGAGTGAGTTGCTATTTCCTACTCCAGGGGATCTTCCTGACCTATAAACTGAACCTGTGTCTCCTGCACTGGCAGACAGATTCTTTACCACTGGGCCACCTTGGAAGCTTCAACCTAATTCTATTAATATCTACCATCATTATTGTTAAATTAAAAAAAAAAAACCTCTGTCCTTTTAATATGACCTTTTTTTTGGGGGGTGGGGTGTAATTAATTACTAGCTTCTTAAAAGAGAAATAAAGCCAGAAAATAGTGCTCGATATCATGGAGTTACAGTGTTCCAGACTCTTATTTCCAGCTAATACTTAAAATATCTCCAATAGGGGGTCCTCTTTCATCCTGAACTCAACATTTAGTTAACCAATTGACTGTCTGACTTAAAGCTTGCATTAGATTCCAACCACCTCATTGTTTCTCTTAATATAATATCATCTTCCCAGTCTCCCATGCCCAAGGAGTTTTTGGCTTATCATATCTTTTCTTCATCTTCCTGTATTTGGCCTGTTTCTGAGTCCTGTTAATTTTTGCCTATCATTTCTCTTGATTCAGCCCCTGCCTCCTCATTTCTAAGTTTCCACCTTTGCCTAGGCCTTTATACCTGGCCTTTATATCTTTGCCGAGGCCTTAATACCTGGCATTAGGCCTGTGCTACCTACTAAGGCTTCTTGCTTTATCTTTGTATTCTCTAGTCTTTTGTATGTAGGAACATTAGGTGCATCTCTTCCAAATTCTTGTTTATTTTATTTTTTGGCTGCTCTGGGTCTCTGTTGCTGTGCGCAGTCTTTAGTTATTGCTCTGGGAGTTAACTCTCTAGTTGTGTGTGCCGGCTTCTTTTGTTGCAGATCACGGGCTCTGGGTTCCAGCAGTTGTGGTACATGGGCTTAGTTGCCCCCAGGCATATGGGGTCTTCCTGGACCAGGGATTGAACCAGTTAGGCGAATTCTTAACCACTCGACCTCCAGGAAAGCCCCCAAATGTTTATTTTACCATGATATTCTCGCTTAAGGATGAGAGTGTCTTCCTTTTGATTGGCAGATCAAGTTTAACCTTCTCTGCTTGTCTGTGAAAGTGCTGCTTACTGTTGCAAATCCCATACCACTTCCTGCATCCCCATTCCCCTATTCCTCTCCCAGCCCTAGGCAACTGCTAATTTATTTTTTATTTTATTTTATTTTTTTTTTTAGGATTTAAATAAAGATTGATATTTTTATTTTTATTTTCATTTTTTAAATTATTATTATTTTTATTTTTTTGTATTTATTTATTTTTTTACACGAACTCCCAAACATGAACCCCCTCTCCCACCTCCCACCCCACATCTTCCCTCCAGATCATCCCCATACACCAGCCCCAAGCATCCTGCATCCTGCATTGAACATAGACTGGCAATTCATTTCTTACATGATAGTATACATATTTCAATGCTATTCTCCCAAATCATCCCTCCCTCTCCCTCTCCCTCTCCTTCTCCCTCAGAGTCCATAAGTCCGCTCTACACATCTGTATCTNTTTTACCATGGTATTCTCGCTTAAGAATGAGAGTGTCTTCCTTTTGATTGGCAGATCAAGTTTAACCTTCTCTGCTTGTCTGTGAAAGTGCTGCTTACTGTTGCAAATCCCGTACCACTTCCTGCATCCCCATTCCCCTATTCCTCTCCCAGCCCTAGGCAACTGCTAATTTATTTTTTATCTCTACGCATTTTTTCTCTTCTGGAAATCTCAAAGAAATGGATTTGTACAATATATACCTCCTTTATGACTGGCTAATTTCACTTAGCGTAATGATGTTTTCCAGTTCATCTGGCTGTCATGTCCACCAGTACTTCATTTCTTTTTATTGCTGAATACTATTTTGTTGTATGGATATGCCACATTTTTAAAATTTTGTTCTTTGAGCTCTTGTTTCCTTCTTGAAGTCCTTCCTTATAACATAAACTCTGATATCACTTGTAGTCTGTTCATCAAGACTATATCACAAAGTAGAAGAGATTGAAAGCTTTCTCTTTGTTTCCTGTGTTTTAGGCTTGAATGCTAAACAGAGTTCAGATTCCTTAAATTCAGAGACTGTTTTAGTTCTCTGTAAGGCTTAGCAGAGTACTGGGCACATAATATTTACTCATAGATACTTGCTAGTTGGTTAATATGTTCTCTTACCATCAGTAAATGTAATAGTTTGTGAAAATATTTTGTGTCTGTTATCAATATTGAACTTGATTCAAATAAGAACTTTGTGAAGTTCTAGGGAAAAAGTCAATGCATGGAAATTAGAAGTCACGGTCATCATTTGATAACGATTGAAATATTATCAAGAAAGTTAAACTGGATCACTCAACATAAAAATGTATTAAAGCAATATTTCTGAAAATTTTATTGAAAATTGCCTTCCAAGAATGTATATTTTCTCTGAAATATTTATTCCTTTCATTCTTAATAAAAAAAGATTAGTTATCTAAGTTAATGTTTTATTCATCTTGTTTTAAAAATCTCTTTTTTTAGCAAATGGAGTAAAGTAAATTTGGTTTTTGAGGGTATCGATACAGTTGCAGTAGTCCTGCTCAACAATGTTCCCATTGGCAAAACAGACAACATGTTCAGAAGATATGTAAGTACATAATGACATCAGGTTAAAAAGAACCACTGTTTGTATTTGTGTTCATTGTTATCATGAGCGAGAACAAGTCCTTTGATGCAATGGGTAAGTTACTTTATCTCTCAGTTGTCATATTTATTGAATGATGAAGACACTCAAGCCCTATAAAATTATTGTGAGGATTTAATGAGTTAATTGTATGAAATGATTGGTTTAGTTTTTGGCACATAGGAAATGTTTGAAAATGCTGTTCCCTTCTCTGTTGTTTGGAATCCAGAGTTTCAAGGGAAATGACAGCTGACAAGCCATTTTTAAAAGGAAGTGTTCCTTCCTTTCTGGAAGTGTTACCTTAAGAGATTGTATCCTGATCTCCCTTCCCTGTCAAGGGTAGACTTTTCAAAACAAAAATAACTTATGACTTAGAAATACATGCTATGTGTACCAGAGGGTCAGGTCAGTATGAAGTATCTAGGAAATACTTGGCAATTCAAAGCCATATGTAAATAGCAAGAGCACACTTTCCAGGACTAAACGTCGTCTCTGTTTGCACTGTTGGCCTAGGACCGTCATCTCTCAGTAAAAATAGCAGGAGAAAACCTAGAAATCTACTTTTGGGTAGGAGAATGTGATCAGTTATAACTAAAAGTTGACAACTAAGTTATACAAGCTGGATTTAGAAAAGGCAGAGGAACCAGAGATCAAATTGCCAACATCCGCTGGATCATAGAAAAAGCAAGAGAGTTCCAGAGAAACATCTACTTCTGCTTTATTGACTACATCAAAGCCTTTGACTGTGTGGATCACAACAAACTGTGGAAAATTCTTCAAGAGATGGGAATACCAGACCACCTGACCTGCCTCCTGAAAGATCCGTAGGCAGGTCAAGAAGCAACAGTTAGAACTGGACATGGAACTGAAGACTGGTTCCACAACGGGAAAGGTGTACGTCAAGGCTGTATATTGTCACCCTGCTTATTTAACTTACATGCAGAGTACATCATGAGAAATGCTGGACTGGATGAAACACAAGCTGGAATCAAGATTGCCAGGAGAGATATCAGTAAGCTCTGATATGCAGATGACACCACCCTTATGGCAGAAAGTGAAGAGGAATTACAAAGCCTCTTGATGAAAGTGAAAGTGGAGAGTGAAAAAGTTTGCTTAAAGCTCAACATTCAGAAAACGAAGATCATGGCATTTGGTCCCATCACTTCATGGGAAAGAGATGGGGAAACAGTGGAAACAGTGTCAGACTTTATTTTGGGGGCTCCAAAATCACTGCAGGTGGTGATTGCAGCCATGAAATTAAAAGACGCTTACTCCTTGGAAGGAAAGTTATGACCAACCTAGACAGCATATTCAAAAGCAGAGACATTACTTTGCNTTGGCCTCCAGTGCCCGTTGTGCCAACCACGACCAGGGTGGGTCCTGCTCTTCCTCACCAGCTTGGTCTCGATGTCTCTCACTCTAATCTCCACATGGCTTCTCTGTGAACCCATATTCTGACCACACCCACCTTCTCTCAGATGCCTCTATCCTTAGGAGCTGAGTCATTCATTTGCATCTTCTGAACAATTCATGCCTGCATTTTCTGAACAATTCCTTCATGTTTCTATTCTAAAAAAACCTTGCTGTCTTTAAGAATCTTACCTCCTCTGCAGCCCTTTCAAGTGGTTCTTTTCTCTTCCTGATCCACTGCTGGGATTGGAAGCAGGTGAAATGTACCCCTAAGTCCTCCTTTCTGCTTTCAGATGAACTTTTCCTACTCCTTAAGACAACCAGTTCTGAATATCAGATCCTTAGACCAGACCACACTGTCCCTCATCCTAGTAATTGTTTTCTCCCCCTTACCTCAGCCCTTACTACTAAGGTCATACCTTGTCATTATCAATTACAACACCCTCCCTAATCTCAATTTCAGGTACCCCATTTTCTAGAAACAACCGACTTTCTCCCTCTAGTAGTAAAACTCCAACAAATCATTCTCCATCAGTACCTTCAACCCACTAAACCCAAGTGTTCAATGACTTTCATGGCATGAACCCCCTCCTCCTTCTTTTGTAGACATCTTTGCTACTGGTCTTTGCCTTGGCCATTCTGCTCCCACCATGTGAGCGTTCTTGCTCTTACTTAACTATGCCTGGCATCCTCCTGGCTCAGGGCTTTCACACGTGCTGTTCCCCTTCCTTGTCACGTGTGAGCCTTGCTCCCTCACCTCTTTCAAATCTTCATTCCAGCATCAGTCTGTGAGACCTTTGCTGACCATCCTATTTAAAATTGTGTCTCTTTCCTGAGGACATTCTGTCTCCCTTCCATGCTTAGGTTTCCCACCCCCCGCATAAATTTAATTTTTATTTTATATTGGGCTATAGTTGATTTACAATATTGTGTTAGTTTTGGGTGTACAGAAAAGTGATTCAGTTACACATATGCATACATTCATTCTTTTACAAATTCTTTTCCCATATAGGTTATTACAGAATACTGAATAGAGTTCCCTGTGCTATACAGAAGGTCCTTGTTGATAATCTGTTTTATATATAGTAGTGTGTATATATGAATCCCAAACTCCCCCTATCCAGGTTTCCTTCCTCCCTGCAACTTTCATCTTTGGTAACCATAAGTTTGTTTTCAAAGCCTGTAAGTCTGTTTCTGTTTTGTAAATAAATTCATTTTTGTATCATTTTTTTAGATTCCATGTGTANTTGTTGATAATCTGTTTTATATATAGTAGTGTGTATATATGAATCCCAAACTCCCCCTATCCAGGTTTCCTTCCTCCCTGCAACTTTCATCTTTGGTAACCATAAGTTTGTTTTCAAAGCCTGTAAGTCTGTTTCTGTTTTGTAAATAAATTCATTTTTGTATCATTTTTTTAGATTCCATGTGTAAGCGATATCATATGACATTTGTCTTTCTCTGTCTGACTTACTTCACTTCATATGATAGTCTCTAGCTGCAACTCTCTTGGTACAAATGGGATTGTTTTATTCTTTTTTCATGCCTGAGTAATATTCCATCACGTATATATATACCGCATCTTCTTTATCCTGTCCTCTGTGGAAAGACATTATGTTGTTTCCATTTCCTGGTTATTTTAAACCACACTGCACTGGGGTGCATGTATTTTTTTGAATTGTGGTTTTCTCTGTATGGATGCCAAGCAGAGGGATTGCAGTATCATATGGTAGTTCTTTTTCGGTTTCTTAAGGAACCTCCTTATTGTTCTCCATAGTGGCTATACTGATCTACATTCCCACTGACAGTTTGGAGAGTTCATTTTCTCCACACCCTCTCCATGATCATCTTTTTAACTGGTGTGAAGTGTTACCTCTTTGCAGCTTTGATTTGCATTTCTCTAGTAATTTGTGATGTTGAGAATCTTTTCATGTGCCTCTTGGCCATCTGTATGTCTTCTTTGGATAAATGTCTGTTTAGATCTTCTGCCCATTTCTTGATTGGTTTGCTTGTTTTTTAAATACTGAACTGCAAGAGCTGTTTGTATATTTTGGAGATTAATCCTTTGTCAGCCACATCATTTGCAAATAATTTCTTCCATTCTGTGGCTTGTCTTTTTGTTTTGTTTAATGATTTCCTTTGCTTTGTAGAAGCTTTTAAGTTTAATTAAGTCCCATTTGTTTATTTTTGTTTTTATTTTGCCTATGTTTTTCTCTAAGAGTTTTATAGTATCTGTCTTACATTTAGATCTTTAATTCATTTTGAGTTTACTTTTGTGTATGCTGTTAGAGACTATTCTAATTTCATTCTCTTATATGTAGCTGTCCAGTTTTCACAGCACCACTTATTGAAGAGACTGTTTTTTCTATTGTATATTCTTCCTTCTTTTGTCATTGTTTAATTTGCCATAGGTTCATGGGTTTATTTCTGGGCTTTCTGACCTGTTCTATTGATCTACATTTTTGTTTTTGTACCAGAACCATACTATATTGATGACTGTAGCTTTGTAGTATAGTCTGAAGTCAGGGAACCTGATTCCTCCAGTTCTGTTCCCACCCCACCCCTCCACCCCCTCAGGATTGCTTTGAACCTTTAGATTGCCTTAATCTAAGAACATCTGTTGGCATCATCTTTGATTTCTTTCATCAACATCTTATATTTTTCAGAATACAGGTTTTTGATTCCTTAGGAATGTATATTCCTAGGCCTTTTATTTTCCCTGTTTGGGTTTTATTTATTTTCTTTCTTGTTATTTCCACCCACTGACATGTTAGTTTCAGGAAATCAGGCATTTTTGTTTATTTTGTTCACTGTCTGAAAAAGAACTTGGCATTAACTAGGCCCTCCTTACTAATCACCAAAAGTATGAATGAATCTGGTATGTATTAGAGCACATAGAGGGGTAGAAGTTAATGCATATGAGAAAATATTGAAGTTTAGAGTGGGGACATTTTCTTCTAAATCTGGGTAGCACTTAGAACAATGGAGAGATCTGGAAGAACTTCATGAGTGGTTTGGCATTTCATCTGTGATTTGATGGTTACATAGAGTTTTATCATGTAAAGAAGAGACTCCAGACCAAAAAATAGACATTGTCCATGATTGAAGTCAGAAAGCAGGGTCAGATGGGAACATTATTGGTACAGAAAAATGAGCATGTGCTTGTAATAATCCTTTTATTTCATAATTGAATCTTTTTACTCACTTTTACAAATGGCATATCAAAATTACAACTATATTCATCTTTCACATTCCTAGTTTAGTGAAATCTGTGGTTAATCCATTTCTGAAGGACAAGATAAATTTGAAAGTTTCCTGTCAAATTTGGAGTATAAATATGGTCCAAAAATGGCAGACTTAACCACCATTTGCTCTGTGAAACCTCAGGAAATGCACTTCTTTATTTCAAAAAGTCCTTCTTCAGGTGGATGCTAATTTTATTAAGCTTGTCCATCATCTTCCTGTTTGAAAAACAATGTAGTATCTTTTTTCTTGGATTTTGCCATCACACACACATCTGATGTGATCCTGGATTTTGTTTGTGTTTTGAATTTCCTCATCTGAGAGAGTTATTGTCTAGAAATGTCAGCTTGCATTTCTTAATGATTCATGTTTATTTGACCTTTACAATGTCACCATTCTAGTCACAAAAGTTGTAGTAGGAAAAATACTGCCAGTTGTAAAAACTCATAGAGGAAAGCATCAAATTTTACCATAGTGTATATGAGTAAAGTGCTTAAAACATGAACTTCAAGTATCTTTTGTCTGATTAGATATAATCAATTTCATGACAGCATAATGATTAATATCTTCTGAAGATTTTAAAAAATTCCTCCTAGGTAGGTAAAATAATTATTTTTAGTATAGAGTAGGTCCAGATTACTGAAAGTATGGATGCTTCTCTTGTTAGCATCCTATGTGGCATTTTTCATGTAATGCTTAACTGAAATGAAACATAGTATGTTATATTTTATTTTAGGGTTAATTAATACCAGTTAAGCCAAGATGTTCCCTAGACTATGGAGAGAGACCAAGTTACTCTTCTCCTGTGGGTGTACTTGGAGATTTTAGCTCATTTTAATACAACATGTGGTATAGTTGTACATTTTAAAAATGATTTCAAGTTCAAAGTTCTCGTTCTATTTTAAATAAAGGTTTTATTTATCTTTGACATGGTCTGTGTGTATCGTTGCCAGATTTAGAAAACACAATACAAGTTCAATTTGACATCAAGTTAAATTTGAATTTCAGATAAACAAAGAATAATTTTTTAGTATAGACATATCCTAAGTATGTCATGGGACACACCTATACTAAAAAATTTGTCATTAAGCAGGTGTTCTGTATTTTTTTTGGGCAATCTACCTGGATGACAAATGCAAAAATGGCCCCAAACCTTCTCTCCTCTGTATCTACCCCTTTTGCAGTAACAATTGTTATTTTAAGTCCTTAAGTTTTACTTAGCAAAGGAAACTGATCTAGTCTAACAATGCAAAGGGGAGCTAGGCATTTTTTTAAAACTAGAGGAAAACTCATAGATTGTGCTGAATTTTAAAGGCCACAGATGAAAGTAAGGTAAGAGGTATTTTTTGTAATTAATTTTGAGCAAATAATGCTTGAGGATGACTTCAAGAAATCAGAGGAAATTGCTTGTTGAATACACTTGGGCCCACAGGGAAAAAATTCACTTTTGTAAAAAGACATTGCATGTTTGGCCATGTAATGTTCGTAAAGGGTAGAATGCCTGCTGAGGGCTTCCCACTTTCTACTTTCCTTCTCTGAAAACCTTTTCAGGATACCTTCCTTTTTAACCAGCGTTTTGCATACACCTTTGGTGACTGATTACTGAGGTTAAGATTCTGGTGGGGGTGGGGAAAGAACTTTCATATATCTCTGCATCACCAATTAGCCAGTTAGTCAACCGCTGCTTGTCAACTAGTCAAATGATCAATGTTCATGGGCTCTCAAGGGTCCAGAGAAGAGAGATGGATGGCTTAGCAGTAGTAGAAGAGAGAATAAACAGGGGAAAGCTCAGTTTTTATCTCTGGGGACCACCGGATGTCTGGGTTTTGACTCTTGATCAAGAAAAGGGTGGTGGGATTTATAAGGTGGTGTTTAAAGTGCCAAACTCTGTGGGTGACCACCAGAATCAGTTTTCACTGAAAGTTTTCTAGTGATCTCACTGGTTAGTCAGCCTGCCTCGTATATGTGGCCCCAGGAATATACGATCCCCATTGGGAACCTCAACTTTGAACTCTCCTGAAGCTTAGGTTCCTTACATAATTGTGGGTAGTTCAGTTCTAAAACAGATGTGATCAGGTCCTTGTGGGACTAAGGACACTGGGAGTGTGTTCATGGGAGGTTAGGCAGACCTTCCTGTGCTTGCCTGGGCAACTTTTCTCTTTCTCCATGGCATCCATTATCTTTCAGTAAAATCCCTGTGAAGTGTGTGTATGCTCTGTGGAGTGTGGTGAGCCCTTTCCAATACCCTAACACAGGAAATCTTTGTACTCATAATGATCAAGGGCAAGTTAGTGAGGAGGGCATGGCATCCCACTCCGGTGTTCTTGCCTGGAGAATCCCATGGACAGAGGAGCCTGGAGGGCTACAGTCCATAGGGCTGCAAAGAGTGGGACAGGACTGAAGTGACTTAGCATGCACGCACACAATGATAGATTTAGTTTGCATTGCCTGAAGAGCACACTGTGTAGGCTAGAAGATGGTGGAAGAAGAAAGTCCTGCAGGGAGACGTGTCGATGCTGACCTGTAGTGTTAAGCAAGTGGAACCAGGGCTGCCGCATGAGTCTGGAGAACTGGCAGGAGACAGCATGCCCATCCCCCAGGTTGGGGGATGTTCTACGCCTGTAGCACTTGGAAGGCTTTGTCAGCAGCAGTGAGACTTAATGTTACTTGAAATAGAGTATAGAATATTAGAAGATACATCCTACTTCTTGAGGGGATCTGGGTAAGAAAGAGAAAGCTTGAATGAGCATTTCCTGGGTATTGATGAATTCTCAGCTGAGAGAAATGAAAAGAGGTAGAAGAATGAGACCTGGAGGGCTCCATGCCTTGAAAAGCCAGATATTTTTCAGCAGAAATCTCAACAGGAACTCCAAGGCCTGGCAGAGTGATGACGGTAGACTGGAAGAGTCTGGTCCTGATCTCAGCACTGTGTGGAGGAACACCACACTTCATTTGGGGATTCCATTTACTTTCAGTTCAGTCACTCAGTCATGTCTGACTCTTTGTGACCCCATGGACTGCAGCATGCCAGGCCTCCCTGTCCATCACCAACTCCTGGAGTTTACTCAAACTCATGTCCATCGAGTCGGTGATGCTATCTAACCATCTCATCCTCTGTCGTCCCCCTCTCCTCCTGCCCTCAATCTTTCCCAGCATCAGGGTTTTTTCCAATGAGTCGGTTCTTCGCATCAGGTGGTCAAAGGATTGAAATTTCAGCTTCAGCATCAGTCCTTCCAATGAACACCCAGGACTGATTTCCTTTAGGATGGACTGGTTGGATCTCCTTGCTGCCCATGGGACTCTCAATCATCTTCTCACAGTTCCAAAGCATCAATTCTTTGGCGCTCAGCTTTCTTTATGGTCCAACTCTCACATCTACACATGACGACTGGAAAAACCATAGCTTTGACTAGATAGGCCTTTGTTGGCAAAGTCATGTCTCCTGCTTTTTAATATGCTGTCTAGGTTGGTCATAGATTTTCTTCTGTTCACTTAGCTACCTTTTATTGAACACACGCTATTAGTTATGCTATCCTGGGGTGGGGGCAACCCCATCTTATACAAATTTTTCATTTTTTAATCAGAAATTTTTTTTTGAAATTCATAAGGGAAATGTCTCCCTTATCTATTTTTTTTTTTTAATTTTACCAACTTCTCATTGTCCTCTTCACATCTTTCACATTTTTAAGCAAAGTATGGAATTGTTATCAACATTGGGTTGTGGGCTTGGTGTCTGCTAGGAACTAGGAGATGATAAGACCCTGTGGTTTTACATGGAATGAATGAATGTATCAGAGTTTGTTGAGAGAAGTGTGGTCAACATTTGTGGAGGTTGTGTGTGTGTGTGTGTGTGTGTGTGCACACGCTCAGTTGCTAAGACATGTCCGACTCTTTGTGACCACATGGATGGTAGCCCACAAGGGTCCTCTGTCCATGGGATTCTCCAGACAAGAATACTGGAGTGGGTTGCCATTTCCTCTTCCAAGGCATCTTCTGGATCCAGGGATCAAAGCTGCATCTCTTGCATCTCCTGCATTGGCAAGCAGATTCTTTACCACTGAGCCACCTGGGAAGCCCATGGAAGTTACAAATCCAGTTTTCAACTACTATTCTTCTCTGTAACTAAGATGCTGGGAACTCTGTTTGCCATGTACCCTAGAAATGAGCTGATATAATTTAAGGTGGGCATTCTGGACATTCACTCACAGATGTGGCTCCCTTATTATGGTTATTTTACACCTCCACAGACCTGTCTTACCTGTTCTGCTTCTTGAATCTCCATGAGCATGAGATATTTCTCATTCTTGTTTCCTGCTTCTCCAACCAACAGCTATCTCCTGCCATACTTCATGAAACTAAGTATCTCAGTCTCCTGGTGCTGTCATATAGAATAGTATAGTATAGAATGGGAATTTAACAACAGACATTTATCTTCTCACAGTCTGGAGGCTGGAAGTCCAAAATCAGGATGCTTGAACTTTTTCTTCTAAGGCTACTCAGTGATCAATGCAAAGAAATAGAGGAAAACAATAGAATGGGAAAGATTACAGATCTCTTCAGGAAAATTAGAGATACCAAGGGAACATTTCATTCAAAGATGAGCACAATAAAGGACGAAAATGGACTGGACTGAACAGAAGCAGAAGATATTAGGAAGACGTGACAAGAATACATACAACTATACAAAAAAGATCCTTACTACCCAGATAATCACGATGTTATGATCACTTGCTTAGAGCCAGACACCCTGGAATGTGAATCAAGTGGGCCTTAGGAAGAATTACTACGAACAAAGCTAGTGGATGTGATGGAATTCCAGTTGAGTTATTTCAAATACTAAAAGATGATACTGTGAAAGTGCTGCACTCAATATGTCAGCAAATTTGGAAAAGGCAGCAGTGGCCACTGGATCACAACAAACTGTGGAAAATTCTTCAAGAGATGGGAATACCAGGCCACCTGCCTTTTGAGAAATCTGTATGCATGTCAAGAAGCAACAGTTAGAATTGGACATGGAACAACAGACTGGTTCCAAATCAGGAAACGAGTAAATCAAGGCTGTAAATTGTCACCCTGCTTATTTAACTTATATGCAGAGTACGTTATGAGCAACACTGGGCTGGATGAAGTGCAAGCTGGAATCAAGTTTGCCGGGAGAAATATCAATAACCTCAGATATGCAGATGACACAACTCTTATGCAGAAATTGAAGAGGAACTAAAAAGCCTCTTGATGAAAGTGAAAGAGGAGAGTGAAAAAGTTAGCTTAAAGCTCAACATTCAGGAAACTAAACTAAGATCATGGCATCTGGTCCCATCACGTCATGGGAAATAGATGGGGAAACAATGGAAACAGTGACAGACTTTGTTTTTTTGTGCTCCAAAAATCACTGCAGATGGTGACTGCAGCCATGAAATTAAAAGATGCTTACTCCTTGGAAGGAAAGTTATGACCAACCTAGATAGCATATTAAAAAGCAGAGACATTATCAACATTAAAAAGCAGAGACTTAGCCAACAAAAGTCTGTCTAGTTAAAGTTATGGTTTTTCTAGTAGTCATGTATGGATGTGAGAGTTGGACTATAAAGAAAGCTGAGTGCCAAAGAATTGATGCTTCCAAACTGTGCTGTTGGAAAAGACTCTTGAAAGTCCCTTGGACTGCAAGAAGATCCAACTAGTCCATCCTAATGGAAATCAGTTCTGAATATTCATTGGAAGGACTGATGTTGAAGCTGAAACTCCAATTCTTTGGCCACCTCATGTGAAGAGCTGACTCATTGGAAAAGACCAATTCTGGGAAAGAGTGAAGGTGAAAGGAGAAGGGGGTGGCAGATGAGATGGTCAGATAGCATCACTGACTCAATGGTCATGAATTTGAGCAGTCTCCTTGAGATAGTGAAGGACAGAGGAACCTAGCGTGCTGTAGTCCATGGAGTAACAATGAGTCGGACATGACTTAATGACTGAACACCAGCAAACGTCTCCCTTTCCCCAAGATCCTATCATAACTCATCCTTTTCTGTGCTTGGTGAAACACTCATGTTTCCTCTGGTGATTGGTCTCCCCTGTTGCTGCAGGTTAATAAACTTGGCTTTGTCAAGCTACAGATTTGTCCCCAATAGTCTTGATTAGATCGCCTTTATAAAAATGTGATGCATGGTATAACTACAGGTCTCATTCTTTCTTCTTACTTAAAAAAATACACTAGTTTTAAAAGAGACCTATACATGTTATTAGATGTAAATCTAATTCATTACTTTAATGGCTGAATAAAATTTCATTAAAAACACAGCCATACTCCACACACCATATATAAGTTTTTATCCATTCTGCTAGTATAGCCTATCTGATTGCCTTCAGGTCCTTGTTTACTAAAAGCAATGCATTTCCTCTTTTTAAAAAAATACACTAGTTTTAAAAGAGACCTATACATGTTATTAGATGTAAATCTAATTCATTACTTTAATGGCTGAATAAAATTTCATTAAAAACACAGCCATACTCCACACACCATATATAAGTTTTTATCCATTCTGCTAGTATAGCCTATCTGATTGCCTTCAGGTCCTTGTTTACTAAAAGCAATGTATTTCCTCTTACATTTTATTTTATTTTATTTTTTTATTTTTTTAGAGTGAACTGTACTTTAATTTACTGGCATTGTCAATCTGTGAACAAGACAGGTATTTTTTTCTTTTTCCATGAAGGGAGATGGTTTCCAATTTGCTATAATATGTGCCTACAGCTTCACCTTGAACATGCAGCATTCAGGCTGTACTCAGGGTAGATTATTCCTTTTTCACTTTCACAGTTTTTATGCTGCTGCCAGAAGTCTTCATGGCGTTTGCTTTGAATTCGGTCTTCAGTGCATCTCTGACTGCTTTTGCACAGATCTGGGAGTATCGGATATAGCTGAGTCCAGCCTGTCGCCAGTACGCCACCATGATGTTGTGAGAGGGGGCGCATCGGGCTGAATTGTGAAGACCTGTCAATGTCGGCTCAGCATGTGGCCCAGGTGCCCTCCTCTTGCATTTTATTGTATGGGCCTACTTGAGGATTTTCTGGGATGTATATATATATGATCCGGTACTGCTGGGTTCTAAGATATACTGCCAGAACAGTAGCCCAGATTTACATACCAGCACTCGGTATCATTGTCTACTACCAAATATTTTTCTATTTGATGGGTATATTCCTTTTTCATTCTGATTTATATTTCTTTGAGCATGAGTGAAGTCAAGCTTGTTTTCTATACTGATTTCGTATGTAGTGTGCGTCCATGAATTCACTGTTAATAATCTCTTTCTTTAAAAACAAAAAAACACAGAGGGGCAGGGAGAGGGTGGGACAAATTGAGAAACTACCATTGACATATACACTTCCATGTGTGAAATAGGTAGGTAATGGGAAGCTGGTATATGACCCAGGGAATGCAACCTGGCATTCTGTGAAGACCTAGAGGAGTGGCGTGGGGTGGGGGGTGGAAGGGAGGCTCAACAGGGAGGGGACAGATATACGCTTATGTATGTGTATGTGTATACACAATATATATACTGATTTTTGTTGCTGTACAGAAGAAACCAACACAACATTGTAAAGCAATTATCTTCCAATTAAAAAAAAAAGTTAAAAAAATAAAAAGGTGAAAACAAAAGCAAACAACCCCTGGGCTTTCTGTCTTTATAGAAATAAAGTGTAAGAGCTAGTCTTTACCTTATTGTAATGTAAAGTTAAGCAGAAGTTAGAGAACAACGGAGACATTACTTTGAACAACAGAGACATTACTTTGCCAACAAAGGTCTGTCTAGTTAAAGCTATGGTTTTTCCAGTGGTCATGTATAGATGTGAGAGTTGGACTGTAAAGAAAGCTGAGTGCTGAAGAATTGATGGTTTTGAATTGTGGTGTTGGAGAAGACTCTTGAGAGTTCCTTGGACTGCAAGGAGATACAACCAGTCCATCCTAAAGATCAGTCCTGGGTGTTCATTGGAAGGACTGATGCTGAAGCTGAAACTCCAATCCTCTGGCCACCTGATGCGAAAAACCGACTCATTGGAAAAGACCCTGATGCTGGGAAAGATTGAAGGCGGGAGGAGAAGGGGATGACAGAGGATGAGATGGTTGGATGGCATCACTGACTCAATGGACATGGGTTTGGGTAGGCTGCAGGAGATGGTGATGGACAGGGAGGCCTGGCGTGCTGTGATTCATGGGGTCACAAAGAGTCAGACGCGACTGAGCAACTGAACTGAACTGAAAGAACAACAGAGGGCTTTACTGTGTGATAATCCCTTGAAACTGGAGCCATGAGCAGGGGGAGAGGCTTGGAAGTACTGGAAAGAGGTAAACATGGAGGAAGAATGATGCTTCTGCTGTGGTGGAAGCATGGACAAAACCCAGAGGGCGAAAGGCAGTTGTTGGTTCCAGAAGAAGCAAGATGACTAGCTTCCGTGGAGAGTCTGCTTGGGATAGTGGTAATCACATTTGGACAAAGAAGACTTAATCACTATGACGAATTAGCAGGTCCCCGAGCAGAGAAACAACATGGTCAAAGGTAGTTGCCACGGTTTGAATGTTAGTGTCCCTCACCTCTGCCTCTCCCCAATCGCAGCAAATTTGTGTATGGAAATCCTAACCCCAAATATGATAAGATTAGGAGGTGGGGCCTTTGGGAAGTGCTTCAGCTCTCATGAACAGGATTTATTTCCTTGTTCAGTCACTCATTTGTGTCTGACTCTTTGCAACCCCATGGACTGCAACAGGCCAGGCCTCCCCATCCTTCACCATCTCCCAGAGCTTGCTCAAACTCATGCATCAAGTCGGTGATGCCATCGAACTATCTCATCCTCTGTCATCCCCTTCTCCTCCTGCCTTCAATGTTTCCGAGCATCAGGGTCTTTTCAAATGAGTCAGCTCTTTGCATCAGGTGGCCAAAGTATTGGAGTTTCAGCCTCAGCAACAGTCCTTCCAATGAATACTCAGGACTGATCTCCTTTAGAATGGACTGGTTGGATCTCCCCGCAGTCCAAGGGACTCTCAAGAGTCTTCTCCAACACTATAGTTCAAAATCTTCAGTTCTTTGGTGCTCAGCCTTATTTACGATCCAACTCTCACATCCATACATGACTACTGGAAAAACCATTGCTTTGACTCTACTAACTTTTTTTGGCAGAGTAATACCTCTGCTTTTTAATATGCTGCCTAGATTTGTCATAGCTTTTCTGCCAAGGAGAAAGCATCTTTTAATTTCAGGGCTGCAGTCACCATCTGCAGTGATTTTAGAGCCCCAAAAAGAAAATCTGTCATTGTTTCCCCATCTATTTGCCAAGAAGTGATGGGACCAGATGCCATGATCTTAGTTTTTTGAATGTTGAGTTTTAAGGTGACTTTTTCACTCTCCTCTTTCACTTTCATCAAAAGGCTCTTTAATTCCTCTTCACTTTCTGCCATATGGGTGGTGTCATCTGCATGTCTGAGGTTATTGATATTTCTCCTGGGAATCTTGATTCCAGCTTGTGATTCATCCAGCCAGGCATTTTGCATGATGTATTCTGCATATAACTTAAATAAGCAGGGTGACAGTACACAGCTTTGACGTACTCCTTTCCCAGTTTTTAACCAGCTTGCTGTTCCACGTTCACCTCTTAACTGTTACTTCTTGACCTGCATACAGGTTTCCACCAGGTCAGGTGGTCTGATGTTCCCATCTCTTTAACAGCTTCCCACAGTTTGTTGTGATCCACACAGTCAAAGGCTTTACCGTAATTAATGAAGCAGAAGTAGATGTTTTTCTGGAATTCTCTTGTTTTTTCTATGATCCAATGGATATTGGCAATTTGATCTCTGGTTCCTCTGCCTTTTCTCAATCCAGTTTGAACATCTGGAAGTTCTCAGTTCATGAACTGTTGAAGCCTAGCTTTAAGGATTTTGAGCATTACCTTGNGGAGTTGCTGATGGACAGGGAGGCCTGGCGTGCTGCAGTCCATGGGGTCACAAAGAGTCAGACATAACTGAACAACTGAACTGAACTGAAGTTATACTATTTTGGAGAAGTTCTTTCTTCAGCAAAAAGGCTAGACCTAAAGATGTCAATTATTCTATGTATCTTTCATACATTCTGCCTATATCTAAACTTTTATACATGAGGATGCTTTCATATTTGTTCTTTCTGTTTAATTTAGAGCTTTGATATTACACATACGCTCAAAGCAATGAACATCATTGAGGTGCGTTTCCAGTCACCAGTGACATATGCGAACCAGAGGAGTGGACGTCACACGGCCTACTGGGTGCCCCCCAGCTGCCCTCCACCCGTGCAGGAGGGTGAATGCCATGTCAACTTTATTCGCAAGGTAAAGGTCTCACCGTGGAGGGGCTTTAGCCCTAAGGATGGGATGATGGTATATGAAATGCTTGTTTGAAGACTCCAGTTGTATATCAGAAGATAGGCATTTCTCTCCTGCCCCTCAGTGGGATTTATAGTGAAAATTAGAAATCAGAACCAAAAGTTATATGAATTTTTGAGGAGAACTTTTCTTTATAGGTTCCCTTCTTGAGGAGTACCTAAGAACTTAGATAACATTGGAAAAAGAAGAAAAATGGGTGACTGATAACGCACCTTTACAATTTTTCTTTTGGCTATACCACGAGGCTTGCAGTGTGTTTGTATCCTGACCAGGGATCAAACCCATGCCCCTTGCAGTGGAAGGCCAGAATCCTAACTACTGGACTGCCAGGGAATTCCTGCTTTTCAATTTTTTTTAAAAGCACTTAAGTTTATCAAGCTTTACATCAGACTGTAGGGTTCATATTTATGAGCAATAGTTGTTACTAGCCTTCTGCAACTGTTCATGCATATACTGATGTGAGATATTTTCCTGCCAGGTTCTCATAACATGTAACAAAAGATAACAAAGCCACAGGTGATTAATTTCCTTTGAGTCTGTTCTCAATCTAGATGACTAATACAGGGATGAATTCGTATATTATGTCACACTTAGTTTTTAATTTAATTTTTATTTTTAAAAAGTTTAATTGTGGTCAAATACACATAACACAGTATTTACCATCTTAATTCTTTTAGGTGTCATTCAGTAATATTAAATATATTCACATTATGTGAAATCAGTCTGCAGAACTGTTTCATCTTGCAAAGCAAACTCTGTACTCATTAAAAAAAATAACTCCCCACTTTCCCCCAACTCTCAGCCCCTGGCAACCACCATCTTTCAGATTCTAAGAGTTTTAGTCCTCTAGCTACTTCATACCGGTAGAATCATACGATATTTGTCTATTTGTGACTTAGTTCACTTAAACAATCTTTTATAACCTGATTTTGGATGTGCTCTCATCACTGCTCTATTCTGTGAGTTAAAAGTGATTCATTGGGTCATATCATACTGAGATATCAATATAATGTCTTCAAGGTTCATCTATATTGTAGCACGTGCCAGAATTTCCTTCCTTTTTTAAGGCTAACTAATATTACATTGTCTATACATACCGTGGGAGCCTAAAGCTCATTGTGTCCAACACTGCACTTGGGGTCTGAACCCTGCTCCCAGGGCTCTCTGTCCCATTGAATGGAGTACCATTTGCAGCAGTTGCTCAAGCCAGAAACCTCAGTTATTTTTGATACCTCCCTGTCTCTTTTTTAAAAGAGATTCAGAAGTCCTTTTGATGATGTGGATGTTACCTTTTTAGCAGTTACTGAATCTGCTCATGCGTCATCTCTACTCCCACACTTGGGTTCCATCTGTTACCATTTCTTGCATCAGGTATTGCTCTGGTTGCACAGCTGGTACCCAGTGAGCTCATTTGCCTCACTCCAATTAATTTGCCCAAGGAACGGCCAGAGTGTTCCTTTAAGATAAAAATCATCGCGGCACTCCCACCCTGCCCCCCTTGAAACTCTTCAACAGTTTATCATTGCGTTTAGGCTAAAGCCCAAAGTTCTTAGCTAAGTTTGGCCCACATGCCCACTGTTCTAGTCTTCTGCTTGTCTCTTCCCACTGTTTTCATTTCCTGGAATGCACCATGTTCTCTAGCATCTTGAAGACTTCATACATGCTGTTCCTTCTGAAAGCATGCCTTCACTCCCCATCCCCTAAACACACTGGACAAGGGTACTCACCTTTCAAGTCTCTATTTAAGTCGCTATTATTCAGAGGAACTTGTCTTGACCCCAGTATATGTTCCTTGGCTATTTCCTTTATGACTGTTTGTTCAATTAGTTTCCTTTATTTTCCTTTATGACTATTTGTTCAATGCCTGATTCTCTTGCTATATACTGTGAGTGCTGTAAGCAGGAGGACTGTTTCTGTCTGGTATGTTAATATACTCCCAGGCTGAAACATAGAGAGCATTGCACAAATATTTTTGAATAAGTGAAAACCTTTATTTGGAGAGATTATATGAATTAGAGTGATTTGTAACCCTTGCTGGGGAAAATAATCTGCCTTAGAAGATGTTGAATATTTTTGCCCTCCTCTTTCTCTCTATCCCTAATAATATAATTACATATCTGAACTTAAAAACCCTACAGTAACTACCCCCAAGATGGTCTTCATTCTGAACATGAGATCTTTAAGTCCTGATTTTATGTGGATACAGATGCTGTGAAGTGGTTTTAGTTCTTTGTAATGGAAACACTGAATTTTCTCTGTTACAGAGAAGTACAGAACTTAGGAAATACTATCAAATGCTTAAATGAGAACAGTGTGGCCAGATCCTTAGGCCCTATTCTGCAAGTGCTCCCTTCAGGGAGATCTCAGTGCTTCCTGTGGTGCTTGTTCTCTTTTAAAAGCATAACTCAACCTCACACATTTTAATTGACTGTGTTTTGGAAATTTTTAAATTTTCTTTTATGAAGTGGAAGTTAGAAAAATTCTGCTCTGGTTACCTGTGTCAGTGTCTTAAGTCTTTTTTTTTTTCTTTTTTTATTAAGTGATGAGACTGGATGCCATGATTTTAGTATTTGAATGTTGAAGGCTTTTTTTTTTTTTTCTTTTTTCTTGCTGTTTTTTCTACTTTAAAAAATTTATTTATTTTTAATTGAAGGGTAATTGCAATAGGTGTCTAAATTCTGAACTTATTATTTCTGGGATGTAAGTTCAGAATCTAGGACTTCTGAATTCATCCTGGAGGAAATAGGGGTTTGCAAGTCTAGCCAGAGTCTCTTAAGTTTGTTTATGCATGTTTTTATCTTTCAGTATGTTTCCTCATTTTTTATAGTTAGAAGGAAAGTTATGACCAACCTAGACAGCATATTCAAAAGCAGAGACATTACTTTGCCAACAAAGGTCCGTCTAGTCAAGGCTATGGTTTATCCAGTGGTCATGTATGGATGTGAAAGTTGGACTGTGAAGAAAGCTGAGCGCCAAAGAATTGATGCTTTTGAACTGTGGTGTTGGAGAAGACTCTTGAGAGTCCCTTGGACTGCAAGGAGATCCAACCAGTCCATTCTAAAGGGGATCTTGTTTATGCATGTTTTTATCTTTCAGTATGTTTCCTCATTTTTTATAGTTAGAAGGAAAGTTATGACCAACCTAGACAGCATATTCAAAAGCAGAGACATTACTTTGCCAACAAAGGTCCGTCTAGTCAAGGCTATGGTTTATCCAGTGGTCATGTATGGATGTGAAAGTTGGACTGTGAAGAAAGCTGAGCGCCAAAGAATTGATGCTTTTGAACTGTGGTGTTGGAGAAGACTCTTGAGAGTCCCTTGGACTGCAAGGAGATCCAACCAGTCCATTCTAAAGGGGATCAGTCCTGGGTGTTCACTGGAAGGACTGATGCTAAAGTTGAAACTCCAATACTTTGGCCACCTCATGTGAAGAGTTGACTCATTGGAAAAGACTCTGATGCTGGGAGGCATTGGGGGCAGGAGGAAAAGGGGATGATAGAGGATGGGATGGCTGGATGGCATCACCGACTTGATGGACATGAGTTTGGGTGAACTCTGGGAGTTGGTGATGGACAGGGAGGCCTGGCGTGCTGCAGTTCATGGGGTCACAAAGAGTCAGACACGACTGAGCGACTGAACTGAACTGAACTGAACTGAGTAATAGTAGGTTCAGAGATATTTTGAAGAAATTTAAAGAGTATCTATTGTGTTGCTTCAGTGTAATATGCTTTTGAAGGATAAAGTACATAATTAGATTTTATAGTCTTGGAACTTTTTTCCAAATTTAACTATGCTGCCTAGGTTGATAGATTAGTTATTGTATTATCTATTGCTGTGTAACAATTACTCCAAAAGTTATCAGCTTAAAACAACATTTGTTATCACAGTTTCTGTCAGGAATGCAGGTGTGTCTTAGCTGGGTACTTCTGGCTCAAGGTCACTCGTGAGGTTACTGACAAACTCTGGACCGGGGCTGCAGTCACTTTAGGCCTGGGTGAGGCCTGCCTTAGCTCCACCATGTGCTTATTGGTGGACCTGAGATGGGCCTCCAGGCTCACTCATGTGGGCCTCTTCCAGAATTGCCTCACAGCATGGCAGCCAGCTTCTCTCTTGGCCAAGAGAGAGCTGAGTGAGCGCCTAAGAGAGAAAGTATAGTCTTCTATAACCTACTTTTGGACATGCTCTCATCGCTGCTGTATTCTGCTGGTTAAAAGTGATTCATTAGGTCATGTCATACTCAAGGGAAGGGGTTACACTAGGCTGTGAATACCAGGAGTGGTGCATTGTGGGTCATTTTAGATGCCGTGAATGGGACACACACACACTATCATAGACTGAATTCTGTGCCCCCACCCCCAAATTTATATATTGAGGTGCTGACCCTGGATAAGATCAAAATGTCTCCCTGTTTGGAGGTGAGAACTTTAAAGAGGTGATTAAGTTAAATGAGACCATTAGGATTAGTCCTAATCCAGTATCATTCCCTGTAGCTCAAACAGTAAAGAATCTGCCTGCCATGCAGGAGACCAGGGTTCGATCCCTGGGTTGGGAAGTTCCTCTGGAGAAGGGAATAGCAATCCACTCCAGTGTTCTTGCCTGGAGAATTCCATGGACAGAGAAGCCTGGTGGGCTATAGTCCGTGGGGTAGCAAAGAGTCAGACCTGACTGAGCAACTCACACAGTATCATTGATGTCCTTATCGGAAGAGGAAATTTGGACAACATTAAGGGTGTCTGTGTGTGTTCACAGAAGAGGCTGTTAAGGGCTCTGTGAGAAGGCGGCCATCTGTAAGCCCAGGAAACCAAACCTGCCAGCACCTTGATCTTGTACTTCCTTGCCCCTAGAACTGTGCAAAACTTAACTGCTGTTGTTTAAGTCACCCAGTTTGTGGTGTTTTGTTATGGCAGCCCTGGCAAACCGATACACACATACGTACTATTGTAAAAGAAAAGGTTTTCATAATGTTTACGTCTCCTGGTAATTAGAGTCTATCTTCTTTTTTCCCCTTGAAATTACAGATGCAGTGTTCCTTTGGTTGGGACTGGGGACCTTCTTTTCCTACCCAGGGCATCTGGAAAGATGTTAGAATTGAAGCCTATAATATTTGTCATCTGAACTACTTCATGTTTACCCCCATCTATGGTAAGCTAAGAGCTGTGATTTTTTTTGTTTTTCTTTTCTGAGCCTCCTCTGTATTATAAACATTGGCTTTATAATTTGAATATACAAATATACAGCTGACCTTTGAACAACATGGGTTTGAACTGTGCAGGTCCACTCATATGTTTTAATGCGTTTGTTTTAATGAATACTACAGGCCTGCATGATCTAAGGTCTGTTGAATCCATGATTCAGAACTGCAGATACAGAGGGCTGACTTTGAGCATCAGTAGATTTTCGTCCTGGTCCTCCAGCAGGTCCTGGAACCAATCTGTTGTGGTTAATGAGGAACAAGTGTACTTTTCAGAGACTTACTTAAAAAAAAAAAATTTATGGCACATTAAGTTTAGAAAAGTGAAAAATATGTACAAACTGATCTGTCATGAAAATATTTTTTCCATGGAAAAACCCAAACGAACTTTTTGGCCAACCCAATATATAAAGCAGGTAAGTAGGTGGGTAGCTACTTTTTCATATATTCTGGAAAAAAAAAAAAAAAAAAGAGAGTAAGAAAGAAAGGAAGGAGGAGAGACGGAGGTGAGGAGGGAAGGAAAGAAGGAAGGAAGGAACTCTGTTTTCCCTAGCTATGTATTCTTTCTTAGAAGAGTGGGTCTGCTGGCTTGCACTCCTTTTTGCTGCCCCTGTAGTCACTTTCTGGAGAAGGCAATGGCACCCCACTCCAGCACTCTTGCCTGGAAAATCCCATGGATGGAGGAGCCTGGTAGGCTGCAGTCCATGGGGTCGCTAAGAGTCGGATATGACTGAGCAACTTCCCTTTCACTTTTCACTTTCATGCAATGGAGAAGGAAATGGCAACCCACTCCAGTGTTCTTGCCTGGAGAATCCCGGGGACAGGGGAGCCTGGTGGCTTCTGACTATGGGGTCGCACAGAGTCGGACACAACTGAAGCGACTTAGCAGCAGCAGCAGCAGCAGTAGTCACTTTCAGAACTCCATGGTGCTGAGTTCTTGGTTTGCTTAAATCACTGGGCTGACTTTCTATCACTGCACATTTTCTCCTCTGAAGGCCATGAGATACCAGCCTTGTTAAGAGTTGAAAGTAAACTGGAAGGCAAACAAGGCATTAAAGAAACTCTGGTAAGGTAAAGAATACTGCCTTTTCTTTTGAAAAGAGCATTGAGAAAAACCTCAGAAATCTCACAGATGTCAACAAATTGGTTGAGTGCTGGTCAAATGTTTGTTGAGCTCTTTGGTCAGCACTGCGTATGTTTGGCTTAGAAAAGAAATATAATGCGTTTACTGACACTGCAAGTTGGTTGTGGTGTGGAGGGGAGAAATAAACAGTGATCAAACCAAATTAGATTGTGTTGCAGTCTTCGGGATGGCGACCCCAGTAGTTTGGAAAATCAGAGATCAGAAGATTTGAGAAGTTAGAGAAGTCAGGGTGAAAGTGGAGGCAAATGGGATTTTAAATGGTAGCTCATGATGCTCAGTCCAGCTCACTGCAGGCCTAACTAGACGTCGTTTATATGCAAGGATGTGATGCGACATCAAGAATTCTGGTGTCTTAGGGCCCATTGACCCTAGATTGCCCCACATGGAGCCAAATCTGTTTTCTGAAGGCAGAAGATGAAAGCACATCAGAGATGGTTGATAATTGAGGAGGTTATTAGGTGCTGCTGGCATTTTTAAATGTCAAAAAGGCATTAGAGGCCCTGATGTAAATTGCACATATAAATGTGGCTATTTAGAGCTTTCTAGTTTAGTGTTTCTCAAACTATTCTTCAGAGACTCAACCCAAACTGAGCCTTGCTATAAAATCAAATACATAATGGTTCACTTTCCCCGACCCCCATCCATAATTTTTCTCAGGTATATATAATAAACCTACTGCAAGAGGGGGCCTGATTTTTCCAAAAGTTATTTATTCAATAGTTTTAAAGTTTAATCAGCATTTGGGTGGTTAGAAAAAGTGCTCTGAGTTCCAGTATTCTGATATCTGAAAAAATTTGAATAGCACTGCTCTAGTTTAATTTAAAAGCTTGAATATGAACCTAAATATTTCTTTCTGATTGTGAGTCATTAAGGTTCAGTTTATTAGCCATTAGTGACTAGGATGAATTTTATTTGAATTAAATCAATTTAAGTGATGCTTAAAATTTAATTTAGACTCACTGTAATTATCCATATCAAGTACATTTTTGATGTCTTATGACTACAGTATATTTTGTACTTAACAAAGAGAAAAATGTGTTTCCTGTTCAGAAGATGTGTCCTATGCATATAGAGCAGTATTTCTTATATTTTTGATAAATTTAATAGATTTCAATTTGGTTGCTTGATGTAATAGAGAAAATGGAAGCATAAACTTACAAAGCATTAGGAGAGAAACTTCCTTTAGGAGTTTTTCCAGATTTTTTTTTTTTTTTCAGTTTGTATTTGGAAGATAGCAATCATCACTGAAATCAATAGACATTTAAAAGTTGAAAAATAATAGAAAATAAACTAATATATTTTGGATACTTTTTGCATTTATTTTGTACACACTTTGAAGCAGGATTGTGAGTTGCCAAACATTTTTTAACAGGAGTAATTCAGAATCTAAAGTAGATACACATCATTTTCATTTAAAATCAAATACTGTATTCGCTTTTGAAATTGAAGTGTGAAATGAAGTTAATCAAATACTGATGTATTGATATGATTTTCTTTAAAACTTTATTAGAAAATATTTATTTGAATACATATATGTGTGCGTGAGAGAGACAGAGACATATATTCATGTATTGATCATCTCATATTTGTGACCTGATGTAAATTGTTCATATTAGGCCCTAAAATTTATTAGGGAGGGATGGTTGTTTGCTTTTATGAACTTTCCATAAGGTTATGTAGACATTTTAAGTCCAAATACATAATGTTCTCGTGAAACACTTCGTTGTTTAATCTGTTATTACCACAGTTAGAAAAAACCAGTGCAGAGATGTTTTTCTCCACATGTAGATCTTCCTCTTGAGCTGAGGTGAGCTGTGGGTCTTTGATCTGTGCTTGAGCGCTCCCATTCCTCAGAGACACTGCCTTCCAGACCCTATCCACATTTACCTGTTGCCTCAGCCTAGCACACCGCATCTCCTCATTCTTGAAGACCTAGCCTTTGTATTGGAGGAGTGGGCCCAGCTCCTAGCCAGGCTCTAGCCTGCCTAACAGAGGCCTATATTGAAGGTCACTGCTGCCCTTTGCTTACAGCTTTCTACAGAGCATATAATATTGCAATGTAGCAAAGACTTGTCCACCTTCCTCTGTTGTCGTTTAGTCGATAAGTTAAAGATAAGAGTGTCCCACTCTTTGCCACCCCATGGGCTATATAGCCCGCCAAGCTCCCCTGTCCACGGGATTTCTCAGGCAATAATACTGGCGTGGGTTGCCATTTCCTTTTCCAGTGGATCTTCCTGACCCAGGGATCAAAGTCACATCTCATGCACTGGTGGGTGAATTCTTTACCACTGACCAAGCTGAGAAACCTGTCAGGCTTGCTTAGTGCCTTGTATAAAGCATACATTTTCGAATGCAAGCATGCATTTTCTTGCGTTCATTTTGAATCACTTTTCATTACGCATAAAATGACAGTATTCAGCCTTGAAAATATATTTATGGGTAGGTAGGTTGTTTGAATAACCTCCTCTGATTTTTGTTGTGTAAGTCAATTTTTTTTCTTCTCTAGAACTTACCAGTTTATCCTTGTTTGGTGATGGGGTGGAGGAAGATGTTGCTTTGTGCCTGTTTTGTCTTGATTTCATCTTTGAGGATTTTGTCCTGCTGAGTAGGCAAGGAGATCTTGCTGCTTGGCAAAGAAGGGGAAAACAACTATTGTAACTACGTAAGCCTGCTTTTTGGGTAATACAAGCTGTATAGCTCTTTGAAAAGCAGCCACTGAAGTCTGTCCTGTAATTCCGGCAGAAGGATGGGAAAATACCCTATGTCTGAATTTAAACATTCTGAGGCTTGTTGTCACTGGTGTTCCCTCAGGTTCACTGCAGCTCTGCATCACCTATGAAAGACGCAAGATGCACCCCACAGGTAGAGAGAGAAGCTGGGAGGGGCTCAGCAGGGCTAAGGAATGCAGCCATCTTTGAAGAGCTTCCTCCTCAGTGAGATTAAGCATCTTTTTCATTTTACATAAGCAATCTACCAGCATTTGCCGATCCATCCCGTGCTAACCTGAGTGTGCTTCCATGTCCCTACTGGTTCTTAACCCACCCAGATGCCATCCTGTATTCTTAACCCAGACCTTTCGCGGATATTTTGTTTCTTTGGGTAGATCCAACATTTTTGCTCTTTGTGTTTGGAGTATAATTTATAGTGCCTGTCAAGATTCACAGACAGTAATTATTCAAGAAGTATATTTCCACTGTTCAGCAGAAATGCCCACATGACTAGTGTCATGCCTTTGTCATGTAGTTTAGATTACAAAGATGGTATTCTGACAAATACAGGATCTGGGCACCATGTAATTATGCACTTGGTGGAGGGTCAGACACAGTCTTTATGTTTGTAGATTTCAGTGTTTTTCCTTTTTTCTTTTTTACAAAGACTCTCATATTCAGAGGCTAGCATTCTATTGTACACCATTGAAGTGCTTTTTTTCCCATGTCACATATTTATTATTAGGACTTAGGACTCTGGAGGGCAAAAAGCACATTTGCTTTTGTTCTTCCTCATTGTTCAGTTTCGTTCTGTGTGTGCGTGCTAGCGTCCTTTTCTTTGATAGGCACCTCTGTGGGAGAGGCATGCAAGATGGAGAGCACTGGGGTCAGGAAACCTGGGACCTCGTCCTGTCCACTGGCTCAGGAACTTTGAGCTAATTCTGCAGTCAAGGCCTCAGATACCACGTCTGCAAAGTGACTAGTAGATCACCGTGTTTCCTCTGCCTCTAACATTTCACAGGTTCTTTCCCCATACTTGTAAATTACAGCACTCATTATAACCTAGTGAGGGCTTATGTGTGGAAGAACTCAGGTTTTTTGGAGCTAGATACGTGATTAAATGAAGATATTGATACTTGAGGCTTAATTACAATCAGTTAAAGCAAGGCTTCAGGTGGAGTTCTGAGTGTCTTTCTGGTCCTTATAGACACACTTGTGTGTGTGCTCAGCTGCTGAGTCACGTCTGACTCTTTGCGACCCATGGACTGTCACCCACTAGACTCCTCTGTCTGTTTGAATTAAGGTAATTCAGCCATCTTTCTATTTTTCTACTTCCATGACTTGTTTTCTTTTTTCTTTCTCTTAGACAACCCAATAAAGCTTTTTTTTTCCCTGACCACATCTTGACAAAAACTTGTACTACATGGGAGTGTTAAAGAAGCCGGCACATTTTAAGCTTTTAAATATATGTATATATAGTTATATTTATTTGGCTGCATTGGGTCTTAGTTGCGACATGGGAGGTCTTTGTTGTGAACTCTCAAGCTGTGGCACGTGGGCTCTGGAGCGCAAAGGTTCAGTAGTTGCAGCTCACGGGCTTAGTTGCTCTGTGGCACATAAGATTTTATTTCCCTAACCAGGGATTGAACCCACATTCTCTGCATTGCAAGCTGGATTCTTAACCATTGGACCATCAGGGAAATCCCATAAACAGCTTCAAAGGCTAGTGTATCGGCCACAATTGCACGCACTGGAGGTGTCCTGAAGATTGCTTGTATGAAGCAACAGCATACATTAATCTGGGCCTGGTTACCCTTTCTGCAAATTCCTGTTCAAGTCAGACTCATGCTAATTTGGTTGGTTCGTTGTTTTTAGAAACCTCACACTGAATCAGCCTTCAGAGAACTTGAGAATGATTCAGTGGCCAGAACTGTGTTCTCTGCCACGTCCTGGGTCGCCTGCCTGGTTGAGTTTGTGTGGAGCAAACGGTAAACTGCAGGGTCTTGTGCGGGGAACGGAGCATACGCTAGGACACTGCTGAGGCTGCAGGCCAGGGAAGGCCTTGGTTGTAGAGAGCGGGCATGCTGGCTTGTTCTCCAGCCTGCTCGGATGATGAGTTCCTGTCCTGTTTGGGCCCAGGGTTGATTAGTCAGGGTGAGGAAGGATGCAAAACTTGATGTAACTGAGGAGGATACCCGGGAGGGGATTTTGAATCATGTACTAACCTTTCTTCTTTATTCCATCTAGTACTTTGTCCAGTTTTGAAATGATCTTGCATTCAGATTCAGGAGAGCTGGGGGTGATAGGTATTCTTTAGGGAAGGATAATTTGTTAGTTTGCAAGAGAGGCTAGAATGCTGTGTTCTAGAAATGGGTCTTGATTTATAAGAGGGAGCGTTCCTTAACTACACGTAAGATTATACATTATAAAATTAGCCAGTGAAAAGGAGAGACTGGGTAATAACAGAAAATTATTGTTTAAGTGTGTTCTGTGAACCTGAACTACTGAAATTTTCCATGACTTCTGGTGTGACAGGTGGTACTCCATTTGGAAGATGGGAGAGCAAAATGTGTTGGTGTAGGGTTTGGTAATGACGATAGGTTTGTAAGTCTTCGTGTTGTGTGTTTAATTTTTCAGCCTTAGTTTTTTTCATTTCATGGCACTCAAGGAAAATAATGGGATGAGCTCCAGGGGTGTGATGGTTTATTTTAGAGCTTTCTGTGTTAGAAGCAGTAGACACTGGGCAATTTTGCCAGTAACCTTTGGGAGTTACTGTTACAGCTGAAAGCAGTTACAAGCAGCAGATTCTCTGTTGAAGAAGTGATAGGAAACAGCTGAAGAGCCTGCTTGACCTTAGTGGTTATTGGTTGGTAGGAGGGGCCTAGAGGGCAGAACTGAAACCTGTAGGTGGAAGGAAAAGTGGATTTGAGATCAGTGTAGAGAATGACCCCACTAGTCAGACGGTCAGTTCAGTCGCTCAGTCGTGTCTGACTCTTTGCGACCCCATGGACTGCAGCACGCCAGGCTTCCCTGTCCATCACCAGCTCCCAGAGCTTACTCAACTCATGTCCATTGAGTCTGTGATGCCATCCAACCATCTCATCCTCTGCCGTCCCCTTCTCCTCCTGCCTCCAATACTACCCAGCATCAGAGTCTTTTCCAGTGAGTCAGCTCTTCGCATGAGGTGGCCAAAGTATTGGAGTTTCAGCTTCAGCATCACTCCTCCCAGTGAAAATTCAGGAGTGATCTCCTTTAGGATAGACTGGTTGGATCTCCTTGCAGTCCAAGGGACTCTCGAGTCTTCTCCAACACCACAGTTCAAAAGCATTAATTCTTCAGTGTTCAGTCTTCTTCACAGTCCAACTCTCACATCCATACATGACCACTGGAAAAACCATAGCCTTGACTCAGTGGACGTTTGTTGGCGAAGTAATGTCTCTGCTTTTTAATATGCTGTCTATATTGGTCATAGCTTTTCTTCCAAGGAGCAAACAGTCTTTTAATTTTATCACTGCAGTCACCATCTGCAGTGATTTTGGAGCCCCCAAAAGTAAAGTGTCTCACTGTTTCCATTGTTTCCCCCATCTATTTGCAATGATGTGATGGGATTAGATGCTGTGATCTTAGTTTTTTAAATGTTAAGTTTTAAGCCAGCTTTTTCACTCTCCTCTTTCACTTTCATCAAGAGACCCTTTGGTTCCTCTTTGCTTTCTGCCATAACGGTGGTGTCATCTGCATATCTGAGGTTATTGATATTTCTCCTGGCAATCTGGATTTCAGCTTGTGCTTCACTACTAGTCAAGGCCTGAAAAAAGGGAGCTTTTGTCATTACATATGTTAAAGAAAGATTAGAATGGCATTTGGGGGGATATATTTTAGGATAGAGAGCAGCAAGCTTTTCTGTAAAGGGTCAGGTAGTGAATATTTTAGTGTTTAGGTTCGTGTGGCCTTTGTTGCTTTTACTCAACTCTGCCTTTGTGGCACGAAGGCAACTGAGAGCAGTTTGTGAGCAGTGAGCATGGGTGCTGTCTGGGCTTTGGCATTTGGGGGGATATATTTTAGGATAGAGAGCAGCAAGCTTTTCTGTAAAGGGTCAGGTAGTGAATATTTTAGTGTTTAGGTTCGTGTGGCCTTTGTTGCTTTTACTCAACTCTGCCTTTGTGGCACGAAGGCAACTGAGAGCAGTTTGTGAGCAGTGAGCATGGGTGCTGTCTAGGCTGCTGGAACAAGATACTGAAGACTGGGCAGCTTCAGCCACAGAAATTGATTTCTCACAGTTCTGGAAGCTGTAAGGTCAAAGATGAAGGTACAGGCCAATTTGGTTTGTGGTGAGAGCCTGCTCCCTGGCTTGTAGATGGTAAACTTCCTAGTTATGTTCTCATGTGGTGGTGGGGGAGAGAGAAAGGGGGAGATGGAAGGAGAGACAGGGGAGGAGAGGGAGATGGAGGGAGAGAGAGAGACGGGGAGGGAGAGACATGGAGGGGGAGAGAGATGGAGAAAGTGGGAGACAGAGAGGCATGGAGGTGGGGAGGGAAGGACATGGAGGGGGAGAGACATGAAGCGGGGGAGGCAGGAAGGGAAGGAGGGAGAGGGAGAGAGAGAAATTGCTCTTTTTCTCCTCTTGTAAGGCTACCTTCCTATTAGAATAGGACCCCCACCCTTATGAACTCATTTAACGTAATTACCTCCTGAAAGACCCTGTCTCCAGATAGAATCACATTAAGGGTTAGAGCTTCAACACATGGAGTTTGGGTGGGATAAATGATACATTTCAACCCATAGCAGCTGTGTTCCAATGGAATTGTA
This sequence comes from Oreotragus oreotragus, assembly GCA_006410675.1. Lineage (NCBI taxonomy): Eukaryota > Metazoa > Chordata > Mammalia > Artiodactyla > Bovidae > Oreotragus > Oreotragus oreotragus. Next base: position 337,838 of record SJYX01021110.1, read on the forward strand.
TCTGTAGAAACAAGAGGTAGTCCAGGTGTGGCCCACAGAGTGTAGTTTGGCAGCCTGTGATCTGGAGAAATGAAACACATCAGAAAGTAGGCTAGGTGATTGGTCAGCACGCTTCAGCAATTTTGCAAATGTGTGCTGTTTTGGTCAAAGACTCAGCCAGAGGACATATTTGATGTCTGGCATAGCTTGCCATCATGTTCTCCTGTATAATAAAACCCTCTCCCCACTGTAAAAATCCTGAACACCCCTGAGATATGGTTTGGGTGAGAGTGGCCGCATTTAAAGGTTAAGTGTACAGTCTCTAGTTTTAGATTGTCTTGGTTCACATCCAAGTTGTGCTGCTTACTAGCTGTGGGACCTTGGGTAAGTTATTTAACTTCTCTGAATCGGTTTCTCATTTATAACATGATAATAGTGGAATTTACCTTATAGCAATAGTGCAATGCTTAAATAAGTTAATACATGTTGGGGGCATAATGCAATGCCTAGGTCATAGTATGTTCTTGGTAAATGTTGTTATTTCTTGAAATAAGAGATAGTAAGGGCTTCCCCGGTGGCACTAGTGGTAAAGTACGTGCCTGCCAGTGCAGGAGATGTAAGATATGTGGGTTCAATCCCTGGGTTGGGAAGATCCCCTGGAGAAGGGCATGACCACCCACCCCAGTATTCTTGTCTAGAGAATCCCATGGACAGAGGAGCCTGGTGGGCTACAGTCCATAGGGTTGCGCAGAGTCAGACATGACTGATGTGACTTAGTATGCACACAAGGGAAGCCAGAGGCAATATGATTAGGAGCTAAAGGTGAGGCAAGTGTCAAAGATTTAGGGATATTTTAGAAAATAAATAGCTTTGGGTCAGATTGGAGTGCATGCTTCCATTTAAAAATGATTAAAATGTGGTAAAGGGAATATGAATACTTTTCTGAATAACCTTTTAGTTCTCCTGTTCTTGTATTATCACACTTTTGTACGTATCCATATCCCATTATTCTCTTAGCTCATAGGTGCAGGGGCCACGTTTGTTTACCCTGGTCGCTATTTAAGTCCTATCACTTAGCAAAGTACATGGCATATAGACGGTTCTATTTCTTGGATTAATAATCTACATTTAAAATACACCTTTATTTTTTGCACATCTGATTAATTCTAATACAACTAAGTTTATAACTTATTATATGGCTTAAAAACCCTTAGTATTTTTACTTTATAAAAAGGAAAAAGCAAGAGTTTATCAATCTTGAAAGACTTATACTATCTTTTCACTTATAATTTTCTATTTATGCCCAGTTTATAAAGTTTTTATGACTTAACGATTGTAATAGTTTTGAGTAGAAGTATTTACAAAAACTATAACTTTGGTTATTCTTCTTTAGAATGAAAGATTAAACATTAAAACAGTTTTCACTGAACTCGATCATGATTGCATTTGTGGCGCACTTAACAGTTTAGAAGCTTCTTTGGTCTTTTTTCAATGAATTCTACATAATATACATATTTTTTCTTTTTATGCCTTAGATAACTATATGGAGACATGGAATCTTAAAATAGAGTCTTCTTTTGATGTTGTCAGTTCAAAGCTGGTTTCTGGTGAAGCGATTGTAGCCATCCCTGAATTAAACATAAAGCAGACAAACAACATTGAACTTCAGCATGGGGAAAGGACTGTTAAGCTCTATGTGAAAATCGACAAGGTGAATGCCAGCACTTTCTGAGAGGCTACAAGATGGAAAGCAGTATTGTTCAAAAGAAATGCTTAGAAAAAAGGAACTGAATATTAAGGGAAAATGTGCCTTTTCCATTTTCTCCTTTACTTTTAACCTGTTATATATTTTTTGTGTGTGCTAGCTAAGGAATGATTTCTTCCAATTTTAAGAATAATAAAATGGAGGTTATGTGATTAATTTGGCATCCTCTCCTCTCAAGAAGTCAGGTGTGTTATAGTTTATTTTTTCTGCAGTATTTGCAGTATCTTAAATCCAAAATGCATCCTAAGCATCATATTTGAATGCTATGATTATTTTTGATACTGGTAAACTATTTTGAATATTGGTGCTTATTCTGAATACAGAATTCTAATTCTCAGCTTATAGTCTTTCATGAGTAGAAGTGGACTGGATTTTACTTTCTCTTTTTCATTCTCTTTTCTTGCAATTGACAATTGTGAGCTGAAAAGGATGGAGCAAATCAGCATTCAGTAACTGTTCAGATAAAGTAAGAACTCAAAACACTTTTCTAGTTCTGGGCTTGAAAGAAGAGTTCACCTCAAAGTCCAATTCTAAATGTTAAGAATGTAGAATAAATGTCAACTGAGTGTTGAAATGAGGATGAGATGGTTGGATGGCATCACCAACTCAATGGACATGGGTTTGGGTGGACTCCAGGAGTTGGTGATGGACAGGGAGGCCTGGCATGCTGCGGTTCATGGGGTCGCAGTTGGACACGACTGAGCCACTGAACTGAACTGAGTGTTGGGATGGGAAGACTTGTTTTTCTGAATGCCCACATTATTTTGTTCTTTTTGTTCTTTCTCTTCTCTTTTGATATAACTTAATCCATGCTAAACTCCCAGCATGCCATGTTTTTTAAATGTTATTTATGGATTGGTATAATTTGACATGAAACAGGGAGGGAGATTGATATTGCTCTGTGCTTGACTATGAGACATTGCTGTGATGCTCTGAATTACTGTATTATTTTGCTGAAAATATGCCACAGATTACTTAGACGAACTTAATATTATTTTTTAAAAGGCTGTTATTGTAGAAACTTGGTGGCCTCATGGACATGGAAACCAGACTGGGTACAACATGACAGTTATTTTTGAGCTGGATGGAGGCTTACGTTTTGAAAAATCAGCTAAGGTAAGCAAATACTTTAAGATATTTTGTGCAATACAGATCTTTATAGAAATAGAAGAAAACAACAAAACTTCTGTAACCCCACCACTCGGAGACAGTTGCTAGTAATAGTCATATGCATTTAAAAGCTTCGAATATGCGTGTATTTGTCTTTTTAATGGGCCAGACATTGCACATTATTTTATTTATATTCTACTCTGCTTTAAATTGTGTTTTATGCCAACATAATAGATATATGTAATTTTGTTGTTGTTTAGTCAGTGCAACCCCATGGGCTGTAGCCCGCCAGGCTCCTCTGTCCATGATGTTCTCCAGGCAAGAATACTGGAGTGGGTTGCCATTTCTTTTTCCAGGGGGTCTTCCTGACCCAGGGATCGAACCCATGTCTCCTGCATTGGCAGGTGGGTTCTTTATTGCTGAGTCACAGGGAAGCCACATATAATTTTATAGCTCAAATATTACTATAAGTTTCATATGAAAAATAGAATCCCTTGTCCATCCAAGCCTTTCTATTTCTGTTTTCTACTCCTCAGAATCAATAATTTTTAACTTTTACTTGCATATTCTGCTGATTACTTTCATTTCCTCAAATAACCTGCTTCTACCAGTATTTCCTAATTTTTCAGTTTTGTATGTTATCTATGGACTTCAGACCTAGAGGATGAGGAACCTACATGATTCTCTCTGATGACCCCCCTCGGCCCCCAGTATACCATCTTGCCTCCCTGTCCCTCCCAATGTAGTCATATGGCCATTTTTTGTTAACTCAGTTTTCAGTGTTTATACTATTATGTTATGAAAATGCTCTTCAAACTTGAACCACATGGTGTCCTAAAAATTATATTTTCTTTCTTGTGCAATTTTCTGTTTTCCTAACAGTTAATAATTGCCTCATGTTTCCAGTTTTGGTTTTTTTTTTACTTTAAATCATATACAAACTCTAGAATATACCTTTTAAATTTAGTCACACTCACTGGTAATCTATTTGTTGTTATTATTGCTATTATTATTATTTTTTAAATTTTGTTATATTTTGAAACTCTGTCTCCTAGAGCCGTTTTCTCGTCTCCCTGATCTTGCTTGTTTACTGTCTAGGCCTTCTATTTAACTGCAGCTTCCTTTTATTATCATTCTAGAAATTCCCTTCATCTGTCTTCTAGGAGTTCTGAGTATTTCCTTCATCTTTCTCTTGGATTAAAAATAGAATCCTGATTCTTTGGACCCATGTTTTTTCTCTCTCTCTCTCTCTTTTTTTTGACTCTCCACTTTTGTTAAAACCCTTTCTTCAGTAGATTCCTGAGAATGTGTTGTAGATAAAGTGTAATTACATTCTGATCTCTGTTTTCTCATATAGATCTGTTTGTGTTTACTTCTGGAAGCTTTTAGGATTCTGTCATCCTTGATCATCTAATATTTGAAAATTCGAAAATGGATGGATTTTTGTTTTTGTTGCGCTGGTCGTCTCGTGGGCTCTTCTGATCCTGAAACTCAGTCTGGTTTTGTTTTATTTTTCTGGTACAGCTATTAATCAGAATGGACCTCCTAGAGTGAGAAATATTCTTAGATATCCCCTTCTTCTCTCTCTCTCTCTCTTTTTTTTGACTCTCCACTTTTGTTAAAACCCTTTCTTCAGTAGATTCCTGAGAATGTGTTGTAGATAAAGTGTAATTACATTCTGATCTCTGTTTTCTCATATAGATCTGTTTGTGTTTACTTCTGGAAGCTTTTAGGATTCTGTCATCCTTGATCATCTAATATTTGAAAATTCGGAAATGAGTGGATTTTTGTTTTTGTTGCGCTGGTCGTCTCGTGGGCTCTTCTGATCCTGAAACTCAGTCTGGTTTTGTTTTATTTTTCTGGTACAGCTATTAATCAGAATGGACCTCCTAGAGTGAGAAATATTCTTAGATATCCCCTTCTTTATCCCATCGTGTCTTAGTCTGTGTTCTGAGAAATGTACTTGATTTTACCTTAATTTTTTAAAACTTCTCATTTTATGTTGGAGCATAGCTGATTAGCAATGTTGTGGTAATTTCAGGTAGACAGCAGGACTCAACCATGCATATACATGTATTCACTCTCCCCCAGCTTCCCTTCCGTCCATGCTGCCACATAATTTTGAGCAGAGTTCCCTGTGCTGTACAGTAGGGTTACCTTATATTTTAAAATAACATATATTTTGTTATCACTTTAAACAGTTCTAAACAGTTTTGATATTTAAAAAATGCATCATATTTATATTTCATGGTTATAGTGTCTTCTTATTTCTCTGAGAATTTTAATTATTGGTTTTGAAGTTCTCTTTGCATTTTTGTTTTCCACATTCCTTTATTTCTTTACTTGTTTTGGGCTCTTTTATATTAGAGACTTTCCTGGAGTGTCAGTTATTCTTGATATGGATTCATTCTGAAGATTAAATCACAAAAATGCAGACGAGAAGACCTGTGTGAGCCTCAGTGTTCAGTATTCAGGTGGAAATTCAGCTTTGTCATGTGGTCATGCCCACGTGTGTATAGCTATAGATTTTCTGTGTGTGTGTGTGTGTGTGTGTGTGTGTGTGTGTCTGTATCTGTGTATTTAGCTTTGCCAGTGAGGACATTCTCCAGTCTTGTGTCTGGGGAATATAAAACTGGTTGTTATCATTCAAAGAGTCTAGTGGCAGGAGGGGATTAAACTTCTTACCGTCAAATGTAGTTTCATCAGTCCACCCCCCTCTCACGATGTGCTTTGTATCCTCAAGCCTCTCTGAGCTTCTTAGTTGCTCAGTCGTGTCTGACTGTTTGCAACCCCATTGACTGCCGCATGCCAGGTTTCCCTCTCCCAGAGCTTGCTCTAACTCATGTCCATTGAGTCAGTGATGCCATCCACCCATCTCCTCCGTCATCCCGTTCTCCTCCTGCCTTCAATATTTGTCAGCATCATGGTCTTTTCCAATGAGTCACATATTCGCATCGGCTGGCCAATGTATTGGAGCTTTAGCTTCAACATCAGTCCTTCCAATGAATGTTCAGAACTGATCTCCTTTAGGATTTACTGGGTTTGATCTCTTTGCAACCCAAGGGACTCTCAAGAGTCTTCTCCAACACCACAGTTCAAAAGCATCAGTTCTTCAGTGTTCAGCTTTCTTTATAGTACAAATCTCACATCCATACATGACCACTGGAAAACCATAGCATTGACCATATGGACCTTTGTCAGCAAAGTAATGTCTCTGCTTTTTAATATGCTATATAGATTTGTTACTAGCTTTTCTTCCAAGAGGCAAGACTCTTATAATTTCATGGCTGCAGTCACCATCTGCAGTGATTTTGGAGCCCCCAAAATAAAGTCTCTCACTGTTTTCATTGTTTCCCCATCTATTTGCCACGAAGTGATGGGACTGGATGCCATGATCTTCGTTTTTTGAATGTTGAGTTTTAAGCCAACTTTTTCACTCTCCCCTTTCACACTCACCAAGAGGCTCTTCAGTTCTTCTATACTTCCTGCCCATCTGCATATCTGAGGTTATTGATATTTCTCCCGGCAATCTTGATTCTAGTTTGTGCTTCATCCAGCCCAGCGTTTCTCGTGCATATAAGTTAAATAAGCAGGGTGACAATATACAGCCTTGACCTCCTCCTTTCCCAATTTGGAACCAGTCTGTTATTCCATGTCTGGTTCTAAATGTTGCTTCTTGACCTGCATACAGGTTTCTCAGGAGTCAGGTAAGATGGTCTGGTATTGCATGTCTTTAAGAATTTTCCATAGTTTGTTGTGATCCACACAGTCAAAGGCTTTACAGTAGTCAATGAAGCAGAGTAGATTTTTTTTTCTGGAATTCTCTTGCTTTTTTGATGATCCAGTGGATGTTGGCAATTTGATCTTTGGTTCCTCTGCCTTTTCTAAACCCACCTTGAACATTTGGAAGTTCATGGTTCACCTATGGTTGAAGCCTCGCTTGGACAATTTTGAGCATTACTTTGCTAGTGTGTGAGATGAGTGCAATTGTATGGTAATTTGAACATTCTTTGGCATTGCTTTTCTTTGCAATTGAAATGAAAACTGACCTTTTCCAGTCTTGTGGCCACTGTTGAGTCTTCCAAATTTGCTGGCGTATTGAGTGCAACACTTTCACAGCATCATCTTTTAGTATTTGAAATAGCTCACGTGGAATTCCATCACCTTCACTAGCTTTGTTCGTAGTAATGCTTCCTAAGGCCCATTTGATTTCACATTCCAGGATGTCTGGCCCACGGTGAGTGATCACACCATTTTGGTTATCTGGGTCATTAATATCTGTTTTGTTTAGTTCTTTTGGGTATTCTTGCCACCTCTTAATATCTTCTGCTTCCTGTAAGTCCTTACCATATCTGTCCTTTATTGTGCCCATCTTTGCATAAAATGTTCCCTTGGTAGCTCTAATTTTCTTGAAGAGATCTCTAGTCTTTCCCCTTCTATTGTTTTCCTCTGTTTCTTTGCATTGATCACTGAGGAAGGCTTTCTTATCTCTCCTTGCTATTCTTTGGAACTCTGCATTCAAATGGGTATATCTTTCCTTTTTACCTGGAATCAAAAAAGAAAAGCTTCTCTTCTTTTTTCAGCTATTTTTAATGCTTACTCAGACAGCCATTTTGCCTTTTTGCATTTCTTTTTCTTGGGGATGGTTTTGATCACTTCCTCCAGTACAACGTCACAAACCTCTGTCCAGAGTTCTTCAGGCACTCTGTCTATCAGATCTAATCCCTTGAATTTGTTTGTCACTTCCACTGTATAGTCATAAGGGACTTGACTTAGGTCATACCTTAATGGCCTATTGCTTTTCCCTACTTTCTTCAATATAAGTTTGAATTTTGCAATAAGGAGTTCATGATCTGAGCCACAGTCAACTCCTGGTCTTGTTTTTGCTGACTGTATAAAGCTTCTCCATCTTCGGTTGCAAAGCAAACCTCTCTGATGCTGACTGGCAAAATGATAGGTGAACTTCAGGATCCCTCTTCCAAAACATGTTTCAGTTCTGCTTTGGGATTAAAATTTCTAAGGCATTATGCATAAAACTGAATCTTCATGTTACTTTACACATTTGAAAATTGAGTCAAGATTGGGAATGGAGCTGTCTAGAGAAGACAGTGGGGAAAAACAGCCCTTGCACTTTAAAGTAATGCTGTTGATAGCTCTCAAGAAGAACCAGTCCTCCCCTGCTCCAAATATACCTGTGACCGGAATTTAAAGCAAAATGCACCTATGGTTAATTCATACTGATGTATGGCAGAGATCGAACCAATATTGTAAAGCAATTATCCTTTAGTGAAAAATAAATTTAAAAAAAATGCAATAAAAGTGTTTTCCTCTGAAGGTATAACCATCTATTTTGCCTCTAAATCTTTAAATAAGTCATATGGTAACCTCAGATAGAGGATATTGAAGGACGCAATTTGACTTTGGTCTAAAGAAATGACTAGGTCCTGCCAGGACTAAGGATTGCTTGGTATTTATTAGCTTCAGACTACTTATTGTCCTTCAAATGCCATTTCCATGCATGTATGCTGGGACAATAAAGATGAGGTAACTTCAGTGTGGCTTGGGATAGTGTATAGTAAGTGGTGTTAATTACTCCCATAGATTTTCTCTTTCCCCTGAGTCAGCCTTTGGTGTTTGTGACTGGCACTGGCTGTGGTTGTCCTCTGGTGTCACCTCCCACTTTTTTAAAATATAAATTTATTTATTTTAATTGGAGGCTAATTACTTTACAGTATTGTATTGGTTTTGCCATACATCAGCATGTATTACCTCTTCTGTGGGCCAGACACCAAGCTCAGTTTGGAGCTCTACCCTTCAGGAGCTCCTTTTCTGTTCTGTGATTGTTTAGTTATGGTCTGTATTTTCTGAGGCACTGTGAGTGTGTGTCCATAGTATCTACAGGGAGCATGCCCTAGAGTTACCTAAAGAGCCAAGACTTTCCCTCTCATTCTGACTCTCTTGACAGAAGACACGTGTGCTCTCTATGTTGAGTTTCTTGTGAGTTATCTTTATGAAAATGTAGAAAAGAATGAGCCATTCCACCTTACCAGAGAAAAAGAAAAGGAACTTCTGAGCTGTTGTGTATGTTGGATATAAGTCTATTTCAATTCAGGCTAATATGGTTGCATTATTGTTTGTTGATATAAAGATGCCACTCTTTCAATTGATGAGCTATAGGAGTAAAGGAATATGTATTGCCTCACTCCTTGTGTTAATGCATGTTTGTGCAATGTGCCTGTTCGCTGGGGCTGCTGTTGAGTATTTCTGAAGCTCATTCATTTACTCAATACTTAGGGATCATCTACTGTGCTCCTGCCACTTTGATAGGCTCTGATGATAGAGCAGTGAATAAGACACCCTGTCCATTTCTTTCTGAGATTTTAATAAAACTAATAATTCAGCTGGGAAATTAAATATTTAAATAAGCAATTGCAGTAAAGTATGATGAGCACTCTAGAGAAATATAGAGCACTGTGTGAGGACAGGGCAGGGCCACCATGGACAGACTGGGAGAGAAGGTGATCTGTGCCCTGAGGGATCAGTAGAATTCAACCGTGCAGTACAGCAAAGAGGCAGAGGGCAAGAGTATGTCAAACCCAGGGTCTTGAAGGAATATTGTGTGTTTGTGGAGGTGAAAGAAATTTCAGTGTGGCTGTGTTTGAGTTTGAGGTAGAATAGGATGATATTATAAAGGTAGGCTCGGGCAAGATTCCATGGAGCCTAGTAA
>SJYX01021110.1:348957-366336 GCA_006410675.1 Oreotragus oreotragus
ATGGACGTGAGTCTGAGTGAACTCCGGGAGCTGGTGATGGACAGGGAGGCCTGGCGTGCTGCGATTCATGGGGTCGCAAAGAGTCAGACATGACTGAGCAATTGAACTGAACTGAACTGAAGGGGAGAGCATTGATCATACTTGTTTTATGTGGATTATGTAGATAAGATTGGAAGAATGACAGGATTAGGAGGCCAGTCAGAAGATTATGGTGGTACCTCAGGCACAAGATGACAACTGCTGAGGAGTTAGATTTGAGAGAGATTAGGAGGTAAAATTTGAGTGAAATTTAGGAGGCTTAATGATGTATAGAGATAGGAGAGGATGATTTATGAATGATTCTTAATTTGCTGGTTTGTGCCACTGAATGTCAGGTGGCAGTTCTGTGTTAAAGACTCAGAACGAAGAAAACATTTGGAAGATGAGAAGGGCTGAAAATTATTTCTGTGTTACAGGTGTTTTGTGTGGAGTGATTGAGAGATACCCCCAAAATAATATTTGATGAGCGCTTCATTATGTGGGTCTAGAGTTTAAGAATTAGATCTAGGTTAAAGATACAGAAAGTCAACAGAATATAGGTCATTTTAGCCATCGTCAGGGGATGAACTACTCAAGTTACTCAAGTAATGGGGGCCAAGCTAGATCTTTGAGGAAAGCTAAGACTTGGGAAAAGGCTGGAGAGAGCTAAGGCACTGTGATAGGATTGTGAGGCAGCACTGGGGTTGAAAACTGTGTGTCTCTTTTCTGAGAGTCACCGTATCTTCACTTTGAAAGAATTATTGAGTTCTTTTTTAAATTTTAATTTTTTAACACCAAAAACATTTCCTATTGAGATATAGCTGATTAACAACGTTGTGGTATTTTCAGGTGAACAGCAGAGGGACTCAGCCATACATATACATGTTTCCATTCTCCCCCAAACCCCCTTCCCATCCAGGCTGGCACATAAAATGAGCAGAGCTCCATGTGCGGTACAGCAGGCCTCTGTTGGTTATCTGTTTTAAACATAGCAGTGCATGCATGACCTTCCCAAAGCCCCTGGCTGTCCCTTCCCTGGCAACCCTAAGTTCATTTTCTAAGTCTGAGCGTCTTTTTCTGTTCTGTAAGTGAGTTCGTTTGTATCATTTCTTTCTAGATTCCACATATAAGGGATGTTGTGTGGTATTGCTCCTTCTGTCAGACTTACTTCACTCAGGATGACACTCTCTAGGTCCATACATGTTGCTGCAAATGGCATTATTTCAATCTTTTTTAATGGCTGAGTAATTCCATTGTTTATATGTACTATATCTTTTCTTTCTCTTGTAGATAGAAATTTTATTTTGCAATGTTTTCAGTATATTCACTTCACATGTCTTTCCTCTCAGTTAGCTGGAGCCTCATACACAGTTTGGTAACTTGGAGTCAGCTCCAGTGAGAGTATATTCCCCTCCGCATCACATATCCCATATACTTCTTAACTTCGGGAAGAATGAAGTGGCCCTAATGTTTATACAGCTGAAAGCAAAGCCCTAATTGGCACTCTGACAACATAACCATTTATTGATCCATAGGACATTTGTAGTTTTTGCCCTTTCCCCTCACTGTATCCCGAAACCCAGTGACTGTTTTCCAGCATGCCCTGACGTCAGTCCCGTAGCCTCATTCCTCTTCTCTCATAACACTCAGCACGGTGAACACTTGTAACTGCTGATTTCCTGAATTACTCTGTTTTTCTCAGCAAAGTGCGAGCTCCACGAGCAGGATTCCTCTTTCACTACCTGTCTCCTCAGCACCAGGCATATTATGATTGCCCAGTAAATTATGTTGAATTGAAGAAAATGAAAGTTTACCTTAAAAAAATCTGTCCTATGATAGCACCCGGGTTACCTGTTACCTCTGGGGAGGAGAGGTGGGTAGTGACAGGGCAGGGGCATGCAAGGCTGCTCTGGCGTTCTCTTCCTTCACCTGCTTACCTGCACACGTTCACCCCTTGATCGCTTATGCAGCACCATTTGTCGAAGAGCCTGTCTTTCCAATATCATTTAGTCTTTTCTCCTTTGTCATAGAATAATTGACCATAAGGTGCATGGGCGTGTCTCTGGGTTTTCTACCCTAGAATACCGATTTCTGATGGTGACATTTTAGGCTGGTTTGGTGGTGTTTTGCAAGCCATTATAGGTATGTGGTACGGACTTCCCTGGTGGCTCAGACAGTAAAGCGTCTGCCTACAATGCGGGAGACCCGGGTTTGATCCCTGGGTTGGGAAGATCCCTGGAGAAGGAAACAGCAACCCACTCCAGTGCTCTTGCCTGGAAAATCCCATGGACGGAGGATCCTGGTAGGCTACCATCCATGGGGTCGCAAAGAGCTGGACATGGCTGAGCAACTTCACTTTCACTTTCACTATAGGTATGTGGTAGGTTTAAATTGTTTTTTGAACCCTCTGCCTACCCTGATTTTATACATGCTAATTATATTTATCATATTTGAACAATACTTTAAAGTTTAGGTGAGACTTGAATCCAAAACTCAGTATATTTCTCTTCTATGAATTTTGACTGGAGAATCCCAGAGACGGGGGAGCCTGGTGGGCTGCCGTCTATGGGGTCACACAGAGTCGGACACGACTGAAGTGACTTAGCAGCAGCATGATTTTTGAAGTTATCTTCTTATTCTAAAATGTTAGGGGAATGATAATTCTGTATCACGTAGGAGTCAAGGTACTATTTTATTTAGTTCATTAAAATCGTAACAATAACACTTTAATCAGTTTTGTAATTTTGCTTCTTAGGAGATTCAGAAGAGAGCTATGAAGGTGATTAGAGGAGGAAAGGATAAAGGATAGAGATAATATAACTGGAAGGCGAGCTGATTCTTTAATTTGTTAGTTATGGCATTTTTTCATTCAGCTGTAGTAGGACCGACCTGAGGGAAGACGAGAGCTTGGAGTGGAGTGTTTGAGGTCGAGGTTACTCCCAGGAGAGGCTGTACCAGAGTCAAGGCTGTTCACGCTAGAATGGGTAACTGAAGAACAACTCCAGACTCATTTGCAGGGAACTTTAAAGAGTGTTTATGACCATTTGACTGGGGTGGTAGAGGTTGAATTGAATGATTTCTTAATGCCCTCCTACACTTCCATAATTGCTCACAAGAGGAAATCAGAATGATGTAAAAATTTGAGCTGTTTTGCAAATTTCAGAAATCAATATTGGCATCTGAAATATAGATTAAAAGTATAAATTATTGCCAAATTTGGTTAAGAGAGCTGATACCTAATTCACCTTTGTTTCCATCTAGAGTAGTTCTTCCAGAGAATTTAGTTTCTTGCCAGTCCCAAATTTCTTAATGTTTTCAAACTTGCCAGTATTTTAGCAAGTGAAGAGATGTGACTGCTACTTGCCATCATAATCTGTTTCCTGGCAGGAGTCTCTTTGTCTGAGTCCTTTCCAGCCTTTATTTGGTGGGAATGTGTCAGACTGGGATTTGTGTTTATTTATTGCAGAGTATAACACACAAGAGAGAAGTAGCGGAACATAAGTAAAATGCTTAATGAATGATCAGAAGTTGAACACTCATGTAGCTGTCATCCTGACCAAGGAACAAGAGCATTACCAGCACCTCAGAGGTTCCCGGCTCTTGCCAGCTTCCCCAATTACTACCCCCTTTCCTTTTTGTGGATCCGCAACTGGCTTCTAACACTGCAATTTATTTTTGCCTGGTTTTCAGTTTTGTTTCCATGGAACGACATCATTTGTATGCTTTTGTGACTGGCTAACTTGGCTCAGCATTATATTTGTGACATTTAGATACGTTGTGGTGTGTAACCCTAGTTTGTTTACTTACACTGTTTTGTAATATTTCATTGTGTTATACTTTCTGCTGTTGAGATTTGGTAGTTTCCATTTTTGGCTTTTCTGAATAGTGTTGCTCTGAACATTACTGTATGACCCTCGGAGCATGTATTCCCCCACCATCATCTCTGCTGGCGGTGAGATTGCTGAATGCTAAGGTATGCGTGGGTACAGCTTTACAGAGAGTGCTAAGCTGTATTCCTCAGTGTTTGTATTTCACCTTTACTCAGCATGCTCACATGCTTGTTAGCACTCAGTACTGTGTCAGAGAGGAATTTTTCCCTCATCTCCGGCTCTCCAGCCCTCCCTTATCGGCTCTCTATTGTCATGTTTCCTGATGGTTTCATTGTTATCCTGGGCTTGCTTTATGCGAGTATCTCATTGAAATCCATATTGTTAGGCTTGTGTCTTTCTTGCTTGTCTTCCATCGACATTAGACATATGCATTTTAATTTTTATGTTTATTGGACAGGTCACAAGACAGCAGCACAGTCTCAGACAGAATGCCTTGGGGAAGTGACAGATTTTGGTTGTAGCCCATGTAGCAGAAATGTACTGGGTCTTAAAAAGAATGCAGGCATTGTGGGGAAGGTGCTGACTGTATTTCTTTTGGACAGGAAAGAATATCTTGTCTGAAATTTGTTGTTGTTAAAAGGAGTAACTGTGGAGCAAATAGTTTTAGTATGATGGGAGATAATATGAGGCTAAATTAATGAGTACTTTAAATTACAAAAATTAAAGTAAGTGTTGGGATATTATAAAGTCTGTCAAGCAAGTTATTTCAAGAGGAACCTTAGAATGTGAGTCATATTACTAACTGAAAGAAGCTATTCTGAAATGACTCCAATTATGTGATATTCTGGAAAAGAAAAAACTTGGAGACAGTTAAAGGTCAGTGGTATTGCTACAGGTTGGGAGGTGGAGGGAGAGATGAATAGCTAGAGCCCAGAGGCTTTTTGGTACAGTGAAACCACTCTGTCTAACACCATAATAGTGATGGGTACATGCATTATGCATTTGTCCAAAATGTACAACATTGTGAGTGAACCCTAATGTGAACTATAGACTTTGGGCGATTATGAGGTATCAGTATGGGTTGATCAGTTGTAACAAATGTGCCACTGTGGTGGAGGATGTTGATAATGGGGGTAGAGGATAAGCTTTGTACCTTCCTCTCAGTTTTGCTGTGAGTCTTAAACTGTTCTGAAAAACTTGTCTTTTCTTAAAAAAAACTTGAAATAGAGAAAAGTGTGAAATGTGATGTGTAATATTAATATTTTGTTTGGTAAGTGCATATTTGGGTTCACATGTGAAATGTTGGCTTCCCAGGTGACTTGTTGGATAAAGAATCTGCCTACAATGCAGGAGACAAAAGAGACGTGGGTTTGATCCCTGGGTCAGAAAGATCCCCTGGAGAAGGGAATGGTAACCCACTCCAGGATTCTTGCCTTAAGAATCCCATGGACAGAGGAGCCTGGTGGACTATAGTCCATAGGGTCCCAAAGGGTCGGACATGACTGAAGCGACTATACATATGAGAGATGTTTTACTAATTTTAATATCTTTAGAATTGAAATTAAAAATTTTTTTTACTAGATAATTGTTTTAAAACTAAGGAATCAAAGTAAAACGTGACATCAGTGGTGGCAGTTCTTAAAAAACCCCAAAGTAACTTGGAATTCTTTTTTGTAGCATTCCAGATGCTCCATGCTGCCAAGTCACTTCAGTCGTGTCTGACTCTGTGTGACCCCATAGATGGCAGCCCACCAGGCTCCCCCGTCCCTGGGATTCTCCAGGCAAGAACACTGGAGTGGGTTGCCATTTCCTTCTCCAATGCATGAAAGTGAAAAGGGAAAGTGAAGTCGCTCAGTCGTATCCGACGCTTCGCGACCCCATTGACTGCAGCCCACCAGGCTCCTCTATCCATGGGATTTTCCAGGCAAGAGTACTGGAGTGGGGTGCCATTGCCTTCTCCATACAGGGATCAAAAATGTGTGAATTAATCAGATATGTCCATAGAGAAGGTGATAGAGTTGAAATAAAGAAGTAGTCTTCTATTTATGGAAAGACTGCTGCTGTACTCACAGGCATCTTAAAACACCTGGATCGTTTCTTTTATAAACCTCCGTTGTGGTTAGCTCCATAAGAGTACTACATGTGTGGCCGGTATCAGCAGCGGAGTTCGTATAAAAATCAAGGAGATTAATCCCAAATTTTACCTCTGCCTCCTGAAAATCATTCTTTGAAACTTGCAAAATTAGCTCTTTGGGAAACATCTCTTTTTTAAAAAAATTATTAATTTTTGTCTGTACTGGGTCTTCATTGCCGCATGGACTTTTCTCAAGTTCTTGCAAACAGGGGCTCCTCTCTAGTTGCAGAGAATGGGCCCCTTATTGTGGTGGCTTCTCTTGTTGGGGAGCCTGGGTTCCAGGGCACGCAGGCTTCAGCATTTGTGGCTTGCAGGCTCTAGAGCACATGTTCAGTAGTTGTGGCCCACAGGCTTAGTTGCTTTGAGGCATGGGGGATCTTTCTGGACCAAAACCCATGCCTCCTGCATTGGCAGGTGGATTCTTTACCACTGAGCCATCAGGAAAGCCCAGAAATATCTCTTCATCTGTGAAGTTTTCTGGAAATTTGGAAAACTTTTATTCATTCTTTTTAATCTCAATGCATCATTGAAAAAAGCTGCAGAAAGTCTTTCCTAGACAAAAAGAATGCTCGTTATGAAGTTAAGGCACCAGAAGGCTGAATTTTGAAAAGTTAATCTCGGCTTTGAAGTCCTGTGTGAGTCAAAGAAAATGTGGGCATGTATGAATCAGCTCATTTGTGTCCTCTGCTAGTGTGGCTTTTCTCTTCTGAATTTTTTCTGTCCTTAGTGTGGAATTTTAGATGATGTTAATCAGATACAAATATATATGCTTTAAACAATGTACAGTGAAATTCCAAGCTTTTAAAACTCTTAAAAAATTTGAAGGCTATTTATTTTGCAAAAACAAACTGTGAAGAAACGAACATTTACATAGGGGAAAAAACTCCCAGATTTGAAGAGGAGTGCCAGGAGAAGCAACAAGAAATGCTGATCTTACATTGCCTGAAGAAATCAAAATAGTGAGGTTGACTGTCCCAACCATTTTCACCGAGAACTGGAGGCTTGTTTGAGCTGCATGAAGTGCTAAGCAACATGGATAGACATGGAGATTATCATACTAAATGAAGTAAGTCAGAAAGACAAATACCGTATGATATCTTTTGTATGTGGAATCTTAACTGTGATGCAGATGAACTTATCTATGAAACAGACTCACTGCATCAGTGAGTAGCTTTTTTCATTCCAGGAGTATTCCATATTGTATATATACCACATTCACTGTATCAATTTCTCTGTTGGACATTTAGGTTGTTTCTGTATCTTGGCCATTGTGAATAGTGCTGTTAGGAACACAGAGTTGCATGTATCATTTTGAATTATAGTTTTATTTGGATATATCACTAGGAATGGGATTGCTGGATCATATGGCAACTCTATACTGTTTTCCATAGTGACTGCATCAACTTACTCTCCCACCAACAGTGTAGGAGAGTTCCCTTTCCCCATACCCTCTCTAGCATTTGTTATTTTTAGACTTTTTAACAATGACAATTCTGACTGACATGAGGTGTTATCTGGTTGTAGTTCTGATTTGTACTTCTCTAATAGTTAGCAATGTTGAGCATCTTTTCCTGTGCCTGTTGGCCATCTGTGTCTGTTCTTTGGAAAAATGCCTATTTAGGTCTTCTTGTCTATCTTTTGATTGGGTTACTTGG
This sequence comes from Oreotragus oreotragus, assembly GCA_006410675.1. NCBI lineage: Eukaryota > Metazoa > Chordata > Mammalia > Artiodactyla > Bovidae > Oreotragus > Oreotragus oreotragus. Next base: position 356,595 of record SJYX01021110.1, read on the forward strand.
TTTTTTTATATTAACCTGCATGAAGTACTAAGTGAAGTTGCTCAGTTGTGTCTGACTCTTTGCGATCCCATGGACTGTAGCCTACCAGGCTCTTCTGTCCATGGGATTTTCCAGGCAAGAGTACTGGAGTGGGTTGCCATTTCCTTCTCTAGGGGTTCTTCCCAACCCAGGGATTGAATCCAGGTCTCCCGCATTGCAGGCTGACACTTTACCGTCTGAGCCACCAGGGAAGCCTTGGAAGCGTGAGCTGTTGGTAAATTTTGGAGATTAATCCCTTGTCAGTCACATGATCTGCAAACATTTCCCCCCCACCCAGTCCATAGGTTCTTTTTGTTTTGTTTATGGTTGTGGTTTCCTTTGCTGTGCAAAAAGTTGTAAATTTAATTAGATCCCATTTGTTTATTTTAGCTTTTATTTCTATTGCCTTGGGAGACCAGCCTAAGAGAATTTTGGTATGATTTGTGTCAAAGGATGTTTTTGCCTGTGTTCTCTGCTAGGAGTTTTATGGTGTTAGGTCTTCTGGTTAGGTCTTTAAGCCATTTTGAGTTTATTTTTGTGTATTGTGCCAGGGTGTGTTCTAACTTCACTGGTTTATGTGCACTGATTTATAGCTTTTCCAGCACCACTTCCTGCAGAGACTTTTTCCCATTGTATATTCTTGCCTTCTTTGTCGAAGAGTAATTGACCATGGGCGCGTGAGTTTATTTCTGGGCTTGCGTTGTGATGGGTCTTTTAGGCATGTATGATATTGTAATATAATGCATGGGTTATTTGGAAAATGTTGATGTCTGGAGATTTTTAAATGTTTCCAGATGTTAAACCATTTCAATATATAAAATCACATTCACATTTGTTAATATCACAGTCAATAACTTCGGAAATGTTTTTAAGTATTGGGAAGTTCTCAAGCTCTTGGTAGGGGGTACAAGTTTTCCTAAATCCTAATTTTTAACTGTTATTTGCCTTGAAATGACAAGGCTCAGTTAGTCATTTTCAAGAAAATATCTAGCAAGTCACCAATCTGAATAAACGTAGTTTGTCTGGTGGTTCTTTCAAGTTAAAATAAAGCTTTATGAACCAGATGGCTAATTCAGCTTACAACTCAAACTGCGGCCAAGATGCTTTTCCTCAAGACATCCATCCTGCATGATGCTTTATTCATAGCTCCCATTTCATCATTTCATCACACAGACTACTACAATGACGCATATTCAAAATTGGGATTTAATAGAATTAGTGATTTTTTGTTGCTTTATCAAGGCCATCCTTAAGTGAACCTGGCTCCTCCCACCAATAAATGCATGAAGGTGAGGAACATAATGACTACCCGCATAAACTGGAGACACTGCCTTGATTTCTGCCAAGGCACCAGCAGTGTTGCCCTCTGCAAAACCCTCTTAGCTAGCACGTGTGCTTCTCTAGCAAATGCAGGGTGATAACCAACCCGATGAGATGTACTAGTGGCTTTTTTCATTTCTAGTTTGAAAAATATTATAATATGACATAAACAATGTACTACAGAGTAGTAAAGAATGTATTAGCCTTTAGAAGAGCTTATCGCATCAAAGTTTAAAATATTCAATTTCTTTTTCTTTATACTTTGATTGGTCTCAAAATGATACTACAATGTAACTGGCACCATAAATATTATTACTATTTTAATGTTCTGTTGCATAATGTGTGCGTGCTGAGTTGCTTCAGTTGTGTCCAGCTCTTTGCAGCTCCATGGACTGTAGCCCGCCAGGCTCTTCTGTCCATGGGATTCTCCAGCCAAGAGTACTGGAGTGGGTTGCCATTTCCTTCTCCAATTGCATAATGCACTGTAAGATAAATTATTAACATCTATAAAATTGAAGGGAATATGGCTTTCATCGCAATCTCGCTTCTTATTTATTATTTTTCTCAGTTTCTTTGGAGTAGATTCCTCCCTTCCTTGAGTCAGAAGACTCTCTGATAAGTCAGTTTTATTTTTTCCAGCACTTTAAAATGTAGACAGTGTGGTGGTAGGTGAGAATGTTAATCTTCTAGTCCCATTTTTTTAAGGTACCCAATAATTTAAGGTAAAAATTAGGAAAAACATTATAAATAAGTTTTCTTTTAGAATGAGATGAAATATCATTAAATGAGTCTCAAAAATCAAAATTTCTTTTTATTTGAAAATTTAAAAATTATTACTTGAACAAGTTAACAAAAGATACCTCGTCCTTTTGTGTTTCTGTATAAGTTGCAGNAAAAATCAAGGAGATTAATCCCAAATTTTACCTCTGCCTCCTGAAAATCATTCTTTGAAACTTGCAAAATTAGCTCTTTGGGAAACATCTCTTTTTTAAAAAAATTATTAATTTTTGTCTGTACTGGGTCTTCATTGCCGCATGGACTTTTCTCAAGTTCTTGCAAACAGGGGCTCCTCTCTAGTTGCAGAGAATGGGCCCCTTATTGTGGTGGCTTCTCTTGTTGGGGAGCCTGGGTTCCAGGGCACGCAGGCTTCAGCATTTGTGGCTTGCAGGCTCTAGAGCACATGTTCAGTAGTTGTGGCCCACAGGCTTAGTTGCTTTGAGGCATGGGGGATCTTTCTGGACCAAAACCCATGCCTCCTGCATTGGCAGGTGGATTCTTTACCACTGAGCCATCAGGAAAGCCCAGAAATATCTCTTCATCTGTGAAGTTTTCTGGAAATTTGGAAAACTTTTATTCATTCTTTTTAATCTCAATGCATCATTGAAAAAAGCTGCAGAAAGTCTTTCCTAGACAAAAAGAATGCTCGTTATGAAGTTAAGGCACCAGAAGGCTGAATTTTGAAAAGTTAATCTCGGCTTTGAAGTCCTGTGTGAGTCAAAGAAAATGTGGGCATGTATGAATCAGCTCATTTGTGTCCTCTGCTAGTGTGGCTTTTCTCTTCTGAATTTTTTCTGTCCTTAGTGTGGAATTTTAGATGATGTTAATCAGATACAAATATATATGCTTTAAACAATGTACAGTGAAATTCCAAGCTTTTAAAACTCTTAAAAAATTTGAAGGCTATTTATTTTGCAAAAACAAACTGTGAAGAAACGAACATTTACATAGGGGAAAAAACTCCCAGATTTGAAGAGGAGTGCCAGGAGAAGCAACAAGAAATGCTGATCTTACATTGCCTGAAGAAATCAAAATAGTGAGGTTGACTGTCCCAACCATTTTCACCGAGAACTGGAGGCTTGTTTGAGCTGCATGAAGTGCTAAGCAACATGGATAGACATGGAGATTATCATACTAAATGAAGTAAGTCAGAAAGACAAATACCGTATGATATCTTTTGTATGTGGAATCTTAACTGTGATGCAGATGAACTTATCTATGAAACAGACTCACTGCATCAGTGAGTAGCTTTTTTCATTCCAGGAGTATTCCATATTGTATATATACCACATTCACTGTATCAATTTCTCTGTTGGACATTTAGGTTGTTTCTGTATCTTGGCCATTGTGAATAGTGCTGTTAGGAACACAGAGTTGCATGTATCATTTTGAATTATAGTTTTATTTGGATATATCACTAGGAATGGGATTGCTGGATCATATGGCAACTCTATACTGTTTTCCATAGTGACTGCATCAACTTACTCTCCCACCAACAGTGTAGGAGAGTTCCCTTTCCCCATACCCTCTCTAGCATTTGTTATTTTTAGACTTTTTAACAATGACAATTCTGACTGACATGAGGTGTTATCTGGTTGTAGTTCTGATTTGTACTTCTCTAATAGTTAGCAATGTTGAGCATCTTTTCCTGTGCCTGTTGGCCATCTGTGTCTGTTCTTTGGAAAAATGCCTATTTAGGTCTTCTTGTCTATCTTTTGATTGGGTTACTTGGTTTTTTTATATTAACCTGCATGAAGTACTAAGTGAAGTTGCTCAGTTGTGTCTGACTCTTTGCGATCCCATGGACTGTAGCCTACCAGGCTCTTCTGTCCATGGGATTTTCCAGGCAAGAGTACTGGAGTGGGTTGCCATTTCCTTCTCTAGGGGTTCTTCCCAACCCAGGGATTGAATCCAGGTCTCCCGCATTGCAGGCTGACACTTTACCGTCTGAGCCACCAGGGAAGCCTTGGAAGCGTGAGCTGTTGGTAAATTTTGGAGATTAATCCCTTGTCAGTCACATGATCTGCAAACATTTCCCCCCCACCCAGTCCATAGGTTCTTTTTGTTTTGTTTATGGTTGTGGTTTCCTTTGCTGTGCAAAAAGTTGTAAATTTAATTAGATCCCATTTGTTTATTTTAGCTTTTATTTCTATTGCCTTGGGAGACCAGCCTAAGAGAATTTTGGTATGATTTGTGTCAAAGGATGTTTTTGCCTGTGTTCTCTGCTAGGAGTTTTATGGTGTTAGGTCTTCTGGTTAGGTCTTTAAGCCATTTTGAGTTTATTTTTGTGTATTGTGCCAGGGTGTGTTCTAACTTCACTGGTTTATGTGCACTGATTTATAGCTTTTCCAGCACCACTTCCTGCAGAGACTTTTTCCCATTGTATATTCTTGCCTTCTTTGTCGAAGAGTAATTGACCATGGGCGCATGAGTTTATTTCTGGGCTTGCGTTGTGATGGGTCTTTTAGGCATGTATGATATTGTAATATAATGCATGGGTTATTTGGAAAATGTTGATGTCTGGAGATTTTTAAATGTTTCCAGATGTTAAACCATTTCAATATATAAAATCACATTCACATTTGTTAATATCACAGTCAATAACTTCGGAAATGTTTTTAAGTATTGGGAAGTTCTCAAGCTCTTGGTAGGGGGTACAAGTTTTCCTAAATCCTAATTTTTAACTGTTATTTGCCTTGAAATGACAAGGCTCAGTTAGTCATTTTCAAGAAAATATCTAGCAAGTCACCAATCTGAATAAACGTAGTTTGTCTGGTGGTTCTTTCAAGTTAAAATAAAGCTTTATGAACCAGATGGCTAATTCAGCTTACAACTCAAACTGCGGCCAAGATGCTTTTCCTCAAGACATCCATCCTGCATGATGCTTTATTCATAGCTCCCATTTCATCATTTCATCACACAGACTACTACAATGACGCATATTCAAAATTGGGATTTAATAGAATTAGTGATTTTTTGTTGCTTTATCAAGGCCATCCTTAAGTGAACCTGGCTCCTCCCACCAATAAATGCATGAAGGTGAGGAACATAATGACTACCCGCATAAACTGGAGACACTGCCTTGATTTCTGCCAAGGCACCAGCAGTGTTGCCCTCTGCAAAACCCTCTTAGCTAGCACGTGTGCTTCTCTAGCAAATGCAGGGTGATAACCAACCCGATGAGATGTACTAGTGGCTTTTTTCATTTCTAGTTTGAAAAATATTATAATATGACATAAACAATGTACTACAGAGTAGTAAAGAATGTATTAGCCTTTAGAAGAGCTTATCGCATCAAAGTTTAAAATATTCAATTTCTTTTTCTTTATACTTTGATTGGTCTCAAAATGATACTACAATGTAACTGGCACCATAAATATTATTACTATTTAAATGTTCTGTTGCATAATGTGTGCGTGCTGAGTTGCTTCAGTTGTGTCCAGCTCTTTGCAGCTCCATGGACTGTAGCCCGCCAGGCTCTTCTGTCCATGGGATTCTCCAGCCAAGAGTACTGGAGTGGGTTGCCATTTCCTTCTCCAATTGCATAATGCACTGTAAGATAAATTATTAACATCTATAAAATTGAAGGGAATATGGCTTTCATCGCAATCTCGCTTCTTATTTATTATTTTTCTCAGTTTCTTTGGAGTAGATTCCTCCCTTCCTTGAGTCAGAAGACTCTCTGATAAGTCAGTTTTATTTTTTCCAGCACTTTAAAATGTAGACAGTGTGGTGGTAGGTGAGAATGTTAATCTTCTAGTCCCATTTTTTTAAGGTACCCAATAATTTAAGGTAAAAATTAGGAAAAACATTATAAATAAGTTTTCTTTTAGAATGAGATGAAATATCATTAAATGAGTCTCAAAAATCAAAATTTCTTTTTATTTGAAAATTTAAAAATTATTACTTGAACAAGTTAACAAAAGATACCTCGTCCTTTTGTGTTTCTGTATAAGTTGCAGGGAAAACTTTGGCTTTAAAAATAAGAATTTATTGAACAGTAATGAGGCTACAGAGATTATAGCAGGAATAACCACCAACTGCTGGTAAGAGCAGAGTAGTACTGAGGACACATTGAGCTAATCTCTGAAAACGCACCTCTTTCTACCCTCAACCTCTGCTGTAGAACACAGTGGAATATACAAACATGCATTCCATTAGCTGTCAGAACGATGTCATCACACATTTTGTAGCTTCTGGAAAATTCCACTGCCCCCTCAAAAGAGTAAGAGTGAAAAAGGCACATAATGTTTTAGCTTTACTGTGAAGATAGTTTTGAACTCAGACATCCCCTTGAAAGGTTCCCAGGGATCCTGTATGGTCCCCTGCTGCTGCTGCTGCTGAGTCGCTTCAGTCGTGTCCGACTCTGTGCGACCCCATAGATGGCAGCCCACCAGGTTCCCCCGTCCCTGGGATTCTCCTGGCAAGAACACTCGTGTGGGTTGCCAGTTCCTTAGTCACACTTAAATAACTGTTGTTCTAGATGTTTGAAACTACCATCAAGATGTTTTAAAGTTACCTCTGAAAATAACCATTTTTTAAAAGAACATCTTTGCATCCTAAAGCAGATGTGGTAATTCTATGTCACGATCATCCTCATCAAGGCCTTGTTCTGTGTCTTGGCAAGAACACTCGTGTGGGTTGCCAGTTCCTTAGTCACACTTAAATAACTGTTGTTCTAGATGTTTGAAACTACCATCAAGATGTTTTAAAGTTACCTCTGAAAATAACCATTTTTTAAAAGAACATCTTTGCATCCTAAAGCAGATGTGGTAATTCTATGTCACGATCATCCTCATCAAGGCCTTGTTCTGTGTCTTCTTACAAAGTTAACTCTAGTATCTTTGGTTATGTCATATTAATTAGGGTAAGCGTCAGAAAGTGGAATAACAGTGGGCACTTTTACTACCTGAAATAAGTTGATCTATTAATTATTTTTAGTTAGAGAAGAAACACATAATCTTGTTTTCAAGATGAGGTTTTGTTGGTATGGAACTATCTCCCGCATTCCTTGATCCAGTTGATGGCCGGAAAGAATGAAGATCTGGATAAGAATGCAGCCTTTTCTAGTCTGCTGCTCATGCAAAGCTGTGGAGAAACCTGGCTGGACTGTCTCTGGGGCAGAGATCTTAGCTTCTTCTCATGCAGCAAGGATAACAGTGGATTGTGCTCTGTCCCTTCTTCCAGTTGAAACATCACACTTCCAGTCTCTCTACTTGTGCTCTCTCAGACACTGAGTTTGATGGATAATTAGTTAGGATTAACTTGTCCATTGAACAAAATGGTTTTTATAATACTGAGCTCCAAAGACGGAAAATTGTTAAATAATGAAATACCTTGTGCTGTCTTTCTTTGATTCTAAGGTGCACATTTTGGCAGATTTTAGCAGCACTGAAATAAGAATGTGTTTTTCGAAAATGTATCTGCTTAACTGGTGAATTTTCTCCCCCACTTTTGTGAAGTAGTATCAATTTTTCTTTTAATTTTGAAATGTTATCTCAAATATATATTTTTTGACATTATTGCAAATGCTACTTCATGGGAAAGACTATATTTTCACTCTTTAATGGTTTTTATGTTTTTCTTTTCAAAGAGAAATAACAGAATCTGGCAATAATTTATATATATATATTTTCTTAAAAATGCTCTTTCACATTAAGTGCTTCAAATGGATAGAAAATTAACACTAAATTATGTTCATATAAACTGCTTAGAAGTTTACTTTAAAAAAAAAACTCTTATTTTTTTAAGGCTATAGTGAATAATATAGTTTGGTTTTGGCATATGCTTATGTTTTAAACTTTATATTCATTATTTAATTCTGTTAACAATAGGTTTATTTTAGGACAGTGGAACTTGTAGAGGAGCCCATACAAAATTCTCCTGGTCTGAGTTTCTACTTCAAAATTAATGGACTTCCCATATTTCTGAAAGGCTCAAATTGGATCCCTGCAGATTCATTCCAGGATAGAGTAACCTCTGACATGTAAGTTATCATCTTTTATTTCTTGTTCCTCTTATTATTATCAATCCAACAGGGCTTAAGAGCTACTCATTTTAATTTTATTTGTTGTTGTTCGGGTGGAAGGAACCAAGAGGTAACATATAATTCTAGGATGATGAAAACTCTAGAATGGAAAAAATTTTTAAGTCATTTCATTCTCATGAGCTATAGGCCATCTTAGAGCTAAACTATTTGAGACTGCTGAAACTATCTAATTTTTATAAATTGTTTGTAGAGAAATAAGAAAATGGCTGCATGCATCTTGGATAGTTAGCCCCTGTAAAAAAAAAATGATTAATGTTGACTTAAAACATTTTTTTAAGAATACCGTGGGGTTTTGTTTGTTGTTTGTTTGGTATGCTTTACCAAAAAAATGGTAAAAGGTAAATTTGGTAATGCAATGCTTTATCAAAACTATTTATTTCTTCATGCTAAGATATTTACACATTCTTCATGTTTATTATACTTTAATAAAAAGAACTAAAGAAATCTTCAAAGCATTTTNAGCAGCAGCAGCAGCAGCAGCGTGACTGAAAATTGAGAAGGCAGAGACGAGATATCACTCGTAATTTTTCTACGTTTATTTTTATGTGGTTACAGTTAGAAAGTGAAGCGAAAGTGTTAGTCGCTCAGTCATGTCCAACTCTTTGTGACCCCATGGACTGTAGCCTGCAGGCGCCTCTGTCCATGGAGTTCTCCAGACAAGAATACTGGAGTGGGATGCCATTCCCTTCTCCAGGGGATCTTCCCAACCCAAGGATTAAACCTGGATGTCCTGCATTGTAAATGGATTCTCTACCATCTGAGCTATGAGGGTAGTTGATTACAATTACAGTTAATGTGTATATAATTTTATCTCATTTTCTTCACTGTGCATTGTATCCAAACCATCATAATTAAAATGTGTTCTTCTAACAGTTATTTGAAATGTGTTTATCAACCACAGCATATTTCTTAAAATTTTGTTCTTTTTTTTTTTTTTTTAATGTTCCCAAGATTTTAAATTAGCATTTGTTTTAAAAATTTCTTCTGTAGGTTACGGCTCCTTTTGCAGTCTGTTGTGGATGCTAACATGAATGCTCTCCGGGTCTGGGGAGGAGGAGTTTATGAGCAGGATGAATTCTACGAACTCTGTGATGAACTAGGAATAATGGTATGTAGTTGACAGCTCACCATTTTGTTGATATGTTACCATATCCTCAGTTTGACCTCCAGTGTTCTAAGTGGGTGATATTGCCCATTCCTTTGTATTTTTGTTGTTGTGGTGTAGTTTATTTACAATATTGTGCTAGTTTCGGGTATACAACAAAGTGATTCAGTTTTATACATATATGTGTATATTCTTTTCCATTATGGTTTATTACAGGATATTGAATCAAGTTCCCTGTGTTATGCAGTAGGTCCTTGTTTATCTATTTGATATGTAAGTTTGTATTTGCTAATCCTAAACTCCTAATTTATCCCTCCCCACCTCCTTCCCCTTCGATAACCATAAGTTTCTTTTCTATGTCTGTGTTTCTCTTTCATAAATTCATTTGTGTCATATTTTAGATCCCACATATAAGTGGTATCATAGCCTGTTCCTTCTTTTCTCAGAGCCAAGAATGATGTTCCACTTTTTTT
>SJYX01021113.1:0-56968 GCA_006410675.1 Oreotragus oreotragus
GTGATTAGATTGACTAGTTTTCTGTGAGTATGGTTTCAGTGTGTCTGCCCTCTGATGCCCTCTTGCAACACCTACCATCTTTTGGGTTTCTCTTACCTTGGGTGTGGGGTATCCCTTCACGGCTGCTCCAGCAAAGCACAGCCACTGCTCCTTACCTTGGATGAGGGGTGTCTCCTACCACCACCCTTCCTGACTTTCAACGTGGGATGGCTCCTCTAGACCCCCTACGCCCAGACTGCCACTGCTCCTTGGACGTGGGGTTGATCCTCCCAGCAGCCACCCCTGGCCTGGGGCATGGGGTTGCTCCTCCCAGCCACTGCCCCTGGCCTCGGATGCGGGGTAGCTCCTCCTGGGTGCCGTCTCTGACCTCAGACGCAGGGTAGCNACGTGGGATGGCTCCTCTAGACCCCCTACGCCCAGACTGCCACTGCTCCTTGGACGTGGGGTTGATCCTCCCAGCAGCCACCCCTGGCCTGGGGCATGGGGTTGCTCCTCCCAGCCACTGCCCCTGGCCTCGGATGCGGGGTAGCTCCTCCTGGGTGCCGTCTCTGACCTCAGACGCAGGGTAGCTCCTCTCAGATGTCACCCCTGACCTCAGACGCGGGGTAGCTCCTCCCAGCCACCGCCCCTGACCTTGGACGCATGCAGGGTAGCTCCTCTCGGTTGTTCCTGCACCGTTGCAGCCTGGCACTCTCGGCTTCTGCCATACTACGCAGCCATAAAAAGAAATGCATTTGAGTCAGCTCTAATAAGGTGGATGAACCTAAAGCCTATTATACAGAGTGAAGTAAGTCAGAAAGAGAAATATAAATATCAAATACTAACGCATATATATGGGATCTAGAAAGAGAGTACTGATGAATTTATTTTCAGGGGAACAATGGAGAAACAGACATAGAAAACAGACCTAAGGACACAGTGGGAGGGGGAGAGAGAGAGGGTGAGATGTATGGAGAGAGTAACATGGAAATTTGTAATCTCATATGAAAAATAGATAGACAATAGGAATTTGATGTATGACTCAGGGAACTCAAACAGGAGCTCTGTGACAGGCTGGAATGGTGGGATGGGGAAGGAGATGGGAGGAATTTCAGGAGGGAGAGGACATGGGTGTACCTATGGCTGATTCTTGTTGATGTACGACAGAAAACCACAAAATTCTGTAAGGCATTTATCCTTCAATTAAAAAATTAAAGTGGCAAAAGGAAAAAAAAATAAGATGCTAGCTAGTTGCTTCTGAGGAGATTGTGTGTGCTCAGTACTCAGTCATGTTCGACCCCTTTGTGACCCCATGGACTGTGGCCTGTCTGGCTCCTCTGTCCATGGGATTCTCCAGCTAAGAATACCGGGGTGGGTTGGCATTTCCTCCTCCAGAGGATCTTCCCCACCCAAGGACTGAACCCACGTCTCTTGTGTCTCCTGCATTGTCGGGCTGATTCTTTACCACTAGGCTACCTGGGAAGTCCAATCTCTTAATCTCTGAGGAGATTAACTCCTCTAATTAAACTGGAAACATGTTTCCTGAATTTTGCCCTGAAAATACAGTACACAGATTTTTTAAAAAGATAAACAATTTCAAGATTTGAAAAATGAAAAAAGAAACCCTTTAAGTATGGGGGATTTACTGATGATATACTAACACAAATCGTATTTACATGTTTGTATTTGCAAAATTATACTTAAGTGGCATGTGCAGAATAGGTCATGTACTTGAACACCACACTCAGCTTAACTTCTGTCTGAAGTATCTTTAAACAAGAAACAGATATGTACCACAAAAAAAAAAAGAGAGAGAGAGGATGTCTAATTTAGATTCAGGACATTTTCAGGATGACATCTAAATCTATCAGAATGACTGGATTTCTGCTAATGTTCAAACAGAACTTGGAGCAGAGCAAGAAATGGGATTCTGTGTAGAACCAGAGAAAATTTTATGTAACTAAGAGCCATACCACAATCAAGCCAGGGCCTTTTATGTAACTTTCAAGATACTCTCTTGACCTGTAGCATGATCATCTTTTTGATAAGTATTATTACTGGGATTTTATGACCATTATCTAGCTTTACTTTGTAGTAACAATGAGTCCTTCATTCACTCAAATTTACATTTATTGAACCTATCAATTTGTCTCTCTATAAAATAGAGGAGGAGAAGAGGGTGTTATTTTTTATTCAACAGCGCCAGCCTCTGAGTTAGATGCTTTACCACACATATTTAAGTAATATACCATGAAAATCAAGAAGAAACCAACCTGAAATTTTTGTTAACTTTGAGCATTGGTTATAACATTGGTTTTCAGCGACAGAACATAGACTCTCCCAAGATCTTCTATAAGATGAATTCCAATTTTGATATAGGACTATAGCCTTGGCCAGGGATTGCAAATCTACAAAATGCTTCATTTGCACCTGCACAGAATTACAATAACCATGAAAGTTTAAAAGAATTACAGTTCTCTGGCTGTTCTTGAAAAATGTTACTCCTGTCACTACTGGGTCCTCATTCAATATGGTCACAAGGGCTGGAGCTGAGGTTTTGTAACCTATGTGCCCTCAACAATGTGTGAGTCTACAGTCCTTGGACTGTATGAAATTTCAAGATTGTCAGATCAATGTTTATGGTCTTAGTACTGGTTCAGGCTGGAATGGTGGGATGGGGAAGGAGATGGGAGGAATTTCAGGAGGGAGAGGACATGGGTGTACCTATGGCTGATTCTTGTTGATGTACGACAGAAAACCACAAAATTCTGTAAGGCATTTATCCTTCAATTAAAAAATTAAAGTGGCAAAAGGAAAAAAAAATAAGATGCTAGCTAGTTGCTTCTGAGGAGATTGTGTGTGCTCAGTACTCAGTCATGTTCGACCCCTTTGTGACCCCATGGACTGTGGCCTGTCTGGCTCCTCTGTCCATGGGATTCTCCAGCTAAGAATACTGGGGTGGGTTGGCATTTCCTCCTCCAGAGGATCTTCCCCACCCAAGGACTGAACCCACGTCTCTTGTGTCTCCTGCATTGTCGGGCTGATTCTTTACCACTAGGCTACCTGGGAAGTCCAATCTCTTAATCTCTGAGGAGATTAACTCCTCTAATTAAACTGGAAACATGTTTCCTGAATTTTGCCCTGAAAATACAGTACACAGATTTTTTAAAAAGATAAACAATTTCAAGATTTGAAAAATGAAAAAAGAAACCCTTTAAGTATGGGGGATTTACTGATGATATACTAACACAAATCGTATTTACATGTTTGTATTTGCAAAATGATACTTAAGTGGCATGTGCAGAATAGGTCATGTACTTGAACACCACACTCAGCTTAACTTCTGTCTGAAGTATCTTTAAACAAGAAACAGATATGTACCACAAAAAAAAAAAGAGAGAGAGAGGATGTCTAATTTAGATTCAGGACATTTTCAGGATGACATCTAAATCTATCAGAATGACTGGATTTCTGCTAATGTTCAAACAGAACTTGGAGCAGAGCAAGAAATGGGATTCTGTGTAGAACCAGAGAAAATTTTATGTAACTAAGAGCCATACCACAATCAAGCCAGGGCCTTTTATGTAACTTTCAAGATACTCTCTTGACCTGTAGCATGATCATCTTTTTGATAAGTATTATTACTGGGATTTTATGACCATTATCTAGCTTTACTTTGTAGTAACAATGAGTCCTTCATTCACTCAAATTTACATTTATTGAACCTATCAATTTGTCTCTCTATAAAATAGAGGAGGAGAAGAGGGTGTTATTTTTTATTCAACAGCGCCAGCCTCTGAGTTAGATGCTTTACCACACATATTTAAGTAATATACCATGAAAATCAAGAAGAAACCAACCTGAAATTTTTGTTAACTTTGAGCATTGGTTATAACATTGGTTTTCAGCGACAGAACATAGACTCTCCCAAGATCTTCTATAAGATGAATTCCAATTTTGATATAGGACTATAGCCTTGGCCAGGGATTGCAAATCTACAAAATGCTTCATTTGCACCTGCACAGAATTACAATAACCATGAAAGTTTAAAAGAATTACAGTTCTCTGGCTGTTCTTGAAAAATGTTACTCCTGTCACTACTGGGTCCTCATTCAATATGGTCACAAGGGCTGGAGCTGAGGTTTTGTAACCTATGTGCCCTCAACAATGTGTGAGTCTACAGTCCTTGGACTGTATGAAATTTCAAGATTGTCAGATCAATGTTTATGGTCTTAGTACTGGTACTGCTTGTCCCCACTTCAGTACTGACCAAAGTTTGGCTAGCTTCAGGGAACTGACGTCACATTCTGGTGATTTGAAAAACAGGGCTTATATTGGGAATAATACTAATAGAGAAGACTTTTAAAACATGTGATGGACACAGCTTTGTCGTGGTAATGTCTAGCAATTGCCTTTTTTTTTTGACTCTGTCTTCTTGAAACTAGTCTTCTGTTTTCATTTGCTTATTTGCAAAATGTTTCAACAGTATTTATGAGGCAAAAGCCCTGATAGGCATCAATCCTATTGAAAAGGTAGGGCAGAAACTCAATGGAAAACATATTATTTTAACAGGATGCCAATGAGGATTACATTAAGTGAATAATTAATGTTAAAAAAAAAACTATTACATAGTACGGCACTAAAACCACTGGACAACATTACCCTGAATTCTGTAAGGATCTTTGTAAATCACTAAAAATATGCCTCAATGAGAAAACCAGAAACTCCAATGTAGAATCATGTAGCTAACAGTGTCCTGATACCTGGGAACTTGTTTTGTTACAACTGTTAGCATTACTCCCATGTAATATTTTATTACATTAATTAATTAATATCTGCATTTTAGCACTTATCACAGTATTTTGTAGTTTGCTTCCATGTTTCTTCCCTAAAAGTCTTGAAGACATGAATCAAGTCCAATTTCCTTTAAATCCTCAGCTCTTAACAGAGTACTTGGTATTTAGGTGTTCAGTAAATATTTGTTGACTGAATGAATATATCAATTAATATATCAGTGAATATATCAATTAATCATACAACAGGCAACTTTTGAAGTAATTAACTATTACTACTCAAATGTTCACATTTTAAAACTTGTGTCCTAAAACAGTCTAAAAATTGGCCTCTTCCTTAGTTTCAAGCCCACGCTCGGGCATGCTCGTGTGTATCTCTGTATGTGTGCACATGTGCATGCGCGTGTTTTCCCTACCATCCCCTTTCACTTGGCATCCTCTAAAGATGTTTATGCAGCTGACGTCAACCCACAGAAGACTTGACAAAATGCCCAGCCTGGACCATGAAGCTTACAGTAGTTACAGTTCACTGCAGTAAGTATGAAGGGATGATTCTCAGCCAAGAACACCAGGATTTCAGTGTGGTTTCTTGAGTCTTAAAGTGGGAGACTTCAGTTGATGGCAGTAACAATCTGCTTGTCCAAGGTAAGGTCCTACCAGGGGCAGGAAACACTTGAACCTAATCAAACCTGTAGTGCTCTCCAACCAGGTCACTCTTAAACTCCAGCATAATTTCCTTAACTGGCCTGTGGAAATAAAAAGCTGCTTCTCACAAGCTAGGGTCCCTGGATCTCCCCTTGAGAGGGCTGATACTATTACCTACTGTGCCACCAGGACCTTCCTGCTACATCACCTACCTGTTACATAATAGTGACTGGGTGTGACATATGCTAGCTGCATTTGTAACTGACCTGACTGTGGGCCCTCTGTGGGCACACCCCCATCATCAGAGTGGTTTGTTCACTTAGTGTACATCAGAATCCCCCAAGGAGCTTGCTAAACATGCATTCTTGGACTCTTACCCCTAGATATTCTAACTTAGTAAGTCCAGGATGGTGCCAGTTCACCTTCCAATTTTAGCAAGCACCTCAAGTGATTCTGATAAANGAGGGCTGTCTTTTCACCTTGCTTATAGTTTCCTTTGTTGTGCAGAAGCTTTTAATTTTAATTAGATCCCATTTATTTATATTTGCTTTTATTTCCAGTATTCTGGGAGGCGGATCATTGAGGATCCTGCTGTGATTTATGTCGGAGAGTGTTTTGCCTATGTTCTCCTCTAGGAGTTTTATAGTGAAAATGAATATATTACCCAAGGCAATCTACAGATTCAATGCAATCCCTATCAAGCTACCAGTGGTATTTTTCACAGAACTAGAACAAATAATTTCAAGATTTGTATGGAAACACAAAATCCATAAGTTCTTTAGAAAACTTCTTTGGTTATAACTTAGTTTTCTCTATAATTTAGGCGCAGACATAGAGCTATTACCCTTCTATTTTTAAATAAATCTCCCATATGCTTTCCTCTAGACCAGCAGTTTTTGTGCTATGCTCCACGGATATTCAGGATGGACGAAGACCTCCTAAGGGATTTAAAATTTTTCATATGTAAATAAATGTTTTCCTTTGGTGTATTTCTTTGAGACACACAAAATATGTACAATTTCCACAACCTAAAACAGAAAAGGAAAAACAACCAATAGAATGGTTGATAACTTCATAATACAATACATATTTATGAATGTTTGCTTAATTTCAAAGAACTACTTAAAAACTTGTATTCCCCTCTACAAAACTTTCAGGAACATTCACAGTTGACAAAAAGAGTTAAGTCAGATAAGAATATATCCTAGGTTCACTGCACAACAGACAGGCTTCCCATAAGTCTCTGATTGCTTTGCAGCTGTATGCTCTCCAATCAAAGACAGGCTCTAATCTTTATAGCATCAGGGTTCAGCCTTCATCTGTAATATTTGAAGCATAAGAATTAAAGGCAGAGTAGAGTTTCCAAGACCTACATTTTGATTAAACCAAATTCTTCTACGCTCCTATGCTTCCTGTTTTCAAATACTTTTCATTCTTTTGTGAGGATTTGGTCCATTAAGATGTCTGAAATGTTCATCCTTTGGGCATGCTTAACAAAAAGCCTGGCATGGTTGGTCTGCCAGAGTCCATCCCCTGTGAATGAAGCTGAATGCGCTTGAATAAGCAATGATGTATAAATACCCTTAAGAAGAAAGGCACTGGTGATGGAGCTTCAGCTCCATTCTAAGTACTGAATCCTTCAAGATGCAATGGCGCAGTCTCTGCCAAGTCAAATGGCCACACAAAGGTAAACCATCAGCTCTATTTACATAGCCAGAGGAGAATGGAGGAGAATGAATGCATGCTCATGATGAGGTTTTAGTGTATAATTCTTCTACGCTCCTATGCTTCCTGTTTTCAAATACTTTTCATTCTTTTGTGAGGATTTGGTCCATTAAGATGTCTGAAATGTTCATCCTTTGGGCATGCTTAACAAAAAGCCTGGCATGGTTGGTCTGCCAGAGTCCATCCCCTGTGAATGAAGCTGAATGCGCTTGAATAAGCAATGATGTATAAATACCCTTAAGAAGAAAGGCACTGGTGATGGAGCTTCAGCTCCATTCTAAGTACTGAATCCTTCAAGATGCAATGGCGCAGTCTCTGCCAAGTCAAATGGCCACACAAAGGTAAACCATCAGCTCTATTTACATAGCCAGAGGAGAATGGAGGAGAATGAATGCATGCTCATGATGAGGTTTTAGTGTACCTTTCAGAACAAGTCAAGCTAGCTCAGCAAATATTTATTGAGCACCTTCTACGTACGAGAGTATCAGTGAAAATATTCATATTACTGTAGGACCCAGAAAACTTTTCCATTCACTGAGGCACAACCGAAACTCCAGGCTTGTCTCCAGAGAACCTGATGGAAAATTGTCTGGTTCAATATGAGATGGTCCTGTTGGACCCTCCCCAACCCCACACCATGACAGCGTGATTGAAACGACTGGCCAAGGGATCATATTAAGTGGGAATTTTCTGTGAGGAGTCCAAAACATCAAATGGTGGTGTTTTTTAAATTGCTGGTTATAAATCAATTAATGCCACAACCCAACGCATTTAAAAAAAACAGAATAGAACAGAGAAAAGGAGAAAGTGTCAGCATATTACAAATAGTAAAGCTAAGCACTGCTTCATGAAATATGACCTAGTGTATGTGTCTATGTGTCTCTGTGTCTCTGTGTGTCTCCTAGGTTATTATATGAATATATTCAGATGGTGAGTAGAGGTCCAGACAATTTGAAAGCCACTGAACAAACGATTCACTAAAATCTTTTCCAACACCAAGATTCCACAGTTCCCAAATTTTCTAACTTCTACATGATTTTTAAATTACCTTGTATCAGTTATACTTGTAAACAGTTTTTAAACTCAAATAATTCTACAATTTAAAAAACAATCAAAATTCTAAATATTACCTCTTCCCTCCCCAATTTCCATGCCCTAAGGAAAGTAGTAAAAGCTTACATTATTTTAGAGGTGAGACTGTAAATTCTGTTTATAGCTGTTATTCATAATTAGCTCCATATTTCAAAATATGGATAGTATGCTTATACTACTTCTTGACTTGACTTGTTGAATCTTAGAAATTATCTATTTTTTTCTATGAAAGATGAATACTGAGCTCTCTTACATCACACACACACACACACACACCCTACTCCAACAGCTAATCCCATTTCTATTAAAATTATCTAAATCACTTATCACTATGATTACATGACTCTATGACTTATTTCTAGCTGAACAAGTAGGATAATATGATTATATATTTTTGCTTCTTTTCTGTTATCCTGAAGTTATATATAGCTTCTTTTTCATTTCTTTAGCTTCCACATATACCTCTTATTCATATATAGACTTTCATCAGAGCTATAAATACTCTCTCAAGACTGTTAAACACATCTGGCAAAACGTCAGTTCCATTACTTCTTAGACACCTCCCTCTTGACCTCCTCAGCCTTCTTGTGCCAAATCGAATTAGTGTTTCTCTTGACCTGATCCTCTGCTATCATCCTGGGTTCTCTCTCTTTCACCACTGGGAATTCTCTTTATCATTTTCCTAGGATGGATCTTCTCAGATATCTGGATCTTATGTCATTCATCTTCTTTCTTGGTTTACTCCTCTGTTTAGTGGAATACCTCCTCCAGTAGTTTCTTTAAAAAGAAGGTGGATGTGAGTTAAATCTTTGGAGAGCTTTGTACCTAACTCTCAAAACTGATTAAAAGTTTGACTGGAAATGGAATTCTGTGTTGGCTATTACTTTCCCTCAGCATTTTAAGAAGACTGTTCTATCTTCTTCTAGTTTCCAATTTTTCTGTTGAGAAATCTAATGCCATTCTGATTCCTGAACCTTGTTCTTTACTTCTGTAACTGTTAGCATCTTCATTTTGTTCTTGAGAGGGATGAAAATTAATGATTACAATAGTTTGTGGTTTTTTCCCCATGCATCATGCTGGGTACTCAGTGTGGAAACTCAAACCTTTCCATTCAGGGAATTTTTCATATTATTTCTTAATTTTCTCCCTTCTACTTTCCTATCTTTCTATTTCTAGAACTTATTCCTTTGGCTATTTTTCTTACTATTTTCTTCTTTCTTCCTAATTCTGTTTCTTTCCTGCCTACTGAAATATTTCCTACCTTTATCTTCTATCCTTCTATTACATTTTTTATTTTTGCTGTCATATACTTAATGTTAAGACACTTCATCATTTTCTGAATGTTTCTTTTCATGTGTGTATTATCTTCTCTTACCTTTCAAATTTTCATTATAATCTTTGAATGTTTTCTGCTTCCTGCCTTGTCTATGTAGCCTCCAAGTTCCTTTTTTTTTTTTTTTTTTTAAATTTCCCTTCAGTTCTGTATACTGTTTTTCTTATTGCTGTGTAGTCGCTAGGTCCTGTCACACTCTTTCAACCCCATGGGTTTCAGAATGCCAGGCTTCCCTGTCCTTCAGTATCTCCTGGAGTTTGCTTAAATTCATATCCATTGAGTCACTGATGCTATATAACCATCTCATCCTCTGCCACATGCTTCTCCTTTTGCCTTCAATCTTCCCATCATCAGCATCTTTTCCAATGAGTCGGCTCTTCTCATAAGGTGGCCAAAGTATTAGAGCTTCAGCATCAGTCCTTCCAGTGATTTCCTTTAGTATTGACTGGTTTGATCTCCTTGCTGTCCAAGGGACTTTCAAGAGACTTCTCCAGCACCATAATTCGAAAGCATCAATTCTTTGGTGCTCAGTTTTATGATCCAACTCTCACATCCAAACATGATTACTGGAAAACCATAGCTTTAATTATATGGACCTTCTTTGGCAAAGTTATGTCTCTGTTTTTTAATATGTTGTCTAGGTTGGCCATGCTTTCCTTCCAAGGAGCAAGCATTTTTTAATTTCATGGCTGCAATTACCATCTGCAGTGATTTTGGAGCCCAAGAAAATAAAGTCTGACACTGTTTCCACTGTTTTCCCATCTATTTGCCATGAAATCACGGGTCTGGATGCCATGATCTTAGTTTAAGCCAGCTTTTTTATTCTCCTCTTTCATCCTCATCAAGAGACTCTTTAGTCCCTCTTCACTTTCTGCCATTAGGGTGGTGTCATCTGTATATCTGAGACTGTAGATATTTCTCTGGGAAATCTTGATTCCAGCTTGTGAGTCAACCAGCCCAGAATTTCATATGATGTACTCTGCATAACTTATTTAACATAAGTTAAATAAGCAGGGTGACAATATATAGTCTTGACATACTTCTTTCCCAATTTTGAACTGCTGTACCATGTCTGGTTCTAACTGTTGTTTCTTGACTGGCATACAGGTTTCTCAGGAGATAGGTAAGATGGTCTGGTATTCCCATCTCTTTAAGTTCTTTAAGAATTTTCTACAATTTGTCGCGATCCATGCAATCAAAGGCTTTAACATAGTCAATGAACCAAAAGTAGATGTTTTTCTGGAATTCCCTTGCTTTCTCTGTGATCCAACAAATGCTGGCAATTTGATCTCAGTTCCTCTGCCTCTTTGAAATCCAGCATGTACATCTGGAAGTTCTGGGTTCATATACTGCTGAAGCCTAGCTTAAAGGATTTTAAGCATAACCTGCCAGCATGTGAAATGAGTGCAATTGTATGGTAGTTTGAACATTTTTGGCATTGCCCTTCTCTGGGATTGGAATGAAAACCGACCTTTTCCAGTCCTGTGGCCACTGCTAACGTTTCCAAATTTGCTGGCATATTGAGTGCAGCAGTTTAACAGCATCATCTTTTAGGATCTGAAATAGCTCAACTGGAATTCCATCACCTCTACTAGCTTTGTTTGTGGTAATGCTTCTTAAGGCCTGGTTGACTTCACACTTCAGGATGCCTTGCTCTAGGTGAGTGACCACACCATCATGGTTCTTTGGATCATTAAGACCTTTTTTTGGATCGTTCTATGTATTCTTGCCTGGATAAGGCAATGGCACCCCACTCCAGTACTCTTGCTTGTAAAATCCCATGAACGGAGGAGCCTGGTAGGCTGAAGTCCATGGGGTCGCAAAGAGTCAGACATGACTGAGTGACTTCACTTTCACTTTTCACTTTCATGCACTGGAGGAGGAAATGGCAACCCACTCCAGTGGTCTTGCCTGGAGAATCCCAGGGATGGGGGAGCCTGGTGGGCTGCCATCCATGGGGTTGCACAGAGTCAGACACAACTGAAGCAACTTAGCAGCAGCAGCAGCACATATTCTTGCCACCTCTTCTTAATTTCTTCTGCTTCTGTTAGGTCCTTACCATTTTTGTCCTTTATCGTGCTCGTTCTTGCATGAAATGTTCCCCTGAGATCTCCAATTTTCTTGAAGAGATCTCTAATCTTTCCCATTCTATTGTTTTCCTCTACTTCTTTACATTGTTCATTTAAGAAGGTCTTCTTATCTCTCTTTGCTATTCTCTGGAACTCTATATTAGTTAGTTATATCTTTCCCTTTCTCCCTTGCTTTTCACTAGTTGTTTTTTTTTTTTTTTTCCTCATCTATATGTAAAACCTCCTCAGACAACCACTTAGCCCTCTTGTACTTCTTTTTCTTTGGGATGGTTTTGGTCACTGCCTCCTATACAATGCTACAAATCTCTGTCAATAGTTCTTCAGGCACTTTGTCTACCCAATCTAATCCCTTGAATCTATTCGTCACTTCCACTATATAATCATAAGTAATTTGTTTAAGGTCATACCAGAATGGTCTAGTGGTTTTGTCTACTTTTTTCAATTTAAACCAGAATTTTGAAATAAGGAACTCATGATCTGAGCCACAGTCAGCTTCAGGTCTTGTTTTTGTTGACTGTATAGAGCTTTTCCATCTTTGGCTGCAAAGAATATAATCAATCTGATTTCAGTAGTGCCCATTTGGCAATGTTGATACTCTATCTCATGTTAAATGGGTTTTACCCTCAATTTTCTGGTGACCCTTGATCTTTGATCATATTTAAAGTTGGAGCACTGAAACCTGGGTAATGGATGGTAATGGCTGGTAAAGATAAAACCTGGATTTTATCTTCACTGATTGGACAGGGATGCAGCCATTTTGGGGGAATTCTAAACCATCAGGATCTGTTGGTTTTCCTCTTGGGTTGACCGTCCCCCAGAGAGGAATTCTGCAAACTCCTGCCTAGGGTGTGTAGGCCTCTCTCTCAACATTTTTTAGAGCTGTGTAGGCTATAGGAAGGAATCATTTTATTTACAAATCTCTGTCAATAGTTCTTCAGGCACTTTGTCTACCCAATCTAATCCCTTGAATCTATTCGTCACTTCCACTATATAATCATAAGTAATTTGTTTAAGGTCATACCAGAATGGTCTAGTGGTTTTGTCTACTTTTTTCAATTTAAGCCAGAATTTTGAAATAAGGAACTCATGATCTGAGCCACAGTCAGCTTCAGGTCTTGTTTTTGTTGACTGTATAGAGCTTTTCCATCTTTGGCTGCAAAGAATATAATCAATCTGATTTCAGTAGTGCCCATTTGGCAATGTTGATACTCTATCTCATGTTAAATGGGTTTTACCCTCAATTTTCTGGTGACCCTTGATCTTTGATCATATTTAAAGTTGGAGCACTGAAACCTGGGTAATGGATGGTAATGGCTGGTAAAGATAAAACCTGGATTTTATCTTCACTGATTGGACAGGGATGCAGCCATTTTTGGGGAATTCTAAACCATCAGGATCTGTTGGTTTTCCTCTTGGGTTGACCGTCCCCCAGAGAGGAATTCTGCAAACTCCTGCCTAGGGTGTGTAGGCCTCTCTCTCAACATTTTTTAGAGCTGTGTAGGCTATAGGAAGGAATCATTTTATCCATCTAATACATAGATTTACCCTGTTTCAGGGCAGCCCTCTACCCACAGGTGAGTCTGCTGTCCCTGATGCCAGAGTCCATCTGATTCAAAGACTTCACTTCCATCTCTGGGAGAGTAGTTGCTGCTTGGTATGGAGTATGGATTGAGAAGATCTAATGGAAACCTGAGATATCCCATGGGCAGAGGAGCCTATTGAGCTACAGTCCATGGGGTTGCAAAGAGTTGGATGCAACTGAGCAACTGAACACACACACACTGAACACACATACTGAGTATGATAAGAGGACCTGACTAATTCTCATTTGGAGTTTCCATCCAATTCACATTCAGATTCAATTTCTGGGTGTTTCAGAGGTTCACAAGCAAAAGTTTACCTACTCCTAAGCACTCTTCTAGAGAAGGAAATGGCAACCCACTCCAGTATTCTTGCCTAGAGAATTCTGTGGACAGAGGAGCCTCATGGGCTGCTGTCGTCCATAGGGTCGCACAGAGTCAGACACGACTGAAGCAACTTAGCATGCATGCATGCATTGGAGAAGGAAATGGCAACCCACTCTAGTATTCTTGCCTGGAGAATCCCAGGGATGGAAGAGCCTGGTGGGCTGCCGTCTATGGGGTCTCACAGAGTCGGATACGACTGAAGCGACTTAGGAGCAGCAGCAAGCACTCTTCACTGTTAAATTAGCCTCTAGCTTTCTGTGGTTTCACTATTTGCATTTCCCCTCCCACAATGTTGTTGCCACCACTTTCTTTTCCATTCTTCTTGTCTTTGGGGGATATGTGCCTTTAAATTTTTTACTTTGGTGGAGTTAGCAGATGTTAATAGATACCATGATTTTTAAGCTTTTAAAAGACTATATTTAATGTCACACTTTATGTATGATTTTCACAAATGAATTTTCAATCCTGCATTCCAATACTATGCAATAAATTTAGGGTGGGTAACAGCTTAAATTGGTATGATGTTTTATACAGGTGGTATTTTAAATGTGGTTTGATACTGAATTATCTATATAGCATTTTAATCTGATACATTAGAGAACTGGTTTTAATTCAGTTAAATTCTGCTTGATTCTCCACAGTGACAAAGCGGATTCATCAAAGGGTATGTTCCTCCTTTCCTCCCTGATTCCTCCCCATGGCATTGTGTCCCAAATATCTTTACATCACATGAACATATTGTTCCCAGGCGTAATTTGGGATCTGAAAGAGAACACAGATGACAGCAAAGTAGAAAACAAGTGATCTAATGCATTGGGTGACCAGGGCCTGCCTTGGAGTTAATCTCTATGTCCTTCTTATATCAGAAGTGAACTTATGGTTGCTTTACTGGCTTCCTTTCCTCACTGTACTCAGATTAGCTGCCATCAGGTGCAGGATGCAGTGCAAGAAAATGAGGAAGCAGGATGGAAAAGAGGTTTTCTTGATTCAATGCCTGCACTATCTTACTAGTTGCAACCGTCTGGGGGAGAAGAAAGGTCAAGGCAAAAGACCAATGACAAGAAGAAAAGAGTTTTCCATAAGATGAATGAGATGAGACACATCTCTTTCAAATACTTCCTTCTCTTTTCTTTCCTCTTTTTGGATAAAGGTGCACTGACTAGGGATAAAAAAGTTCTTCCTCAGTGCAGTCATGAAACAAGGTCTCTTACCCAAGATCTTTCATTCACACTCAAAATCAGCACAGAGCACCAAGAGACTAGGAATTTTATGATTCCACTCTTTTTATCAAAACTAATGCAATAATTTCAGGAAACTTGATATACTTTGGTCTTCATTTATGAGCGTCCTTTAAGTTTTTCATCACACATCCTTGTTAATGACAAAGTCTGAAACTGACATAACCAGCCTCACTGTCCTGGGAGCAGCCTTGCTCCCCACATTAGATGCACTGTGACCAGTGCAGACACACCTCCCACTGTGGGAGGAGGAGCAGCCTGGAGTGCTGGACAGGACACCGCTCTGGGAGCAGATACGCGCAAACTCTGGCCCTGACCATTATGAGCCGGGTGATTTTATTTGAGTGTGAATTTACACATCCTTTCAACAGAAACGGAAAGTTATTCAACTTCATGTCTTCCTTTTTTCACCTTAGTTTCCAGAAAATTTAGAGCTAAACCATCACCCTGTTGTACCAGATGACTTATTTCAAGGAGCTGACAGGTTCTTTTCCCTTTGTTTCCTTAAATGATCCTTACTGTGTTTGATCACCAGTGCCTCATGTTATATTTCAGTCTATTTTAAACCAAATAAAGTCATCAGGTATGAATCAAAAAAACTTTTTATGTACTGATGCTTCTATTGATGTCTCTAATCCAGGCTAACCTTTCTCTACATGGCTCTTGATGCCACTCTACTCTCCCTCTGGCAATTTTGATTGAGTAAGTAGTGTGACATGCTGATTTCAGTTCATATTATTCCTTTAACAGAAAGGTGAGTTGGTGTTGATATTTTAAAGTCTAATTTTTAAAATTGTAGAGTTTTCTGAAAATTAATGCAAAAGGCAACATGTTTGGAGCTACAGTTTTCCCTTCCTATCAGAACCAATCATACAAGTTCATAAAGTAAGGAATTCTCCTTAGAACACCAGCAAGCATTAACTTCTATTTCTTTTAAGTATACATGTAATCCATTAAGCAAGGATTTACTGCCAGACCTGTCCTCATCTCTCAGAACACACACGATGAGGCAGAATTTGTTCTTGAAACATCTGGCAGCCCAGTGGGGGAAAAAATTAATAAAAAATAAACAAGTACAATAGTGTGATAAACGCCATAGTAAACTGCTATGGGATCATGGAGCTGAAGCCAACTCTTTCTAACAGGAACTGATCCTTGAATGCTTTTGGATATGTTTAGCTTTCATAGATACTAGCTTCCCAAAGTGGCTGGTCCAGCTTATTCTTTACTAGCCGTGTATCTGTCTTTCAGTGGATTCCAAATCTCCACCCACTCTTGCTATGGCCAGTGTCCTCCCTTTAGTCATTCTGGTAGATATGTCATATGTTGTAATATGCATTCTGTTTTTAATTTATATTTTCTTACGAGTAGATGTTGGTGGAGACAACACGTAGGGAAGGGTGAGAGGGGAAAAGTGCATTACAGACAGTGAAACACAAAGAGGAGGACTTGAAGACTGGAGATAATGACATGCAGAGGATGGCAAGAGGTGAGACAATAGAGAAGACAAGGAGGAGTGTGAAAGGTTTTGGATAGCACACTAAACTTCCCATAAAATCACTGGTAGGATAAACCATTAAGATATTTAAGTAGGAGATAAACACAACCCCATCTGTAGTGAAATGATCCCTCTGACAACAGTGTGGAGGACAGATTGGAAGAAGCACTACCAGAGTAAACAGCTAGGGACGGAGACAAATTGGGCCTGGATACAGGTGATGACACCAAGAACTGTACTAAGAAGGTGGTTTTCAGAGACATTTAGCCAACAGAATTAGCAGATTGGCTGGACAAGGCAGGGAGGAGGAGTGTGGAGCCCAAGATGACACATAGGATTCTGGCCTGGTAGCTAAACAGATGCTGATACTATTTACCAGTCTGGTGGATAAAGAAAAAGAAGCAGATACAGCAAAGAGATGGAAGAGAGAAGGAAAGTTCGTTTTAGTCATGTTATATTTAAAATGGGGCTTCCCTGGTAGCTTAGCTGATAAAGAATCCACCTGCAAGGCAGGAGACCCCAGTTCAATTCCCGGGTCAGCAAGAGCCACCTGAGAAGGGATAGGCTACCCACACCAGTATTCTTGGGCTTATCTGGTGGCTCAGACAGTAAAGAATCTGCTTGCAGTGTGAGAGACCTGGGATCTATCCCTGGATTGGGAAGATCCCCTGGTCGAGGGTATGGCAACCCACTACAGTATTTTTGCCTGGAAAATCCCCATGGACAGAGGAGCCTAATGGGCTGCAGTCCATGGGGTCACAAAGAGTTGGACATGACTGAGCAACTAAACAGAGAACACAGCTGAAGTGATGGCAGAACCAATTAGATAGACATTTTCCCAATATGGCCCAGCAATCCTACTACTGGGCATATACCCTGAAAAAAAACCCCATAATTAAAAGAGACACATGTACCCACAATGTTCACTGCAGCACTATTTTCAATAGCCAGGACATGGAAGCAACTTAAATTTCCATTGATAGATGAATGAATAAAGAAGATGTGATATATATACAATGAATATTACTCAGCCATAAAAAGGAACAAAATTGGGTCATTTGTAGAGATATAGACCTAGAGTTTGTCATACAGTGTGAAATAAGTCAGAAGGAGAAAAACAAATATAATATCTTAATGCATATATGTGTAATCTAGAAAAATAATATAGATGAACCAATTTGTGGGGCAGGAACAGAGATTCAGACAGAAAACAGACACAGGAGGCAAAAGTGGGGTGGGATGAATTGAGAGATTAGGACTGACATATATATATACTACCATGTACAAGACAAATAGCTAGTGGGAATCTGCTGTAGAGCACAGGGAGCCCTACTCAGTGCTCCACGGTGACCTTGAGGGGTGGATTTGGAGAGTGGGGTGGGGTAGTTGGAGGGAGATCCATGAGGAAAGGGATATATATACATATAGTTGACTCACTTTGTTATACAGCAGAAACCCATTGAGCTAACACATTGTAAAGGAACTACACCACAATAAAAATTAAAAGAAAAGAAAAATCCTATCCCAGAAGCCAAGCAGAGTATCCTTGGGTCTGATATTTCATTGCCTTAGAAAAGAATTAAGAGGATATTGTTTTCAAACCTTAGTCCATAGGAACATCACAGCTATATTTCTAAAGGGCGAAAGGGGCCCTGAGGATTGAAAGAGGAAATAAACAAAACGTGCCATGGCCTTTGAGAGTAGGAAAAGAGCCCCCTTGGGGNGAAAAGAATTAAGAGGATATTGTTTTCAAACCTTAGTCCATAGGAACATCACAGCTATATTTCTAAAGGGCGAAAGGGGCCCTGAGGATTGAAAGAGGAAATAAACAAAAAGTGCCATGGCCTTTGAGAGTAGGAAAAGAGCCCCCTTGGGGGAAAAAAATCTGCAGAACAAAGAGGGATGCTAGGAGGGGAATTGCTGTATGTCTCTTGGAGCAGCTGGCAGAATCAAAAGCGAGATTACATAGCAGAAAACAAAAGTATAAATTGCTGAGTTCTCCAGAGTACATATTGGTCATCAGCATGTGTAGAGTGGTTAAGGCCACGGAGAAGGGTGAACTTACTCTAGGCTCTGTCTCTTATACACATCTAGATGTGTATAAGAGACAGGGATGGAAGAGCCTGGTGGGCTGCCGTCTATGGGGTCTCACAGAGTCGGATACGACTGAAGCGACTTTTACATATTGGTCATCAGCATGTGTAGAGTGGTTAAGGCCACGGAGAAGGGTGAACTTACTCTAGGCTTGTAAGGTAAGAGGAGAAAAAGTCCAAGATGATGGGAAACATCAGTGTTCAGAGGTTAACAATGGAACAAAAGGAGTCTGAAAAAAAAAAAAAAAAAAGCCCAGAGCAGCGAGAGAACCAGCAAAGTGCAATGACTGGAAGCCAAGGAAGAGAGAGCTTCTAGAAGGAAGTCATCAATCTGGTCAAGTGCTGGAAAGAAAAGACAAATAAGGTGAGGATTTTCAAGAGTCAGAAAGTCATTAAAGACTTTCCCAGAGCCATTTCACTAGATTGGTGAGTTATAGGCTTGATTATGGGGAGCTGTAAGTGAATGAGCAATGAAGAAGTGAGGGACTGTTTTATACTTTTTTAAGGGGTTAAATAATGAAGTGGATAAAATATAAAGTGATCTCTAAGAGGGATTACAACTTTGGGGAGAGAATTTTCCTTTAATATGGTAGAAGTTTTAACGTAATAAAAGCCTATGGAGAAAACAGTGATAGAGAAATTTTTTTTTAATGGGCAATAGAAGAAGTTAAGGAGTGACTGAGGCATTAGAAGGAAAACCAACAAAGAGGTCAAAGGGACGAGAAAGCTGTCAACTATACCAACTGCTTTTAAAAACTCATGAACCATAAGGAGAGAAAATAGTCTGCTGTGTTTGACATCTAGGACATCAAGCTTGGATTTTGGTGAGCAGTTCAACTGAGTGTTGAAGGCAGAAGCAAGGGTGCAAGGAGCCAAGATCTGAGGGGAATTTGGGACACAGAAAACAGAAAGTTTAAAGTTATGCTGTCAAGACACTGGCCTGTGATGGAAGAAAATAGGCCAATTCACTAAACCTGTCACCTCCACAGGGACCCTTCCTTGCTTACTGGACAAGAGTGGGCACTAGAAAAGGTGAAGTGAACTTTATGGG
Source organism: Oreotragus oreotragus (assembly GCA_006410675.1). Lineage (NCBI taxonomy): Eukaryota > Metazoa > Chordata > Mammalia > Artiodactyla > Bovidae > Oreotragus > Oreotragus oreotragus. Next base: position 19,505 of record SJYX01021113.1, read on the forward strand.
CACAGATGTCAATCGAGGTAGGACACCTCAAGTAACAACACTGACTTATTGTTGGTGGAACCTCTTCTTGGGGGAAATAAAAATTTATTCATGGTTCAATGACAGAAGCACAGTACATGACTGGAAGAGATTCTTCTGTTTCTGGATAAAGGAAACATTCCCTTTTTCTTGGAGATTAATTGATCTCCCTAACAATTAGCTGTTGAAATAATATTCAGAGATACACTCTCTGTTAGACTGCTTTCCAGGGACACATACTCTATTAGATTGCCTTTCAGAAATCACATTTTTCCTTTTCTATATTCCTCATTATTTTGAACCATGAATAGGAAAGCATAGTGCCAGTACGGAACCTATGAATCAAATATTTTTGTTTACATACTCATGATCTCAGAATAGCTAAGAAATCAGTTAATACCAAAACATAATTAGCTAAATAAGTTAATAAGTCAAATAAGTTAATAATCATTGATGAAGTCTGTTTTTTTTTGTATCAACTTACTCATTCTGTAAGTATGGACATTTATAATTATGCCCTTGAAGCTAACCAGGATTTTCAAAAGTCAAGTGTAACCATGGGTTGTGGCTTTTATTAGTCACAGCCTCCAGGAGTGTTGATTCAGCTGAGCAGGAAGCAACAGGAGGACTCACTCTGACTTGGTTGTAGTCATGTGTGGGGGAAGGGTGTGGGACTGGGTAGAAGATGAAAAAAAGCAAGTAATTTTAAAAACACCTTTTACTGTGATTAAGAAAGTAGCATTTATTTTTCATGCCAGAACATGTTTAGTTTCATAATAGGTTATGAAGTTTTCTACATTCCTTTAATGATATCTGAACAGAGTAAGAACAGAGAGGAAATTACTAAGCATGACTGGTAATTGGTGATAAATACTTTTGCACTGTTTACAAATATCTAACATCCTCTGCTTTTGTTGTGCAAGGGTACACTGCCATCTTATTATCATTTTTTTTAATGTTACAACTCAAGTTGTTGAGTGCCATGTGTAGTCTATCGAAGGTGAATGAAACAAAATCATCACTATTGAAAAAATCTCAAACACAAGGATAGGTTCATTGGTTTGTAGATAACCACGCTTTCTGAATACTTGAGACCATTCTTTAAAAATATGAAGAATATAAAATTAAACTAATTTAAGAATTAAAGAAAAAGTTAAGAATTTAAATTGTAAATATACAAACAAAAGGCAAAACTAACTTGAGATAAAACTTTTGATCTTAAGAATCCTTTAAGATCTATCCTTCATGGATAGACAATCTTTCTTAGAATAAGGGTTTTTGATCCACTTTTTAAATTCTGCTTCCACCCATCTCACCCACTCCACAATTTCATACAGTACCTGATGCATATTTATTTAAGAAATATTTCTTGAGGTCAAATGTGTGGTAGGCATTTGCCAGAGGATAAGGACATAGGAATGGGTAATAAGGTACCTACTTTCTGTTGGAGAGTATAAAGACCAACACCAAAAATATATAAATAAACAGTTTAATGACACGATCTATACATTAACAGCTAGGTTTTATAGATGTTGCATCAGAAATTGGTAAAAGATACAGAGTACCAATTATGTAGAAACATCCAATGGGTCCAATGGGTCAGAAAAGACTTCACAAGAAGTGTCATGAGCCATATTTTATTCAAAGATTCCTCACTGGGGAAAGTGATCAGACCAACAGAAGAGATGTCTAGACAATGAGATAGTTGAGAGTTCCACAATATAACTGGGCCCTGCCTGATGGCCCAGCAGCAAATCCTGCAAAAAGAAAGCCCAGCCTCCCCACACAGAGCCTGGCATCAATATTTGGTGCCTGCTTGTAAACGTGGGCACACAGCCAAGAATCACCAAACATTTGAGGAAAGCCTCCAGTGTGAAAGACACAATCCAAAACAAACAACCAAAAAAGCAATCTGGGGGGACATCCAATTGAAAGAGAAATAATTTCTAAATATCAAAAGTGATATTCTTAGGAAAAATAAGAAAGATGGAACACAAATAGGGATGGAACAGTATGAAGAAGGACAGAGACTAAAAGAAATTTAATGATATTAGAAATACAAAACTCAGCAGAAGAGTCAAATGAGAAAAGTGAGGAAGTATCCTAGAATGTAAAACTTGAGATGTTAGATTCTAGATGATCCAGCACTCAAATCACAAGTTTTACAAAAAGAGAACAGAATAAACAAAGAAAGGAAACAATCATTGAAAAACCTTTCAGAATTTAAAGACAAAAGTTTCAAACTATGAGAGTCCACGGAGGGCCTAGCACAGCATGACAAAGTTTCAGCATCCAGAAGAAAAGAGAAGCTTTAAAGTTTCTGGGGTAGGGGTAGGGGGTGGATTACAATCAAATAGAATCCAGATGGCATCAGACTTCCATTGCAAAGCTGGTAGCAAAGAGACAATGAGTGAACACTGCTCCCAAAATCTGGAGGAAAATTTACTTCAACCTAGAATTCTATACTCAGAAAAACTAATCAATCAAGTGGTAGAGGGGACTAGAGTCATTTTAAGACAGACAAGGAGTCAAAACATTTACTTTTTCATCATCTTTTTGAGTTTGCTACTAGAACATACTCTCCACCAAAACTAAAGAATAAGGCAAGAAAAAGAAAAGCATGCAATACAAGAATTTTGAGATCTAACAGAAGAGGGATGTGAAGAAAACCACAGAGACAACTAATGGAAATGTCAGGATGGCAGCTAATACAAGCCTAGAGAGCACCCAGTCCAGATGGGAACAAAGCAAGTTACACTCAAAGAAATAGTACCCTAAAAATAAAATGAATAAGATATCTGAGCATTTAAATGTCTTTATAAAAGATACAGGTTTTCCCAACAGTTTGGACAAGAAACAGAAAAATGGAAAACTAAACCAACAGATGAGGGAAATCATTAATTAAAAGAAATCAAAAAATTATACAAGAAAGAAAATAGTTCACTACATGATTCAGGTGGGAACACTGGTAACACAACCACAATAATGTGAACAGTGAACACTAAGAATTACAATTATATTGGGAAGAGAAAGAAAGGGGAGAATATGTATGATGTCTTGAGGGGTGAGAGGTGGTAAAAGAACATGAAATACTTATTAAATACTTGTTTTCTATAATGAGAATTCAATAGAGAGGTCTAACTGGAAAAGAAAATTAGGAGAAAGCAGTATAAGGATGATACTTAGGGGAAAAGAAGCAAATACCAGAAGAAACATCTAAAAGACTAGAAGGTAGTTGTCTCCAAGGAGAAATGGGGATATGTGCCTACAAACAAACAAACAAAAACCTGAGTTTTATTAAAAAAAAAAAAAAACTTGGAGAATTACTATACTTCACTAGATTTCAACATACTAAAATGTAGTAATGCTCTTCTATAACTTAGAAGTTTTTACATTGATTGAAAGAGCTATTTTGGCTTAGATATTTTTCTCATATCTCACTATTACATATTCATAAAAAAGAAACTGTAAATTAAATAAATTTAGCCATATTATTTGTAAAATGTCCTTACAGAGAACTCTACTGAGTTCTCTTGGACTCAAACTTGTTGATCTCCATATTTTTCCAGACAGTATTGATCTCGGTGCTATTAGAGTATTAGCAATATACAGTATCTATTAAAAGAGTGCTTACTTAGACTTCCTAAGTAAACCATTTAATAATTTAATATTGTGTGTGGGTTTTCTGCCAAGCTACTGACATCCATTCTGTACCTTTTCATACTGTCATAATTTAATTTTACCAGGAGGTATCAATAAAAGTTTATTATAAAACATTTAGGACTTATATTCATTCCTCAGATGGTTCTTCAATGATTACTGAATAAAACATCAGGGAGTTGCAGTTGTCAAGTCATGTCACCTTAAATAATAATCAAGTTTGTGCTGGAAGATAATAATCACTATGTTAGAATGACTTCTTTGCTGACAGCAAGTGGAAGACCCCATTAATTATAAGTGTATCCCAATTTCAGACATATTAAAACATAAAAACAAAAAAAGCCTCAAAATTATCTTCCATACAGACTTTAAACTCAAGAAGAAGAAGAGGAGGATGAAGCAAAAGAGAAAGACTATTATAACAATCCCGACAACTAAGTCACAAGCAGTAAGACTGTAGAGAAGAAGAATGGTCACAGGTATATTTAGAAATTACCATCAGCAGATCTTGGTATTGATGGAAAGTTGAAAATGAGGCAAAAAGGGAGTAGAGGATGACTGTCAAGACTCTTAGGTTACATATCTGGATAGGCAGCAAAGAAAGTATTGGGCAAAAATTAGTTCAGTTTTTGGATACAATAAATTTGAGGTTTCATTTGATATTCAGATAGAAATGTCCAGTAGGTAATTGGACATATAAATCTAGAGCTAGTGGAGTGACTTAGTCTGCAGATATAAAATTAGGAGACATCAACCTATAGTTTTGTTGCTTTTGTGGTTTAGTCGCTAAGTCTTGTCTGACTCTTTTGCAACCCCATGGACAGAGGAGCCTGGCAGGCTGCAGCTGTCCATGGGATTTCCCAAGAACACTGGAGTAGGTTGCCATTTCCTTCTCCAGGGGATCTTCCCCAGCTAGTGACTGACCCTCATCTCCCACAATGGCAGGCAGATTCTTTACCGTTGAGTAGCCACAGAGGAACTCAATCCGTGGTACTGGTTGGCCCATGGACAGCCAGCCTACTAAAAGAAATAAAATAAAAACAAACCAAAAACACGAAAATCCCCCAACATCAGTGCTGCACTGGTTAATATTTACACAGCATATACAAAGAAGAGACTCTACTGTGATTAGTTTTAAAGAAAAGAGATTCATTACAGAATAATTATAGAATAATTAAGTGGCTTCCTTAGGAAAACTAATGAAAAAGACTCTCTTAAGCTTTCATTATTTGGGAATAACAATTCCCAAAGCTACATTGCTGCCATTAAAATAATCAGACATCTGTAAAATCAGGAAACTGTCTGTCATATCAAAAGCTATTGTTACAGCCACCTTCTCCATAACCACCACATCATACCCCCCAAATTTTTTAAAGGCCCTTTGCCCTGAGTCCTTCCTCTCAAACTAGCCTGAAATCTAAGTCTTGCACAAATGCATCTACCTGATTGGCAGAATTTAAAATCTAGAATTCTAGGATATTTAGAAAATAGAAAATGGTATGCTTTTTCTCTCTCTCTCTCTCTTTTTTTTTTTTTTTTTGGTGAGCAGTAGGGATTTGGAGGTTTTATTTGACGTTCTAGCTTCCATAATTAGAAGGAAGCTGGCCTGAAATGCATGGTGAACGAGCCAAACCATGTTACTTACAAGGAGAATAAAAACAGAACACTGGAAAAATGAAGAATGCAAGCGTGAGAGATGAGTAAGGAAAGAGAGACAGCACAGTCAGAACGGTAAGCACAATGGTGAGCACAATACAAGGGAAGCCAGTAGAAAAAGGAACTTGCAGAAGAAAAAAAGATTTAGACAAAACCCTGTCTGGTAGGAAGACATGAAGAAGAGCCGAGAAAAGGATGGAGAGAACAATGGGTGTTTCCTATAGGGTCCTCCCTCAAGGACCATAGACAGAGGGGACGTCTCCCTCCCTGAGGGTCCTGGGCATCTCTCACTGCCCACAAACAAGATGACATCCACATCAGTGTCCGTGCATGGTGGAAGTGGAGCATGGCCAGGGTGCACTCTGGCTCTCCTCTAATCTAGTTTTCATTGGTTACAAAAGTTCACAAGTAAATGAATTGTGTGGGGCAGGGTCAGCATGACTCAATAGCCTTCACTATACTGAATATTTAGACCAATAAGTAGGTCGCTTCTGTTCTTCAAATAGGACACAGTTATGATAAAGAGATATGCAGATGCTCAAACTATCCTTTAAGAAATGATTTGCTGCCCAACAGCCAGGAGTACAAACAGCAAATGGCCTGCAGCTGACATCCTCTTCAGAGTCTGTGTCAGTGTCAGAGCTTCCTCCTCTGACCCCACACCACTGCCAAGCAGCCTGCATGCAGTGGCTAACTAAAGCAGGGGTATAAGATTCTGGCCATATTGCTCAGATGCAAGATGTATCTGATATGCAATATTTGGTCAAGAGCTCCCATGCAAGTTCCCTGAAACTTTCTTGAGCCTGCACTGCAGTTCACTTTTTACTTCCTCTTGCTTAACCTCCTTCCTTTCACAGATGTTGATCTCTAATAAATACCCTGCATCCCAAACTCAGATGGGATGTAGGGAATAACAATTCCCAAAGCTATATTGGTGCCATTAAAATAATCAGACATCTTTAAAATCAGGAAACTGTCTGCCACATCAGAAACTATTGTTACAGCCACCTTCTCCATAACCACATCATGTCCCCCAATTTTTTTTAAAGGCCCCTTGCCTTTAAAAAAGGCACTTACCATCCACATCAGCAGGTAGGGAAAATAAAGATTAACTTAATAGCAAACACGGCTATTTCCTTTAACCTTCCGAAAGAGGAAGGCTTCCAGACCAGCTTTCATAAGGATGTCACCTCCCCTCTGCTTGTTAACCTGTACCCCAACCTTTCTGCCTCACTTGATTTCCCATCACCCAGCACTCAGTATCCCTTTCACAATTTCAGTTTGGTGATTCAATTTACCTCCCTGAAAAAAATCCATCTCACTCCCTAGGAGACTATGTCCTCCCTAGCCTCCTCCCATATTTGCTAACATATGTAAAGCCTCATGACTTCAGCCAGATCCTTATTGCAAGGCTCTTCTCTGTTGGTTACCACTGGCTTCTGAAGGTGCAGAAAAGAAGGGCTTGGGCTCAAGCTCTGAGTCTGAGTGCATTTGAGTTCTTTAAACCTGGTTTGGAGTTTATGCTAGGGAGAACTGTACTTACATACATCTGATAAAAGACTTGTCTCAACAATAAATAACGAACTCTTACAACTCAAAAATTTTAAAAAATTAAATAACCCAATATTTAAAGGGTACAGGATCTTATCAGACATTTCTCAAAAGAAGATATACAAATGGCTAATACATACATGAAAAAAAAAAGTTAGACATCATTAGCCATCAGAGAAAAATCATAATGAGATGCTATTTCATACCCATGATGATGCAATAACCAGAAGGGCAGATAAGTGTTGACACAGATGTGAAGAAATTGGAACCACCATACACTACTGGTAGAAATATAAAGTGGTACAGCCACTTTGGAAAACACTCTGCTAAGTCCTCAAATAATGAAACAGAGTTACCATATGACTCTGCAATTTCACTTCATGGCATATACTCAAGAAAAAAGAAAATATATGTTTACAGAAAATCTTATACATGAATGTTCACACTAGCATTATTCATAATAGGGCTTGTTCAATCCAAATGGCTTGCATCGAGTAATGAATAGATAAAAATATGAGGTATAATCATACACTGGAATACTATTCAGTCAGAAAAAGGAATAAAATAGTGATACATGCTAAAATATGGATGAACCGTGAAACATTAAGTTAAAGAAACCAGTCATAAAGGGTCACATATTGTATGATTCCAATTATATGAAATTCCTCAAATAGGCAAATCTATAGAAAAGGAAAGTAGATTCGTGGTTTCCTCGATCTGGGTATTGGGAGAGCTGGTGGAGTGGTGGCCAAAGGGGTTTCTTTTTGTGATGATATAAAGTTTTTGAAAACTGATTGTGATGATGGCTATGCAACTCTGAATATACTAAAACCCACAAAACTATACTTTAAATGACATGTAAATTATATTTCAATAAGGATTTTTTAACAGTGAATTTCCCAAACTGAATAATATAAGTGAGAGAGGTTGCTAGTCTAAATAAGTTCACTGGTTGGAGTAAAAAAAGAAAATTGACAAAATTCCCAACTGAAAATCTTTGCTTTCTTATTGAAACAGAAGGCAAACCCATCTACTAAGGAGTTATAATACGTCCAAGGTAAAGACTACCAAGGTGGTCCAGTTCCATGAAATCAGCTTCCAAAGTCTGTCACGAGAGTGGGGGGCTGAGATGAAGTGGGGGAAAGAACTGCTGGAGACCCAGGAATAGTCAGACAGGACTTAACGACTAAACAACAACTGAATGATACACTTAAGCTTTGCATATGTCACTGTGTATGAATTTTGCCTCAAAAGAAAAAAAATTATAAACTAGTATTGAACTTTAGCTAATGATAATTAATGGCATATATGGAGATCAAGTATTTAGGAGGAAGTGTAATGATGTCTACAACTTATATTGAATTGCAAAATAAAATAAAATCTAGTGATAGATAAATAGGGGAAGATATAGAGGGATGGCTAGATGAAATGTTATGGAGAAAAAAAGTTAAATATAGATTATTGAATATATGTGATGTGTATAAACGTATGTCTTTGTTGAAATTGTTACAACTTTCCTGTATCTTTGCAAACTATATAATAAAATATTAGAAAATTATAATTAATATGTTTATACATTAAATACCTCCATAGAATCATTGGCAGTTTTTCAGAACCTCAGGATGTTATATGAAATTCAGTACAATGGCATTACTGAAAGCCTGAAAATTTTCATATTACTTTGATAAGTTTATAAATAAATTAGTTTATTTTTGTGAGTTGCCTTCATTTGATCATTTTCATTTAGGCAAAATTGAATTTCAAAAATAAATATATTGTACCACAATCCATGGACTATCTTAAAATTATTTGACACATTTTTCTTAAAGTAAAATATGGGTAATGATGTTGTGTAAATATAAATCCCCACCTATTTTTAGTTAGCTAATTTGCTTCTAGTGTCAGAGTGCATTATTATAACAATAATAGTTAAAAATTCAAACAAGAAAGAAGAAACTAAAACTTAATGATTCCCATTATTGCTAAAGAGAAGAGCATTTGATCATAACACAAAGGAGCTCTGTTTCAAATCAAAATGTCCACTAATGACTTTTACAAATGGATAGCTCCATTGGGAAAGTCTATGAAGCTAATGTGCTTGACCCCTTCTTGTTTTTCTATTTTCAGGTATTGTCATTTGGAGACCTGAAGAGCTCTTCATGTATTGTTAGCTTATTAAACAATGTCTATAATGCTTTTACATAACATCTGTTATAGTAAGTATTTCAGACTTGCATACATAGAGGCTAATTTCATTTCTTTCATTTACTACATTTGTATTTAAGCAAAATTTTAAAAATAAGTCTTATTTTGGTTATGATCCCAGGTAGTAGTGGTGGTAATTGGTAGCTTGCCAATGCTGGAGACATAAGAGACTCAGGTTCAATCCCTGGGTCGGGAAGATCCCCTGGAGAAGGGAATGGTAATTCACTCCAGTATTCTTGCCTGGAGAATCTCATGGACAGAGGAGCCTGGCCGGCTACAGTCCATGGTGTCACAGAGATTTGGACACACCGAAACGATTTAGCACACAAAGAATGATAACTGCTTCTTTTAGAGCCAATGATAACTGTTCTTTCAGAGCCATTGTGTTCTTGGTATTAATGTTATATTCAGCCATCATAAAAACAATGAAAATCTAGAAGAATGTTAATATAGTTTGTGGGTTTATTATTTGGTAGTGTTTAAATTCTGTTGAAAACCAGCTGAATTTTTTTCATACAAATCATTGAAGAGAAAAGAAAACAATACACTCAAAGATCAAACAATAAGCACAGAAAAATAAACTCAAAATAAATATACCACCTACTAGGATATCAAACATTTGCAAATTATGTGAGAAAATTTAAAACAAGTTCTCCTTAAATTTCAAAAGTGAAAATAGATCTTGATTTTGAAAGGAACCTAGAAGTTTATATGTGTTGTTTTCATTCATTTTAGGACCTAAACAAGTTTTTGTGCTTTCCTGTTTAAAGGTCAACTTGTTACAGAAAAATCACACCTTTCCTTTAGTCACAAACATCATCTCTAATTGTGTGCAGAAAACAGACCCACTATTGTCAGGGTCAGTAATAGTTAGCAGATGGTTGCATGTCTCCCTGTTAAAGCCCCCCAAATTCCACAGAAAGAACATCTTAAAATCATTACAGGGAAGCAGGGCTTAAATTACCTAACATCATTAGCTTTTTATAACATTTGGGTGTTTGGAATAGTTCTTATCCCTAATGCAAAGATAAATGTGAGATTAAACTTGTAAGTCTATGTCCATTCCTTAGTTCATTCAATCAGAATCCTAGGTATCAAAATGTACTGAAAAGCAAAATAGGCTATAAATAAACCTGCATATGTGTTTTGTTCAGTAAAATGCAGAGAATATAAATGTTTTGCTGCATTTTCTTACAGAAACTCTAAAGGGCTACTCATTTATTTTTAAAATTAAGCCATTTCAGCTAGCTGGATAAAAATATAGAGTTTAAACAAAGCAACCAGAAACAAAACAAAACTCACCTTTGCTCTCCAAGGATAACATAACTCATACAGGTTTAAAAATCTACAGAATGAAGCAAGATCATTGCTTACTGATTGAACCATGTAGCTAGTACCTATTCAAATTAGCTTTCTAGCTGTGTTACAGTTTTTACCAGCTATGAAAATAAAATTTAATAGAAAACCTAACACCTGTTTTTCAATGAGGCCAGAATATGTTTATGTTTTTAAAAATTCATACAAGGCAGATCAATGCACTCAAATTAGTACAGTCTTTGTGAAGGGTAATTTTATAACTTCTATCAAGAATACTGGGCTTTCCAGGTGGCTCAGTGGTAAAGAATCTGCCTGCCGTAGGAGATGCAGGAGATATAGGTTTGATCCCTGGGTTGGGATGATCCCCTGGAGAAGGAAATGGCAACCGGCTCCAGTATTCTTGCCTTGGAAATCCCATAGACAGAAGAACCTGGAAGAGCTATATAGTTCATGGGGTCACAAAAGAGTTGGACACGACTTAGTAACTAAACAACAACTACATCAAGAATATTACATGTTCAACTCTAAGCTTTTTTCCTAAAGAAACAATTAAGAATTCATTAAAAGTTGTGCATTTAGGGCTTTGATTATTATAATAATCTAAATAAAATTAACTTAGGTGATTCCCTGGTGATTCAGTGGTTAGGATTTCACACTTGACTACAGGGAGTATGAGTTTGATCACTGCTTGGGGAAATAAGATCCCACATGGGTAGTATGGAGGCTGTCTCTTATACACATCTTGGCTACTCCATTTCTTCTAAGGGATTCCTGCCCACAGTAGTAGATATAATGGTTATCTGAGTTAAATTCACACATTCTAGTCCACTTTAGTTCACTGATTCCTAGAATGTCAATGTTCACTCCTGCCATCTCCTCTTTGACCACTTTCAATTTGCCTTGATTCATGGACCTAACATTCCAGGTTCCNGCATTCTTTCAATAAAAACTTTATAAAATTTAAGTTAATTTTTAAAATAACCTAAAGGTATAGAATTAAGGATTTATTAAATATATTTTTTCCATATAATGCAATACTATGAAGTATATATCTAATGATTATTTAAGGTAATGGGAATACAGTCACAATGTATTATGATAAAAGTTGTATTTCAAAAGGTTTCATATCCAAGTTATAAAATTACTCATATTCAGACATATATACAAAAATATAAGACTGAAAGAAAATTCAACATATTCTTCAAAATGCTTAGGTCTAAGTGGAAAAATTATAGATAACAATTTTTAAAAACCTTTTTGCATTTTCAAGTACTTTATGACAAATGTGTATGTTAACTTTATCAACAGGTAAATATATTAAATTAAAATTTTTAACTATAACAAACACAGTATCTCTAAGCATCAGTTTTGGAAATTCATCCACATAATGCTGTATAGATGTAATGAAAAACACAGTTAGGACTAAGAGCAATTTAAGCTTTCTGTGATTTCAGTTTGCTAATTTATCAAACATACCTCATATTGATCTTTCAGCAGAAAATGAAAAAATCTTGGTCCACAAACTTGATAGGCACTAAGCAGCTTTTATCTTTTATTTTTGAACATAATCATCTGGCTAAACACTAAAGTGTTGGAAAGTTTAACATTAGTAATATCCTGACCTAAGCTGTGAAGAATTTTGAAAGAGTAGAAATGTGGCATTTTTATTAAAGTTTAAAATATGCATTCTCAACACCAAATAAATCAATATGGGTTATTATAGCTCTTGTAGCCTGAAGGTCAATGTTACCAACTATACAGAATTTGTTTTGATGGGGCAATAAAGTAGGAATTCACATTATATCAAATTCCCCAATTAGACTGTAAGATTTAGATATGGGCTGCTCTGTTTATAGTGATTCCACTGTAATCTGAAAAAGAACTCTCAGAATTATGTNAGGTCAATGTTACCAACTATACAGAATTTGTTTTGATGGGGCAATAAAGTAGGAATTCACATTATATCAAATTCCCCAATTAGACTGTAAGATTTAGATATGGGCTGCTCTGTTTATAGTGATTCCACTGTAATCTGAAAAAGAACTCTCAGAATTATGTTACAAAACTGCCCCCAAAATAATCTTCTGATATTAAAATTAGTAAATATGAAAGATTACATCACTCATTTCAAGAAACAGGTTTATTTAAGAGGTTTAGAATAGGGGAACTACTGAGATTGGGGTATTTCCAAATTCCAATCATGAAACCTAGGATTTCTCATAAATTAGGAATCTGTTCCTTTGCATATTATCTCATCTACTACCTAAAAGAATGTTTGTTTTGATAGTCAGTCTACAAATGCCTACTCCTTCTTGTCAGCTCAAATTCTTTACCCTCTAGAAACCTTTTCTAAGTCTGAGTTTTTTGTCTTTGCTTTTTCTTTTGTAACTCTAATGTACCTTAAATTTTAGTTACTATAACACATGTCATTGGAAATTAGAAATATTTTTAAGATTACTTTTTTTTATATCTTGAACTGCCCACTTTTTGAAAACCAAGATTGGCTATCTTTTGTCTCTGCCAATGCCTAATATGACAGCAATATGAGTTTGCTGAATAAATCTTGAATTAGCATACAAATTGCTCTCGAGCATAGCCAAGTTGACAAGAGTTTATCTTGAGATCAGGTGTGCACCAAAAAAAAAAAAAAAGAATCTGTATATTTTCAAATATATCAAAATATATTCAGAGTAACTTTAAGTAATAACAAAAGAAGGGAAGTTGTCCATATGGCTATGGAACTATTTTCAATTTTAAAGAGAAACAAATAGTACAATATGCACATATTTCTACAGTTCAGAAAAGGGAAAATGTGTCAGATTTTAAGGACTATTATCAGTTATTTGAGTGAAAATATCTTTCAGACAGAAAAAGAAATTCATCAAGATATGAATCATATCTTGAAATAGCCTTAAAATATATGAATTTTGTTTAGTCCAGGGCACACAGATCAGCCTTCTAATCTATAATGTGGTTGCCCTGGGTTGATTTACCCATCAGGAGGGAGAATCCAGGGAAATGACAGGTGTTGTTTATCCTGCCAGATATCTCTGTCATTGTGAATGTATAAATTGCCATTTTGGTTTATCCGTCCCCTTCTTTGTGAGATTAGCCACTGTGAATCAGTTCCTCAGAACATAATCACTTCTGGAAAGACTGATACCACAGGGTTATCAGGCTGCATACATAAAGGCTGGATATTAGCTTGTGGAGACACTACCAGTAAAGTCTCACCTGAAGCAATGGACCAGCTACCTAGCCTCCATCTATAGCAGTTCTTGGAAGTAGCTGTTGGTAACCAAATGTTATAGTTCCCAATTAAAATGCATACAAGATAATTGCTCCTGTCAAAATCTTCCCTTGTTTTTATGCCTATAGATGTTTGTAAAGTGTACTTAATTTTGATTTTTAATATAAAAATTTACTGCAATGGACATCCTTTTACATGTTTTTAAGTTAATTAGAGCATACATCAAGAGTAGATTTATTTTTTAATCATAAAGGTAATATTCAAAAATTAATAGCCTAAATGACAGAGATACTGTCAATCAGACCAATTGCCAGCAAAGCAGCTATAGAAAGTATACTACTTAAATATCAGCCCTGGAAATGTGCTTTCATTATAGAATACCAAATTATCCAATGAAATTAATACAAATTTACTGTTCTCCTGAAGTGGGAAATTTAGAGGTTTAACTCTCCTTTGAAGTTTTCACATACTTTCAGTTTGTCCCATCATATTAGATAATCTTTACTTAGGAGAGATACTTAACTTGTATTTTCCAATAAAGTAAAGGAAATAACCAAGGCAAATGTTGGTTATAAGTTCCTAATCTATATTTTGATCTCTGTAATATTAAAATAAAGCCTTTATAACTGATGACTTTTTAAGCAAAACTAAAATTTAGTTGCAAAGATTAAACTTATACTATGTAAGGATTGGGATTTCCTGGTGACTCAGTGGTAAAGAATCTGTGTATAAATGCAGGAGACATGTGTTCACTCCCTGGATCAGGAAGATCCCCTGGAAAAGGAAATGACAGCCAACCAGACGCTCCAGTATTCCTGCCTGGGAAATCCCGTGGACAGAGGAACCCAGTGGGCTGTAGTCCATGGGGTTGCAACAGAGCTGGACACAACTTATGCACTGAGCATGGCACTTCTCTGATGGCTCAGCTGGTCAAGAATCCACCTGCAGTGCAGGGGACCCTTGCTGGATTCCTGGGTCATGAAGATCCCTGGAGAAGGGATAAGCTATCCACTCCAGGATTCTTGGGCTTCTCTGCTGGCTCAGATGGTAAAGAATCCACCAGCAATGCAGGAGATCAAAGCAACACTCATGAATTTTCATAATAATCACATTATTATTTCAGGCTATAACATTGTGTTGTTTTCATGCTTTTATGTTGGTGATGGACAGGGAAGCCTGGAGTGATGCAGTCCGTGGGGTTCCAAAGAGTGGGACATGACTGGGCAACTGAACTGAACTGGATATATATGTTTTATTAAAATTCTTCAAAATTCTGATTTTTCAGTTATAGATGCTCTAGATAAGTCTGTAGACAGAACTAAGTAAGCATTGTTTACAAGATTAGTGCCAAAGTCCTGGAATCATTCCAAACAGAGACATTGCTACCAGTGAATGTATGGTATAGGGCTCGGATGAGTTCTGAAGTCCAGAAACAGTCAGACTTTAAAGTCTAGAAACTGGCCAGTGAGTGAATCAGGTTGGTGGCATTAGACATCAAAGGAACCAAAGAATGAGAAAGTTCAGCCATAAGGAAACAGAGGTAAAGAGTGAAGTGTATTATCAATAAAATAGATTTTTAAGAGCAAATATCAGGCATCTATTGTGATTTTCAGCTTTACATACTACTTAGAGATGTGGAGAAAGATGTTCAGAGATTTAAACTAGGAAGGAGAAGCATTTCCAGAATAATCGGTGGTATATGAGGACAGTGAGGTTATTTGAGTTAGAGTCACCCTTGCATACATTTAGACATATGATTATTGTACAATCAATAAATACAATAAACAAAATAGTATCCCACACATATAATCAAGGTTTAATGTTCCCTTTGCATCACTAGATTCACAGTAATATTTCACAGCTAACATCTTCAAAGCTCAAGCTGCTGTGAAAGACAGAAACTTAGTCCACATTATTAGGTAGCAAAATTGCTATTTATCTCCTCATAATAACATCTAATGACAATCATCAGAAATGCCCTAAATGAGGTACATTGCTGCATTCTCTGTTAAAATTCATTGATCCAACTCTGGAATCAAATACAGGTCTATTTACCTAAAAAGATTATTTCTAAAGGCATAATGGGTTTAGCTATTCTTAAAATAGTCTAGAAACTTGCAGCTGAATTTTTATTAAGTTTATACTGTTGTTAATTAGTGCTGTGGGCATTCAAAAATGAAATTTTGATATAATCAGCAAGTAGAAACAATTGCTTCTATTAAAAGTAAGTATCATTAGTATTACATTCTGATGAATGATCTCAACTTGAAAGTTGAAAGTCAGTAAAAAATCACTGAGTGAAAAGTAGAATCAAATATTGACATAAATATTGATTCAAAAGCTCCATTTGGGTAGAGGAAGACAGGAAGACAAAATTGATGCATAAAATAAAGCTTATGTTGTTTTTCTAGATTTCTTAAAAACACAAATATCACACTTTGAACTTTAACATAGGTAAAATTAAAATGAATTTCCCACTTTGGAAAAAAGTTTTTTTTTTTCCTTTCTAGGAAATGGGTTATCAACATGAGTTAATTATTAGAAGTAATTGCATGGTAGGATTACCCAGAAAAACAAAGCAAAAACTAATTCTTAACTCCTGTATATCTTCATTTATGTTGAAACTAACCACTATTCTTAAATTATATAATCATATTAATTCTTTATTTCTTTAACAGAAATTCTACTTTTGGCCTCACTTGTGTTGAGTTCAGTGAAACCAATGAACTATTTTATAGCACATTTAATATGTGCATGAATTAAACTCGTTTTGGAGAAGGCAACGGCATTCCACTCCAGTGTTCTTGCCGGGAAAGTCCCATGGATGGGAAGCCTGGTGGGCTGCAGTCCATGGGGTCGCTAAGGGTCGGACACGATTGAACGACTTCACTTTCACTTTTCACTTTCATGCATTGGAGAAGGAAATGGCAACCCACTCCAGTGTTCTTGCCTTGAAAATTCCAGGGATGGGGGAGCCTGGTGGGCTGCCGTCTATGGGGTTGCACAGAGTTGGACACGACTGAAGTGACTTAGCAGCAACATTATCAAATGAACATGTCATTACTTAGTTTTCAACAAAATATAAGCCCAAATTCTTAAAATAACTTAAAACTAAATTTTACGTGATTATTAACCAATGATTACTTTTGGATAGTATCACCTCAGGGCATCCCTGGTGGCTCAGTGGTAAAAAATCTGTCTGCAATGCAGGAGACCTGAGTTCAATCCCTGTGTTGGGAAGATCGCCTGGAGGAGGGCTTGGCAGCCCACTCCAGTACTCTTGCCTGGAGAATCCCGTGGATAGAGGAGCTGGTGAGCTACAGTCCACAGGGTTTCACAGAGTCGGATATGACTGAAGCAATTAAGCAGCAGCAGGTGCAGTATCACCTCAAGGTAGATTACCCTTTCCCTGTGTTGGGAAGATCGCCTGGAGGAGGGCTTGGCAGCCCACTCCAGTACTCTTGCCTGGAGAATCCCGTGGATAGAGGAGCTGGTGAGCTACAGTCCACAGGGTTTCACAGAGTCGGATATGACTGAAGCAATTAAGCAGCAGCAGGTGCAGTATCACCTCAAGGTAGATTACCCTAACATATTCAAAAAAGAAAGCTGAGCACCAAAGAATTTGTGCTTTTGAACTGTAGTGTTGGGGAAGACTCTTGCCAGTCCCTTGGACTGCAAGGAGATCCAACCAGTCCATTCTGAAGGAGATCAGCCCTGGGATTTCTTTGGAAGGACTGATGCTGAAGCTGAAGCTCCAGTACTTTGACCACCTAATGTGAAGAACTGACTCATTTGAAAAGACCCTGATATTGGGAAAGATTGAAGGTGGGAGGAGAAGGGGATGACAGAGGATGAGATGGTTGGATGTCACCACTAACTCAATGGACATGAGTTTGAGCAAGCTCCGGAAGTTGGTGATGGACAGGGAAGACTGGAGTGGTGCAGTCCATGGGGTCACAAAGATTCGTACACAACTGAATGACGGAACTGAATTCAGCAAGTTAAATCTATTCTTTCCCCACTTTCCCAGAAAAGGAAAGCATGCCAATAATGTTTCCCAATGGGGACTGATTTGGAGAGACCTACTAAAAGAGATAATCATCACAGAACACATAAGAAAAGACTATCTTTGGTTGCTCTTTTTTCTCCTCCCATGAAAGTCACAGTGCTCAGGAATATTAATCAATTCAAACTGGTCTTAGGCTAAGTTTAAAGTGATCACTTCTAGAACAAATGATTATCAAATGAATTGTTTGTTCTCTGGCTATCAGGTTTCACATGGAGAATTGGTCTCACTCAAATAAGCTGTGCAAAAAGTGCACATAATACATAAATAAAAAGTTTAGTTTTAAAGGGCACACTTGATAAAAATTTATAATACTTAAAGTGCTCATAAATTTTAGAGCTTTCTAAGTAGTTTCAGATTTATTGGCGTAAAAGGAATTCAGTCATGTTCATCATTTTAGAGTTTCTCACATGCCATTATTGTTGACTATATGATGACGTTAATATTGTCTTGGCTAGGAGGAGATATCTGAAAGAGCATAATCATTTATAAATAATTGCATTCAATTTTATAGACATGAAAAGGAATACTTTGGTTCTGTGAGTTCCAGTAAGTACAGTATTATAAACTTTTCAGATCTTCCATAGTAATCATATTTTAATTGTAATACAAGGTGAATAGCTTTTATTCTAACAGGAAAAACACTAGATGTTGATGAGTATCATGTAAGTACACCTAATGAACTCACATTTTTTAAACACAATTAAGTGTTTGGCTAGTTTTTTCAATATTGCTTCTTTGTTAAAAGTTTGGCCAAGTTATAGAAATAGGGAAGGAGACAAAATTCAACATGAGAGGGAAAAGCAGTAATCTAAATTGAAGCCCCCTAGTCTTCTTCCTACTTAAAATGATTAAAGTGAAAAGCATTTATATGAGAAATTTTAATGAATGAAATCTCATAGAATGTAGGAACATACTGATCAGCTGGGCCCATTTGTGAAATAGCACACAAAAACCATAAGGAAAACATGAAAAGTAATATGTATCATCTCTTCAAATAGATTAATACTGCCATGACTCATTAGACGTTTTCCAAAGGTGGAAGGTATCAATGGCTATATTTATATTGAAATCTTGATTAAACTTGTTTTTTTTTCTCCTTCATTAAAGTTTCTGCAGTCCTAAACTTGCTCAAGAAAGCTTAAGTGAAATGCTTAATAGGTTTATGACTCTGAAAATCCCTGTTTGAACCATCCTCATAGTGAATAATACTCAAGAAAAGTTGGATTATCACCTTTGAAAGAAAGTGAAGTCACTCATTTGTGTCCAACCCTTTGTGACCCCATGGACTGTAGCCTACAAGGCTCCTCCATCCATGGGATTCTCCAGGAAAGAATACTGGAGTGGGTTGCCATTTCCTTCTTCAGGGAATCTTCCCAACTGAAGGATCGAACCTAGGTCTCCCACATTGCAGGCAGATACTTTACTCTCTGAGCCACCAGGTGATATATTATCACCTTTAGTCACTAAATAGAGTGTAAGAGTATTTTATCATCATTTCCAGAGACCAGTAACCATATTATTTGGGACTTTATCACTTTTCTCAGCCTCTCTGAAAATAATTTTGTTTTCCAAATTACCTCACTAAAGTTTCAGGAACTTTTACTCCCCTTGGTTTTCAAGCAAGAAGTGTATAAAAGGAACTACAGTATGAAAATCTTTCATATCTTTCATAACTACAGTATGAAAATCTCCATATCAAATCTTTCAATATCTTTTTTTAACTAGTAGTAAAAAAAAAAAAGTAAAACAAAGAACAAGAATTATAAACTATAACCAAGACTTTTAACCACCTAAAAGTACTATTTTTTCATGAAACTGCAATTATTGATAAGAGTGCAAGCTGATATATTTTGTATGGAAATTTGTCAATATCCACTCCCTCTCTCTTTATCTATGTATGTATATATACATATATGTGTATATATATATAAAACACCACTGTTCTGGAAATTTGTCCTGTGATTACATATACATGTATGAAATTATGTAGGTACACATTTATTCATTCTGATAAAATCTTAGAGCAATTCAAGTGTTTATCAAAAAATTAAATTTATGAAAATTTTCCAAACCTTTAAGTTACATAAATGAGGATAATGACAAAGTGTTTTCATATAAAATAAGGCATTTACATGAAGAAACTCTAGAAGGACACTGAGAGAATTAATTAAGGTAATTTCTCAGGGAGATTTCAGATTGATAGGTAGATAGGAGAAGCATGGTAAAACTACAGCAGTGGTTCTCAACCAGGGGCAGTTTTTCCCCAGGGGATATTTCACAATATCTGGAGACAGTTTTATCACAAATGGGGGAGGATATGATAATTAGATAAAGGACTATTTGTGCAGTTGTTGTTCAGTCCTATTTTCAGAGAGGCTAAGACGGAGGATGTGTGTGTGTTAGTCACCTAGTTGGGTCTTGACTCTTTGCAACTCCATGGACTGTAGCCTGCCAGGCTCATCTGTCCATGGAATTCTCCAGGCAAGTATACCTGAGTGGATTGCCATTTCCTTCTCCAGCATATTTTCCCAACCCAGGGATGGAACCCATGTCTCCCAAATTGCAGGCAGATTCGTTACCAGTTGAGCCACCAGGGAAGCCCAGAATACTGTAGTGGGTTGCCTATCCCTTCTCCAGCAGATCTTCCTGACCCTGGAATTGAACCTGGGTCTCATGCATTGCAGGTGTATTCTTTAACAACTGTGCTATCAGGGAAAACTGAAAGGGAGGATATTTGCATTTAATTGCCAGTTTTGTAGAACTGTATTTATAAGATAGTTCCCTACCCTATGTGGCCTATGTTGAATAAGTTGGAGTCTCATTTTGGACTTGTATAGAGAACCACCAACAAACAAATATTCAAAGTATCTTATCAAAGAGTTATGAGTACAACATCTTTCAAAATTTGTCTTTAATATGGTCTTTAATTTGTCTTTAATTGATCTTTAATATTGCTTTGTATGTGAGACTGTTTTATCCTAGTAAAGTCTGGGCTCACTTTAAAATAGTGTGACAATCTAGTCTTAATCAAATTCTATATGGCCGTAATAGCAAGACACTGGCACTTGATATGCATCTTGTATAGTATTTTGTCCCTTTAACAGCACTTGACCTCTTATTGAATAAAATAAAATAGTAAGAATGCTCCTATTCCTTTGCAGACATCTCAATTCATGTCAGCGTCTTCTGATGGATGTCACAGTTGAATATATCACTGCTAGATCCTTATGTTTTGGAGAAAGCAATGGCAACACACTCCAGTACTCTTGCCTGGAAAATCCCATGGACAGAGGAGCCTGGTAGGCTGCAGTCCACGGGGTTGCTAAGAGTTTGACACGACTGAATGACTTCCCTTTCACTTTTCACTTTCATGCGTTGAAGAAGGAAATGGCAACCCACTCCAGTGTTCTTGCCTGGAGAATCCTAGGGATGGAGGACCCTGGTGGGCTGCCATCTATGGGGTCGCACAGATTCGGACACAACTGAAGCGACTTAGCAGCAGCAGCAGATCCTTATGTAGAATGTAGTATTTTGATCCAGTTCTTTTGATACAATGTTTTGATATAATGTTACACACAAAATACTACTTTATAAAAATATGTTTTGTGCAGTAATAGCTATTTGTTATCAGGGATGAGCTAGAAATCAGATATGTTATCCTTGTAATTAAATGTATCCTGGTCTTAGAATTTGGAAAAATATGAAGACTCTCATTCCTTAATATCCAAACAGCCATCATTTCTAGGCCCCAGTTGCATAACATTAGCTTCTTCGTCCTTGTTCATTGTCTAGGTTTGTCAAGTTTGCAGAAAGGAATATCTTATTTGTATTCACAAATCAACATGAGGTTCCATTTGCCAGTGACCTAACTCAGAATCACCATCACTACTTCCACTGATGTTCCGAAAAAAGAGTTTAAAGAGATTGGGAGATATGTAATATTTGAAGATTTTATATTGGAAATCTTTAAAAAATAGATACTAGGTATAAATATCCAGACTTATGAGCACACAAATATAACATTTTTAATTATATATATATATATCATAGAATTGCAGATTGCAAAAGACAAAGATATAATCTTAAATTCAGTCAAAGAAAATAGAAAGATGCCTTCCAAAGATTATTATCAAGTAGCAGTTTTCTGAAGAGCACTGATGAAATCCAGAAATAGTTGAGGAATATTTTCAAAGGCATAAGATAATCATCAAAGTAAAGTAGCATTATCTTCTAAATATATACTGAACTAAGCCTTCAAGAGTAAAAAGGAAATAACATATAAAAATACACTGAGAACTAAGAACAGAGGATGAGATGGTTGGATGTCATCACTGACTCAATGGACATGAGTTTGAGCAAACTCAGAGAGATAGTGAAGGACCGGGAAGCCTGGCGTGCTGAAGTTTATGGGATCGCAAAGAGTCGGACATGACTTAGCGACTTAGCAACAACAACAAACAATAACAAAGAACTTCTTTTTAAGTACAGGAGCTGATCAAGGGTGTACATCAAAAAAAAAAAAATCTACCATTTTATATGAGATACACAAAAGATGGGTAGCAAAAATTTAGAGACATGAATAAATAGACAATTATAAACCTGTTATTGTCTATCTCCTGTGGAGAATAGAGATTGAACCAAAACTTTGAAATAAATATATGTAATGGACTTCCCTGGTGGCTCAGAGGTTAAAGCATCTGCCTGGAATGCAGGAGACCCGGGTTCGATCCCTGGGTTGGGAAGATGCCCTGGAGAAGGAAATGGCAACCCACTCCAGTACTCTTGCCTGGAGAATCCCATGGAGGAAGGAGACTGGTAGGCTACAGTCCATGGGGTCGCAAAGAATCGGACATATCTCAGCGACTTCATTTTCACTAAGATATGAAGACTGTAATTAGAATCACAGAATTTTGAGATCCCTTTATTGATCTGAAGAAAGATTATGCTATAAATTAATATTAATAAGGAAAACCTTGTTGTGTGGCCAATAGTATGACAAATAAAAACAGAAATAGAGTTTATAACTTACAATTTATGATAACAGAGAAAATAAAATAATTTTTATCATAAAACAGGGAAAATTGTTACAAGGGCAAAAAGTTAGGTTAAAAAAATCCAAAGGTAAATATATATTATCAATTAGTATAAACATAAATTAACTAATCCTTCAGTTCAGTTCAGTTCAGTTGCTCAGTCGTGTCCGACTCTTTGTGACCCCATGAATCACAATACGCCAGGCCTCCCTGTCCATGACCAACTTCCGGAGTTCATTCAACTCACGTCCATCAAGTCAGTGATGCCATCCAGCCATCTCATCCTCTGTCGTCCCCTTCTCCTGCCCCCTATCCCTCCCAGCATCAGAGTCTTTTCCAGTGAGTCAACTCTTCGCATGAGGCCAAAGTACTGAAGTTTCAGCTTCAGCATCAGTCCTTCCAATGAACACCCAGGACTGATCTCCTTTAGGATAGACTGGTTGGATCTCCTTGCAGTCGAAGTCACTCTCAAGAGACTTCTCCAACACCAGAGTACAAAAGCATCAATTCTTTGGCTGTTGAGGAATATTTTCAAAGGCATAAGATAATCATCAAAGTAAAGTAGCATTATCTTCTAAATATATACTGAACTAAGCCTTCAAGAGTAAAAAGGAAATAACATATAAAAATACACTGAGAACTAAGAACAGAGGATGAGATGGTTGGATGTCATCACTGACTCAATGGACATGAGTTTGAGCAAACTCAGAGAGATAGTGAAGGACCGGGAAGCCTGGCGTGCTGAAGTTTATGGGATCGCAAAGAGTCGGACATGACTTAGCGACTTAGCAACAACAACAAACAATAACAAAGAACTTCTTTTTAAGTACAGGAGCTGATCAAGGGTGTACATCAAAAAAAAAAAAATCTACCATTTTATATGAGATACACAAAAGATGGGTAGCAAAAATTTAGAGACATGAATAAATAGACAATTATAAACCTGTTATTGTCTATCTCCTGTGGAGAATAGAGATTGAACCAAAACTTTGAAATAAATATATGTAATGGACTTCCCTGGTGGCTCAGAGGTTAAAGCTAAAAAAAAAAAAATCTACCATTTTATATGAGATACACAAAAGATGGGTAGCAAAAATTTAGAGACATGAATAAATAGACAATTATAAACCTGTTATTGTCTATCTCCTGTGGAGAATAGAGATTGAACCAAAACTTTGAAATAAATATATGTAATGGACTTCCCTGGTGGCTCAGAGGTTAAAGCATCTGCCTGGAATGCAGGAGACCCGGGTTCGATCCCTGGGTTGGGAAGATGCCCTGGAGAAGGAAATGGCAACCCACTCCAGTACTCTTGCCTGGAGAATCCCATGGAGGAAGGAGACTGGTAGGCTACAGTCCATGGGGTCGCAAAGAATCGGACATATCTCAGCGACTTCATTTTCACTAAGATATGAAGACTGTAATTAGAATCACAGAATTTTGAGATCCCTTTATTGATCTGAAGAAAGATTATGCTATAAATTAATATTAATAAGGAAAACCTTGTTGTGTGGCCAATAGTATGACAAATAAAAACAGAAATAGAGTTTATAACTTACAATTTATGATAACAGAGAAAATAAAATAATTTTTATCATAAAACAGGGAAAATTGTTACAAGGGCAAAAAGTTAGGTTAAAAAAATCCAAAGGTAAATATATATTATCAATTAGTATAAACATAAATTAACTAATCCTTCAGTTCAGTTCAGTTCAGTTGCTCAGTCGTGTCCGACTCTTTGTGACCCCATGAATCACAATACGCCAGGCCTCCCTGTCCATGACCAACTTCCGGAGTTCATTCAACTCACGTCCATCAAGTCAGTGATGCCATCCAGCCATCTCATCCTCTGTCGTCCCCTTCTCCTGCCCCCTATCCCTCCCAGCATCAGAGTCTTTTCCAGTGAGTCAACTCTTCGCATGAGGCCAAAGTACTGAAGTTTCAGCTTCAGCATCAGTCCTTCCAATGAACACCCAGGACTGATCTCCTTTAGGATAGACTGGTTGGATCTCCTTGCAGTCGAAGGGACTCTCAAGAGTCTTCTCCAACACCACAGTTCAAAAGCATCAATTCTTCAATGCTCAGCTTTCTTCGCAGGCCAACTCTCACATCCATACATGACCACTGGAAATAGCCTTGACTAGACGGACATTTGTTGGCAAAGTAATGTCTCTGCTTTTTAATATGCTGTCTAGGTTGGTCATAACTTTCCTTCCAAGGAGTAAGCATCTTTTAATTTCATGGCTGCAGTCACCATCTGCAGTGATAGGTCAGCTAATTTTTTCTGTCAAGTGACAGATAGTAAGTATCGTAGGCTTTGCTGACCATACGGTGTCTTATGATTATTCAGTTATGTCATTGTGGCAGTAACAGACAGTCTATAAATGAGTGAATGTGGTTCCCTTCCAATATATATATTCCTACATATATAATACATATTTATAAAAACAGGCAGTCTGTTTTATCTGGCTTAAAGGTCATAGCTTGACAATCTGCTCAGAAATCCACAAGTTAGAAAGAAAATATTACAGAACCAGTCTTTCTTTACTTTAAATTTCAGTTATAGGATGCTTATGAAACAAAAAGCAAATAAGCCAGAGAAAATTTGAAAATAAAAGAATAGAAAAATTATGCCAAGCCAATGCTTTTAAAGTAAATAATTTGCTACATTAATGTCAAGCAAAGGACACTTTAATGCAAAAAAAATATAGAGAGTAAGATAAAAGGCTACACTAGAATGCTATATAATTTTGAAAATGTATGTAGCTAATAGCATTATCTCAAATATATGCATGTGCATGAGTACATAAAAAATAGAAGCAGACCATCATAATGGAAGGTTTTAATATATTTCTTTCAGTAACTGATATATGAGGCAGATATAAACCCGATAAGGATAAAGATTTGAACAATATAACTAAATTAATCTAGAGGACATATGTGGTATCCTGCAGCCAACAATTAGAAAATTAATCTCTTCACAAGCAAATGTGCAATATATTTGAAAAATGTCACTTACTATGTCATAAAACAACTTTAACAAATTGAAAATCTTAATATCTTAAAGATAAATTAGATACATTAAAATAGACATGATAAATTTGAAAACAAACTGTAAAACAACTTTTTTTTAACAATAATGTTTTTTTATTATACAAAGCATTATAATTTTCTCAATATTCTTCACTCAATTATCAACAAACTTTCCACTGTATTCATTTAACAAAAAATAAACAGGGTCAAACTACACTTCACTACCTTTTAACCTCCAAGCACTCAACTTAAAGACACCAACAAAAAAGTGATTGGAACACCAAATGGAAAGAGAAGAACACCTGGAAAGGTCAACAGAGATACTTAGAAGCAGTTAAAGGGGATGGGTTAGGGGAGGAATTAAATTCCTGAGCACCATCAGATTTCCCGCATGGGTCAAAGAGGTTTACAAAATCAGTTTTAAGACATGAGATGAGAACTAGGGAATCAGAGGAACCCATACTCTGGGATATTGCAGGTCATCCAAGTTCCTGGGTTGGCAGAAGTAAAAAAAAGAGGGACAGAGAAAGTGGGAATGGGGAGCAGAGGAGAGGCAGGACAAAGACAGGTGGTGAGAAGCACAGAGGGAGAAAGCTGTGCCGAGAAGTAATAAAGTTCGGAACTTGTCATGAATTGGAAAATGGAAAGCCATAGTTACAAATCTGGAAGATGGACTATGGGACACGAAAACCTGGAATTTTATACCTTCCAGGAGGTGATGACAAATCCTGAAGCTGTACAGTGGCAGGCAGTGAGGTGCATTTAAAACGAAACCATCTGTTTCATAAGAGTAAGACATTGGCAGCCTTGCTTAACTAATTCTACTCTGTGGATTTGAAAACAATGTGCCTAGAAGGTAGCCTCCCAAGCAGGTTACACGCCTACAGGCAGTATAGAAGGGCTCTAAGCCAAGTGGGTCTATAGAAAACAAAATTCAATTAATGTTACTGTCAAGTGAAGAGACAGCAGATTTCATTGTTCTCTTCAACCATTTTAGTAGTTTCTGATCACTTGAAATAAGCTAGTATTGCCAAATACTATATAATCAAATAGGTTGACTGTGATCAAACCCCAATTTTTCCTGAGCCTTAACTGCCTGTGATTTGGGACACAGTTGACAGCATGGAAATTATTATTACTTTTCTGGGGGGCAGGGAGGGAACTGGGGATCAACAATTGCCTAACTATATGTGTACGTAAACAAAAGAGATCAAACTGACCAATTAAATTAGCCATTCAGAATCCCTCTTGCCAAAAAGTTATAACCTTGAGACTGATTAAGCAAACCAGGATTCTGCTACTCAGATGCTCTGAGTCTGGGAAGCACTGGCTTTGATGATAATCCTGATGATAATTCAGTTTTTATTTCAATCTTCTCAGGCTCTTCTGCCTAAGACGACTCTGCCCAGCCGGAACAAGCTTCACACAAACGCGTACCAGGTTGTTTCGCGGTTCCTTCCAAGGGGCGTCTCCCCGCCCTCCTCAGTTGCCCACGTCCTCCTCTTCATTCTGCTCTTCCTCCAGCCCTTCCTCGTCTTCATCATTGCCCTCATCCCTGCTCTTGTCCTGCTCTTCCGAATCTGGTTTCTTTGTCTTTGTCCTTCTTCTTTTGCTCTGAAGCTTCCTTCTTGCCTTTCTGCTCCCTCCTATAAGCTTCCAGAGCTTCTTTTAACGGGGTAACGAACCGCTGAAACTCCATCTCCTTCGTGGCTGACAGCACATCGCTGGCATTCAGTGTCTTGCGTTTCCCTTTCATCGCAAAGTTGTTGGCACAGGATGTGGCGTACAGCACGGAGACGCTGGCCGCGCGGGAGATGGCGCTCCGGGCCTCCTTGGAGATGTTGACACCTTCCGGGAGCGCCTCCTTGATGATTCTGGTGATGACGGCTTCGGGCAGGTTTAGGTCCTCGGGCCTCTCCGCCATGGTCGCGGCCGGGGACCGTGCCTGCGACCTCCTCTTCCGTAAAACAACTTTTAAATACACAGCATATACGGGCTTCCCAGGTGGCACATTGGTAAAAAATCCATTTGCCAGTGAAGGAGATGCAAGAGACACAGGTTTGATCCCTGGGTGGGGAAGATCCCCTGAAGAAGGAAATGGCAACCCACTGCAGTGTTCTTGCCTGGAAAATTCCATGGACAGAAGAGCCTGATGGACTACGGTCCATGGGATCACAAAGAGTTGGACACAACTGAGCATTCACACTCACTCATATACATAGTAATTTCAAAATATACTTCTTAGCAGCAAGAAGAAGTATTCAAAGTAGAAGTCAGAAAATACTTCACATTTTGCAATGAAATACAATAAACCAAAACTTGTGGATGGAATATGAGCAAGTAGTAATAGAGAAGAAAATTTATAGCAATAAATACCTAGGTTAGAAAATAAGAAAGTCTCAAGCTGTTAATAACAATTATTCAATTTTAAAGGTTTGCATAAAAATAAGAAAATAAAAGGCAAGAACATTTAAAGAAGAAAATAACAAATATAAAAGCAAAACATTACTATTATATACAAAATAAAAGTACAATGAAGAGGTTTGACAAAGGCTATTCATTTTTGAAGAAGTAGGTTCTTTGGAAAGACTGGTCACACCTTGAAAGCAGGATCTAAGACAATGGGTAGATCTGCTATATTTTTAATTAGAAAGTGTGATCCCAAGGAACAGGAGAGAGGGAAATGGAACTGAAGCAGCTAGAGGAGACAGAAGTGAAGTTGTGTAATTGAACTGACCACAGAACAGAGCAATGAATTGCTTGATTCCATAGATCATTCTCAGAAGTTTTATAAACTGCATCTCATGATAGTCCTTCCTAAAGAGAGAGATACATATGTACTGACTCCTATAGCTTTTAGGTTGAAGTTTAACATATTTATCTTCTCTTTTAATTAACGTATTCATAGATCCCAAATATAGATCTATGTGAAGTGAAGTTGCTCAGTCGTGTCTGACTCTTTGCGAGCCCATGAACCACAGCCTACCCAGGCTCTTCCGTCCATGGGATTTTCCAGGCAAGAGTACTGGAGTGGGGTGCCATCTATAGATTCCCAAAACTCAGCAAAAAAAGTAGCCTAGAGGCAGGAAGTACTGAGATAAGGCATTGGAAGATTAAACCTGTGTGAAGTTGGTCAACTACTATGTAGAGCTGGTTATTGAAGCAGTTACAAAAAGGTGGTCCAAACACCACAGACATTTGAGGCTGACAGTATTTGAAGTAGTATATAAGAATTATCTGATATATTGAAAAAGACTAAACTATAATAAGTTTTATTTTAAAAAGATAAAAGCAAAAGTTTAATTCGGTTCAGTTGCTCAGTCGTGTCTGACTCTTTGCGACTCCATGAATCGCAGAACGCCAGGCCTCCCTGTCCATCACCAACTCCCAGAGTTCACTCAGACTCACGTCCATCGAGTCCGTGATGCCATCCAGCCATCTCATCCTCTGTCGTCCCCTTCTCCTCCTGCCCCCAATCCCTCCCAGCATTAGAGTCTTTTCCAATGAGTCAACTCTTCGTATGAGGTGGCCAAAGTACTNCATCTGGTCCCATCACTTCATGGGAAATAGATGGGGAAACAGTGGAAACACTGTCAGACTTTATTTTTGGGGGCTCCAAAATCACTGCAGATGGTGACTGCAGCCATGAAATTTTTAAAAGACGCTTACTCTTTGGAAGGAAAGTTACGACCAACCTAGATAACATATTCAAAAGCAGAGACATTACTTTGCCAACAAAGGTCTGTCTAGTCAAGGCTATGGTTTTTCCAGTAGTCATGTATGGATGTGAGAGTTGGACTGTGCAGAAAGCTGAACGCTTGAAGAATTGATGCTTTTGAACTGTGGTGTTGGAGAAGACTCTTGAGAGTCCCTTGGACTGTAAGGACATCCAACTAGTCCATCCTAAAGGAGATCAGCCATGGGTGTTCATTGGAAGGAATGATGCTAAAGCTGAAACTCTAGTACTTTGGCCACCTCATGCGAAAACTTGGCTCATTGGAAAAGACTCTGATGCTGGGAGGGATTGGGGGCAGGAGGAGAAGGGGACGACAGAGGATGAGATGGCTGAATGGCATCACCGACTCACTGGACGTGAGTCTGAGTGAACTCCAGGAGTTGGTGATGGACAGGGAGGCCTGGCGTGCTGCATTCATGGGGTCACAAAGAGTCAGACATGACTAAGTGACTGAACTGAACTGAACTGAGGAGTGTCTATTCTCCAAAGTGAAAATCCCTCAATCATGTCCCACTCTTCATGACCCCACATCCATGGAATTCTCCAGGTCAGAATACCGGAGTGGGTAGTCTTTCCCTTCTTCAGGGGATCTTCCCAACCCAGGGATCGAACCGGGGTCTCCCGCATTGCAGGTGGATTCTTTACCAGTTGAACCACAAAGAAAGCCCGACCAAGGTTTAAATATCGAACCAATGGCATATTTATAGCATTGTACTGGTTTGGAATGCACAAGTCTGAGTATTCAAGGGGAGAGGTAGGATTGTCTTTTCTCATCAGTACTCCCAGTGGCTACTGTAGAATCTGTACTTCCTGCTCCCACAAGCTTACACTCTGCCAGGGATGGGCTCCTAGGAAGATACTACCTCCTCAGGAGATACTGCAATGTTCCTCATACTTAAAGCTCAACAGACAAATGAGTTACTACATTATCAGGGGTAATCAACCTTAATCATCAAGAGGAGCTAGAGTTTCTGCTACACAGTAGGGGTGACTTGCTGGCATCTCACGGTGCATCTGTGATAATGGTGAATGGGCAACTGCAACAGCTATATAAGCCATCAAAAACAAAGGTTTAGATCTCTAAGGAATATGAAACTATTCACCAGGCAAGCAACCAAGACTGGCTGAATTGTTGTCCAAAGAGTAACAGAAAGTCTAGAAGCGATGCTGAGAGAAATCTACAGTGTACATCAACTGGAGTGTTGGGATTACCTGCAACAGTACAGATGACTACTTGCCTCACTACCCCTCCTGCCTCAAGTCTTCTAGAGATTGTGACAGGTCATTACCTTAAAGGGTATTCTCAAAAAATAAAGCCCCTGTGAAACCTGGATAGCTTACCTCATACCTGTGTTTCAGCCTCTCCAGCCACCATGAGTTTTTCCACTCCACTAGCAGATGCCACTCAGCACCACGTATGTGCAACCCAGAAGTGTGGGTCAGTTAACACCCTTTGGGTGGGCCTTTGGCCAGCAGGAAACAACAGCTAGCAGGTAACTCCTTCCCCTTTTCTCTCCCGCACTGGAAGACCCTGAGCGGTAGTCCCCGCTCTTGCGGACAAGCCCTGAGACGAGCAGGCCGCTGCTCACGGGGCAGCCTGCGCAGCGAGGCTTCCTGTCCTTCCTGGCCTGTTCTTCTGTGCCACTCACCCTGTTCCTCACACCTTCCCCCTAGGCCTGCGCTTCCTAATGGAGTCAGAGCAGACAAACCCTCGGTCCTATGCTCTGCTATAAGGAAAAGGGAGACTAAGAGCTTGAAACCAAAATACTTAAAAGTATTTTCATAAATCAGCATGAAAAAGACAGCCAACATAACAGAAAACTGGGCCAAAGGCCTGAATGGAAGCTTCATAAAGAGAAAATCTGAATAGGCAAAAACTGATGAAACAATGCTCAATATGATTTGTAATCATAAAAATGCAAATTAAGATAACTGAGGCACCAAATCAAAATACTGTAGTTTGTCAAACTCATGAAGCAATTTAGACTCTCATACAGTATCAGTGGTACTTTCAGTAGATATAATATCTTTGGGAAGAAAAACTGAGCATTATCTAATAAAGTTAAATTAATCATCCCCTATGAGCATCAATTCCACTTCTGATCATCCACCCTAGAGAAACTCACATATACTGGATTACAAAACAAGATGTTCAGAGCATCATTATTCGTAATAGCCAAAACTTGGAAGCAACCCATCTTTCCAGGAACAGTAGAACAGAAAAATAAATTGTGATTTATGTTTACAATAGAGTACTATACAGCAATGAAAATAAATAGCTACGACAATACCCAAAACATGAATACATCTTAACAACTTAATTTGAGCAAGAGAAACAAACCATAATAGTATTACTGCATAATTTTTTATATAAAATTCAAAACAGGCAAAACTAAACTATATTATTTAGAAATGCAAACGGTAAAATTACAAAGGAAAGTAAGGAAGTTGATTAGCATAGAAAGGAAGGGAATACGATTAGGAAAAGAAAGGCAGGAGGTTCCTGGAGTGCTGGTAATTATCTATTTCTCTGTATTTATGGGGTGTTTTGGGCAATAAAAAGGTTAAAATGCATTTTTGGTTTTTAATATGAGGTGGCCACTTTTTGGATATTATATCTTCTGTAGCAGTCAGGTTAGTAAATGCTATAGTATTTGAAAGACAAACTATTACATAAGAATCTAATCCTAACTTCTATCACCTTATAAAGTATTAAAATACAAAATAGAATGTAAATACATCTTGACAAAATAGTTAAAATAATAACTGTCATAGTAAATACTATATATGCTTGCAAATAACTTTTATTAATATCTATTAATTCTTTCCATCACCATTAACAATACTAAAATTCAAAACAATATATGAAATCTAAGTTATGCAAGATTTCATATAAAATGTAATATGAAAGTTGCATTTTCTACTTATTAACCAAAGCTTTTTGTTGATCTTTTCTAAACTTCACTAAAATCACTCAAATTCACACCAGCTTTCTCTGGGACTTTGTTCCTATCCTGCCTTTTCTGGCGTGACTCATCTCTCCTACTTAAGTACCATCTGTCTATTCTGAACAGTATTCAGGTTTCCTCCCTAGTGGCCTGTTTATCCTTTTGGAAAGAAAAAAAGTGCAGCGGTCTTCTGTCTGTAGGTACCTGTAGGAATCTGACAAAGAGAAAAACTGAACAGTTAAGGTTCAGTGAGACAGTTCTTATCAAAAGACACTAATATTCCCACTAATCAGCAATCTTTAAAACAAATAGGTCAAAGAGGTCACGGAAGTTGATTACCTGTGACTTCCAAAAAAGTCTCAGGAACATACACAAAGGCTAAATGCTTTGCTGAGGGAAGAGAAAGCGAGAGAGACAGAGAGAGAGAGGATGAACGCCAAGCATCAGGAAATGAACCTAATACACTGAAAACTTTAATTTCAAAGAGCTTCACCCATTAAGGAATCAAGAAATGAGATTTATTAGCAGTTCTGCTTTGTTAATATCTTCTTAAAACATATTTACTTTTGGCTGCTCAGGGCCTTGGCTGCTGCACGGTTTTCTTCCGCTGCTGTAAGCGGGCTGCTCTCGTCCAGCAGTCGTGGGGTGCGCTCCTTGCGGCAGCGGCTTCCCCTGCGGAGGCCAGGCTCTCGGGCGCAGGCCCAGCAGCTGCGGCGAGTGGGCTGAGCTGGTAGGAGGCACATGGGCTATTCCTGGACCAGGGATCGAACCCGTGTCCCCTGCACTGGCAGGTGGATTCTTTACCACTGAGCCACAGGGAAACCCCTGGTTTTTCTAGTGTCAATTCACAAGTTCTTAACAGGATTAATCTTTAGTGTTCTATATTTGGATATTTGGCTATTAGAAATGTTACATTAAAAAAGCAACTTACAATATTAGTGACTAATGAAGTATTTAAACCAGCAAAATTTTCATAAAATAAAGTTTTAATTAATGCTCAGTTCAGTTCAGCTCAGTCGCTCAGTTGTGTCCGACTCTTTGCGACCCCATGAATCGCAGCACGATAAACTGGGTTTAAGTCCTGGCTTTGAAACTTAACAGTCATGTGATTTGGGGCAAACTCTTCTACATGTGGAACATTCTGGGCTTCAAAGCCTTGTTAAATGGAAAACAGTATATAAAATCTGCTACATAATTTATTAAAGTACTACCAGTGTTCATAATTATTATGCTAATTTAATGTCATATTTAGTATTCCTGTAATATGGACACAGAAGCAAAAATCAGTCTGCTAAAAGTTAATGAGTAAAAATTTTCTATATGGTATTGCCAGATACCAAACTGCACAGCCATGTGATCCCGGAGTGTAAAGTTATACATTCTCTGGAGCACCACCTCTTCATCTTTACAAAGAGAAAATGCTAAGAGTTACCTCAAAAGAGCTATTATAGTGATTAAAGTGAGATGTCAAATGCTGCTATGTACAGAACCCAGAACCGTCTAACTCTTAGATGTCACCATCATTGTTCTAATTTGGATTTTGTTGCATTTTGCATGCCACCATTTTTTCCTACAGGAGTGTGTTCCTAGCCTAATAACATATATTTTGTATTCTAGTCAGGATGGCACAGCCTGTGACAGATTATGATGAGTGTTCCATTCATTTCAGCCAAGGTCAATGGCAGCATCACAGCTACACACAGTAAATCTGAGAGTGATATAGGATCTTCCTCAACAGAGTATTGAAACTCTTATTAATTTATCAGAAAAATGGATTACCACATGGAAACCACAGAGATTATCACAGGCGTACCTATACAACGTAGAGCAGAGATTTATCTGCAATAAAAAGCATTAATTGTGTCATTGTGATCACAAAAGCCCTGACAAAGAACATGAGCAACCCCCCTTCAAGGGGACCACCACTGAAACAGATGACTATGTCACTCCATTCTAAGAGCACAGCGGAGTTAAAATTACAGTCATGAAAAAAAAAAAAAAACAGATGTGAGAAATGATCTACATTAAAAGCATGAGTGGTGAATGAATTAAGACATTGCAACCCCTGGAGCCACATGCACGGTACAGTGGGTGGCATCAGTGTGCATGGGAACCTCAATTTTCGCAGCACTTTTAAGTGTGTGTATAAATGTTTTAGCAAGATGACACATTATGTTACTGAACAATTAAGTCAGAAAAGTACCAAGGCATTCTGCCTTCCATGGAAACCACACTGGCAACCCATGACTCGTGTGAACGCAGCAGAGACTGAAAGGTGCACATTTAGCAGCTTCATTAAAAGGCACGGAGACACACAGACTGCTCAGGGTGTGCTTGTGTGCTTCATCTTCCCAACTGTGCGTAGCTGCTCACTAGTAGACTTACTTCCGCACAGTTTGAAACACAGGACTTTTTCCATTCTGGCACACCATCATCATTTTAAGACGATTTTCATTCATTTCAATTTCATGCAGTAGGGCTTTATTTTTATGCTCCAGCCAAAAGAACAGTATGTGATACAGCTCTTATTTTACTGACAGACATTCCATATGCATCATGTATAAAATGTTTAAAAAAAAATCAGGAAACATCCAATATTTCCAGCTTGTGTAATATATGACAAGATCATAGAGTCTACTGATGTATAGTTATGTTCCATATATGATTTTGTGATAAAGTAAATTTGCTGTTTTTTGAAGAGGAGCCTGGCAGGCTACAGTCCATGGGATTGGAAAGAGCCAGACAAAACTCAGCACCTTTCACTTTCACTACAATAAAGATCTTTTTCATAGATCAATGATAAAGAAATCAGAAACAAAAGAAAATGTAAACTAGATGAGCAAAAAAAATCTGACTACAATCTTATTTCCATAGGGTTCAGCAATACTGGAAAGGCATTAGGCATGTTTAACTTCCAAACGAGCAAAAAAATGTCAAGGAGAGGTAATGTCTTTCTCTTCCTTGAGGCCCTTCTGCCTATCCAGGAGACTTTAAAGCTCAGGAGCTCCCCCTGCAGCATTTCAGAGAAGCATGTGCAGCTCTGCACTAAGTGCCCTCTAAGAATGGGGGTGGGGGTCCTGCTGTGCCTGGCACATAGTCTGCAAGTGCACCCCCAAATCTGAGGTGACGAGTGAGAAACAGGGAATTACTCTGAGACAGGGCCATAATGAGAAGGCTGAGCAACTTTTTACTTCATATTCAGTTCAGTTCAGTTCAGTCGCTCAGTCGTGTCCCACTCTTTGCGACCCCATGAATCGCAGCACGCCAGGCCTCCCTGTCCATCATCATCTCCCAGAGTTCACTCAGACTCACGTCCATCGAGTCCGTGATGCCATCCAGCCATCTCATCCTCGGTCGTCCCCTTCTCCTCCTGCCCCCAATCCCTCCCAGCATCAGAGTCTTTTCCAATGAGTCAACTCTTCGCATGAGGTGGCCAAAGTACTGGAGTNGGAACAAGCTTCACACAAACGCGTACCAGGGTTTTTCGCGGTTCCTTCCAAGGGGCGTCTCCCCGCCCTCCTCACGTCCTCCTCTTCATTCTGCTCCTCCTCCAGCCCTTCCTCGTCTTCATCATTGCCCTCATCCCTGCTCTTGTCCTGCTCTTCCGAATCTGTTTCTTTGTCTTTGTCCTTCTTCTTTTGCTCTGAAGCTTCCTTCTTGCCTTTCTGCTCCCTCCTATAAGCTTCCAGAGCTTCTTTTAACGGGGTAACGAACCGCTGAAACTCCATCTCCTTCGTGGCTGACAGCACATCGCTGGCATTCAGTGTCTTGCGTTTCCCTTTCATCGCAAAGTTGTTGGCACAGGATGTGGCGTACAGCACGGAGACGCTGGCCGCGCGGGAGATGGCGCTCCGGGCCTCCTTGGAGATGTTGACACCTTCCGGGAGCGCCTCCTTGATGATTCTGGTGATGACGGCTTCGGGCAGGTTTAGGTCCTCGGGCCTCTCCGCCATGGTCGCGGCCGGGGACCGTGCCTGCGACCTCCTCTTCCGTAAAACAACTTTTAAATACAAAGCATATACGGGCTTCCCAGGTGGCACTTTGGTAAAAAGTCCATTTGCCAGTGAAGGAGATGCAAGAGACACAGGTTTGATCCCTGGGTGGGGAAGATCCCCTGAAGAAGGAAATGGCAACCCACTGCAGTGTTCTTGCCTGGAAAATTCCATGGACAGAAGAGCCTGATGGACTACGGTCCATGGGATCACAAAGAGTTGGACACAACTGAGCATTCACACGCACTCATATACATAGTAATTTCAAAATATACTTCTTAGTAGCAAGAAGAAGTATTCAAAGTAGAAGTCAGAAAATACTTCACATTTTGCAATGAAATACAATAAACCAAAACTTGTGGATGGAATATGAGCAAGTAGTAATAGAGAAGAAAATTTTATAGCAATAAATACCTAGGTTAGAAAATAAGAAAGTCTCAAGCTGTTAATAACAATTATTCAATTTTAAAGGTTTGCGTAAAAATAAGAAAATAAAAGGCAAGAACATTTAAAGAAGAAAATAACAAATATAAAAGCAAAACATTACTATTATATACAAAATAAAAGTACAATGAAGAGGTTTGACAAAGGCTATTCATTTTTGAAGAAGTAGGTTCTTTGGAAAGACTGGTCACACCTTGAAAGCAGGATCTAAGACAATGGGTAGATCTGCTATATTTTTAATTAGAAAGTGTGATCCCAAGGAACAGGAGAGAGGAAAATGGAACTGAAGCAGCTAGAGGAGACAGAAGTGAAGTTGTGTAATTGAACTGACCACAGAACAGAGCAATGAATTGCTTGATTCCATAGATCATTCTCAGAAGTTTTATAAACTGCATCTCGTGATAGTCCTTCCTAAAGAGAGAGATACATATGTACTGACTCCTATAGCTTTTAGGTTGAAGTTTAACATATTTATCTTCTCTTTTAATTAACGTATTCATAGATCCCAAATATAGATCTATGTGAAGTGAAGTTGCTCAGTCGTGTCTGACT
>SJYX01021113.1:59570-87597 GCA_006410675.1 Oreotragus oreotragus
AGAGACAGAACGTAGACATTTCCAGAAACAAGATAATTTAACTCAGTAGACTCACAATAAACACACTACTAAAATTAACATAGTCCTTTTAGAAGGCAAAGATATCTGTATAGAAAAAATATTAATAGAAATGTAGAAAAGAATAGAAAGATGAAGAGAAAGACTACATATGTGGATGAATTTAAATAAATATTGACCATAGAAACAAAATAGCCTTGTTTTCTGAAATTCAGTTATAAGTAGATTAAATGTATGACAAACATTATATCAAAGGGAAAAGAATGGAAAGAAATGAAAAGTCTTCTAAGGGTCTAGCATTATCTGAAAATGGTAGATGCACTGTTATATGTCAAAATATATGCAGCAATTTCTAGAATGAGAAATAAAGCATGAAAAATGCAAATCCAAGAAACTAATAAACAAAACAGTTGGAATAATTGAAAATAATTGACCAATCCAAATGAAGGATCAAAAGAAATGAACAAGGCTACAAGTGGGACAGAGAGCAAATAGTGAGATGGTAGACATAAACCGATATATCCTTAATTATAATGAATGTAAATAGTATAAATATTGAAATTAAGACATTAATTTTTTAGGCTCAATTTTTAAAATCTAGCTATATATCTGTTGTTTCCAAGAGACACCACTTACTATAATAAC
Organism: Oreotragus oreotragus; assembly: GCA_006410675.1. Classification (NCBI taxonomy): domain Eukaryota; kingdom Metazoa; phylum Chordata; class Mammalia; order Artiodactyla; family Bovidae; genus Oreotragus; species Oreotragus oreotragus. The sequence continues at coordinate 60,234 of SJYX01021113.1, forward strand.
AAAGATCTTAATGTAAAAGAAAAAGGTAAGCCTTGCAAACACAAACCAAAATTAGCCTGTTTTCACTATAGTAATACAAGAATAAGTTAATTTTAAGGTAAGAGAATATTTTTAAAATTAAATTTCTATGTTCCATTTAATACAGTGAAAATAAATGGCACTTAGCAAATATACAACATAATGCATAATTTTAATACATATCTCTCTGTACCTAATGAGACAAGCAGGCAATCAGTAATGATATAAAGACACAAGTAACATAATTAACTTGCTCTAATTGAGGCTTCTAAAATACAACACTCAATAACCTACAAATATCCATTATTTTCAAGGGTACATGGTATACATGGTATATTTACCAGAATTGTCCATAAAAAGTATCTGAACAAATTTTTGCTGANTGCATAATTTTAATACATATCTCTCTGTACCTAATGAGACAAGCAGGCAATCAGTAATGATATAAAGACACAAGTAACATAATTAACTTGCTCTAATTGAGGCTTCTAAAATACAACACTCAATAACCTAGAAATATCCATTATTTTCAAGGGTACATGGTATACATGGTATGTTTACCAGAATTGTCCATAAAAAGTATCTGAACAAATTTTTGATGACTGAAATCATTCAGAACAATTATCTAACCCTGCAGGAATTAAGCTAGAAATCAGTTATAAAAGAGAACATTAAGAAGTCTCAAATATTTATCAGCTAAGCAATATATTTTCAAAATTCTACATAACTCATGTATCAAATATAAAGAAAAATGGAAAATTGAACATAATTTATTACAAGATAATGAAAATGCAATGCATGACTATTTCATTATGAGGTTAAAGTTATGCTTAAAAGGAAAATTAGAGCCTTTAAATTCTTAGTTGAGACAAGTATTTAACTAAAAATTTTCCAAAAGACAGTGGCAGCATGGAAGAAAACAATCAATTCTGCCATGAAGTGCAGTTTGGGAAATATTTTGCGGAAAAAGAATTCTTTGTCAAAGTTACATTTTGTAATGTGACTAGCATAGGATAATGGAGAAGGAAATGGCAACCTAATCCAGTGTTCTTGCCTGGAGAATCCTAAGGACGGTGAGCCTGGTGGGCTGTCTTCTATGGGGTCTCATAGAGTCAGACACGACTGAAGCTAATTAGCAGCAGCAGCAGCAGCATAGGATAAGTGGGAAAATTAACAGAGAATGAGTACGGAAATGTATGGTGAGGTAGTTTGAACATGCTAAGGACTTGGAACTTTCCCTTTTGGCCAGGGATTTAATGAGAATGAAAAGAATAGATTGATTTAGAATATTCTCAAAATAATATAGACAGAAATAATGAGGAGGAAAATCAATTTAGTGGTTGAAATGTAGAATGGAGTATGAATTCAGAAAATACTTCCCGAGTTGAATAGACCGTACCACCCTTATGGCAGAAAGTGAAGAGGAACTAAAAAGCCTCTTGATGAAAGTGAAAGTGGAGAGTGAAAAAGATGGCTTAAAGCTCAACATTCAGAAAATGAAGATCATGGCATCTTGTCCCATCATTTCATGGGAAATAGATGGGGAAACAGTGGCTGACTTTATTTTGGGGGGCTCCACAATCACTGCAGATGGTGACTGTAACCATGAAATTAAAAGACGCTTACTCCTGGGAAGGAAAGTTATGACCAACCTAACCAGCATATTGAAAAGCAGAGACATTACTTTGATGACTAAGGTCTGCCTAGTCAAAGCTATGGTTTTTCCAGTGGTCATGTGTGGATGTGAGAGTGGGACTGTGAAGAAAGCTGGGCACTGAAGAATTGATGCTTTTGAACTGTGGTGTTGGAGAAGACTCTTGAGAGTCCCTTGGACTGCGAGGAGATCCAACCAATCTATTCTGAAGGAGATCAACCCTGGGATTTCTTTGGAAGGAATGATGCTAAAGCTGAAACTCCAGTACTTTGGCCACCTCATGCTAAGAGTTGACTCATTGGAAAGACTTTGATGCTGGGAGGGATTGGGGGCAAGGGGAGAAGGGGACGACAGAGGATGAGATGGCTGGATGGCATCACAGACTCGATGGACATGAGTCTGAGTGAACTCCGGGAGTTGGTGTTGGACAGGGTGGCCTGACATGCTGAATGGGGTCGCAAAGAATTGGACACAAATGAGCGATTGAACTGAACTAATGACTTATTGGATCCTGGGGGAAGGAGTAGATAAGGAAAAGAAGAAGCAATGTTGTATGATTTGCTAGTTGTGTATTGATTTCACTAGCATGAAAGAGAAAAAAACCACGGAATTTCATACTAAGATAATGGAGTCTGTTTTAGTACATAAGTATAGTGTACCTGTAATAGAACCTGTTGAAAGTAGCTAATAAACAGTTTAAATGATTAGATCAAAACTAAAAAGAATAGGTTGTGATATGCACCTTGGTGTCATTAGTTGAGGAGTAGGTAAGACTGCCTGGTTGCTGCTTTGTTCAGTCGCACAGTCATGTCTGGTAATTTGTAACCCCATGGACTGCAGCACACAAGTCTTCCTTGTCCTTCACTATCTTCTGGAGTTTGCTCAAGCTCATGTCCATTGAGTCGGTGATAGCATCCAATCATTTCATCCTCTGTCATCCCCTTCTCCTCGTGCCTTCAGTCTTTCCCAGAATCAAAGTCTTTTCCAATGAGCTGACTCTTTGCATCAGGTGGCCAAAATATCCGAGCTTCAGCTTCAAGATCACTCATTCCAATGAATATTTAAGGTTGGTTTCCTTTAGGATTGAATGGTTTGATCCTCTTACTGTCCAAGGGTTTCTCAACAGTCTTCTCTAGCACCACAGTTCAAAAGAATCAATTCTTTATTCCTCATCTTTCTTTATGGTCCAGCTCTCACATTCACAATGACTAATAGAAAAACCATACCTTTGACTGTACATACATTTGTTGGCAAAGTGGTGTCTTTGTTTTTTAGTATTCTGTCCAGATTTATCATATCTCTTCTTTATACGATTATATTCTTTGCAGCTGAAGATGTAGAAGCTCTGTACAGTCAGCAAAAGCAACACCTGGATCTGACTGTAACTCATTGCAAAATTCAGGCTTGAAATGAAGAAAGTAGGGAAAACCACTAGGTTCTTCAGGTATGACCTAAATCAAATCTCTTATGATTATACAGTGAAAGTGACAAAGAGATTTAAGGGATTAGATCTGATAGAGTGCTTGAAGAACTATGGACTGAGATTTGTAACACTGTACAGGAGATGGTGATCAAAACCATCCCAAATAAATGCAAAAGGGCAAAATGGCTGAGGTTGGATGAGAGGGCTTTACAAATAGTGGAGAAAAGAGAAGTGAAAGGCAAAGGAAAAAATGAAAGATATTTACACTTAAATGCAGAGTTCCAAAGAATAGCAAGGAGAGATAGAAAGCCTTCTTAAGTGAACAATACAAAGAAATAGAGGGAAAAAATTGAATGGGAAAGACTAGAGGTCTCTTCAAGAAAATTAGAAATACCAAGAGAACATTTCACGGAAAGATGGGCACAATAAAGGACAGAAATGGTATGGATCTAAACAGAAGCCTAAGATATTAAGATGAGTTGGCAAGAATACACGGAAGTACTATACTAAAAAAAGATCTTAATAACCCAGATAACCACGATGGTGTGATCACTTACCTGGAGTCAGATATACTGAACTGTGAAGTCAAGTGGGCCTTAGGAAGCATTACTAATGAACAAAGCTAGTGGAGATGTTGGAATTCCAGCCGAACTATTGTAAATCCTAAAAGATAATGCTGTTGAAGTGCTTCACTTGACCTGTCAGCAAATTTGGAAAACTCAGCAGTGACCACAAGACTGGAAAATGTCAGTTTTAATTCTAATCCCAAAGAAGAGCAATGTAGAAAATGTCCAAACTACTACACAGTTGTGCTAATTTCACATGCTAGCAAGGTAATGCTCAAAATCCTTCAAGCTAGGCTTCAGCAGTACATAAACCGAGAACTTCCAAATGTACAAGCGGGATTTAGAAAAGGCAGAGGAACCAGAGATCAAGTTGCCAACACCCATTGGATCATAGAAACATTAGATAGTTAGAATAGGAAAAAAGGAGTCCAAAATGGTGGTGGCTAAAAGACAAATATGGGAAAAGCCTGCAAAAATAGAACAAAGAGGACCAGCGTGAGGACCTCATGTAAAAACGAAGAGTCCAATTTACATAGGGCAGCCTCCAGGGGAGAAAACAAATGTATAAAAGGAGGACGCCTAGAAGAATAAAGGCTCCATCCTTTCTTTGTCTTTTGGGTTGGCCTTCCCTCACTCCTTGAGGGTGTACTATACTTTGTTTTTCCTATAAAATTGAGCTATAACACTGGTCCACCTGTCACTTCAAACTTTTGCTGCACAAGACAGAACTGAGGAAATTATACACTCCCCTGACAGAAAAGCAAGGGAATTCCAGAAAAAACATCTACTTGTTGTTCGTTGACTACACTAAAGCCTTTGTGTGGATCACAACAAACTGTGGAAAATTCTTAAGGAGTTGAGAATACCAGACCACCTTATCTGCTTCCTGAGAAACCTATATGCAGGTCAAGAAGACTGCCTAGAAAAAATACAAATTGAAAGAAAGAGGGCCATCAAGAGAATTTCATTGCACATTGAACTTAAGGTGTAGGCTGATTGAGATCATAGACCAGACACCACAGAGAGCTATCAGAAAATTCAGGGAAATATGAGATTATATACCAGCAGAATATTAAAAAGGAAGGTTAGTCTACTTTGTTAATGATCGAGATTATTGTCCTTTCCTCTCTCTCTTCTTTTAATACTGAACAAATATAATACTCAGAAATCATGAATGCTTTCATTTTTTATCTATATTTTTTCATAAAATAAGATTTTGGGACACAAACATCAATTATATGAAGCACTAGTTGATAATTTTATAACTAGATTAGACAACAATATGTAAGTAAAACCACTAATACAGTTGTTAACACAGCTAATTAACATAAAATGTCAGGAATATAAGTTAAAAATAATCTTTTGATGTTAACATTATTCAACTTTAGTCAATTAGTTAACAATCAATATTAAATCACCAAGTATGTAAAATCATGCCCTCCTTTTTTAAAATGTATTTGTATTGGAGGATAATTGCTTTAAACACTGTTGGTTTCTTCTGTACAACGATATGAATATGTGTATATATGTCCCATTCCTCTTGAACTTCCTTCCCTCCCACCCCATCCAACTCCTCTAGGTTGTCACAGAGTACCAAATTGAGCTCCCTGCAGTATACAGTAACTTTGTATTAGCAATCTACTTTTCATAATGTAGTGTGTATGTTTCAGTGCTATTCTCTCAGTCCATCCCACCCTCTCCTTCTCTGCTGTGTCCACAAGTTGATTTTCCATGTCTGGATCTCTATTCTTGTCCGGCAAATAGTTCATCAGTACCATTTTTCTAAATTTAATATATATGTGTTAATTTATTTTTTTTTCTCTGACTTACTTCACTATGTATAACAGGTTCTAAGTCCATCCACCTCACAAGAACTGACTCAAATGCATTCCTTTTTATGGATGAATAATATTCCATTGTCAATATGTTCTACAACTTTTTATCCATTCTCATCTGCCAATGGACTTCTAGGTTGATTCCATGTCCTAGCGATCACAAGTCATCCAAAGAAGACAAGCAGATGGCCAACAAACACATGAAAAGATGTTTAGCATTGCTCATAATTCAGTTCAGTTCAGTTGCTCAACGTGTCCAACTCTGTGACCCCATGAATCGCAGCACGCCAGGCCTCTCTCTGTCCATCACCAACTCCCGGAGTTCACTCAGACTCACGTCCATCGAGTCGGTGATGCCATCCAGCCATCTCATCCTCTGTTGTCCCCTTCTCCTGTCCCCAATCCCTCCCAGCATCAGGGTCTTTTCCAATGAGTCAACTCTTCACATGAGGTGCCCAAAGTATTGGAGTTTCAGCTTTAGCATCAATCCTTCCAATGAAGACCCAGGACTGATCTCCTTTAGGATGGACTGGTTGAATCTCCATGCAGTCCAAGGGACTCTCAAGAGTCTTCTCCAACACTGCAGTTCAAAAGCATCAATTCTTCGGCACTCAGCTTTCTTCACAGTCCAACTCTCACATCCATACATGACCACTGAAAAACCCATAACCTTGACTAGACAGACATTTGTTGGCAAAGTGATAACTCTGCTTTTTAATATGCTATCTAGGTTGGTCATAAATTTCCTTCCAAGGAGTAAGCGTCTTTTAATTTCAGGGCTGCAATCACCATCTGCAGTGATTGTGGAGCCCGCCAAAATAGAGTCTGAGACTGTTTCCACTGTTTCCCCATTTATTTCCCATGAAGCAATGGGACCAGATGCCATGATCTTCTTTTCCTGAATGCTGAGCTTTAAGCCAACTTTTTCACTCTCCTCTTTCACTTTCATCAAGAGGCTTTTTAGTTTCTCTTCACTTTCTGCCATAAGGGTGGTGTCATCTGCATATCTTATGTGATTGATATTTCTCCTGGCAATCTTGATTCCAGCTTGTGCTTCTTCCAGCCCAACATTTCTCATTACATACACTGCGTATAAGTTAAATAAGCAGGGTGACAATATACAGCCTTGACATACTCCTTTTCCTATTTGGAACTGGTCTGTTGTTTCATGTCCAGTTCTAACTGTTGCTTCCTGACCTGCATATAGGTTTCTCAAGAGGCAGGTCAGGTGCTCTGGTATTCCCATCTCCTTCAGAATTTTCCAGTTTATTGTGATCCACACAGTCAAAGGTTTTGGCATAGTCAATAAAGCAGAAATAGATGTTTTCTGGAACTCTCTTGCTTTTTCTAAGACCCAGCAGATTTTAGAAATTTGGTCTCTGGTTCCTCTGCCTTTTCTAAAACCAGCTTGAACATCAAGAAGTTCATGGTTCACATATTGCTGAAGCCTGGCTTGGAGAGTTTTGAGCATTACTTTACTAGCATGTGAGATGAGTGCAATTGTGTGGTAGTTTGAGCACTCTTTGGCATTGCCCTTCTTAGGAATTAGAATGCAAACTGATCTTTTCCAGTCCTGTGGCCACTGCTGAGTTTTCAAATTTTCTGGCATATTGAGTGCAGCACTTTCACAGCATCATCTTTCAGGATTTGAAACAGCTCAACTGGAATTCCAACACCTCCACTAGCTTTGCTCATAGTGATGCTTCCTATGGCCCACTTGACTTCACATTCCAGGATGTCTGACTCTAGATGAGTGATCACACCGTCATGATTATCTGCATCTTGAAGCTCTTTTTGTACAGTTCTTCTGTGTATTCTTGCCACCTCTTCTTAATATCTTCTGCTTCTGTTAGGTCCATACCATTCCTTTCCTTTACTGAGCCCATCTTTGAATGAAATGTTCCCTTGGTATCTCTCATTTTCTTGAAGAGATCTCTAGTCTCTTTGCTCATTTTTAGAGAAATTGTTTATTATTAGAGAAATGCAAATCAAAACTATAGTAAGTTCTCACCTCACACAGGTCAGAATGGCTATCATAAAAAAAATCTACAAATAATAAATGCTAGAGAGGATATGTAGAAAAGGGCAAACTCTTGCACTGTTAGTGGGAATGTAGATTGATACAGCCACTATGGAGAACAGCATGAAGATTCCTTAGTAAACTAAGATTAAAACTACCATATGACCCAGCAATGCCACTGCTGGGTAAACCAAGTCCTCTTTATCAAATATTTGCATCTCTGGTTCAGACAGTACCTTTAAACATGGAGGCATAGATGAGTTTTAAAACCCTGTGAGTTAATTGAATCTAAAAGTCCCAAGTGTAAATCATTTCTCTTCTCTTCAATTTGCTCTGATAGGAAAGAGTTACCTGCTGGAATATTGTCAAAATCATTTCCATGGCAACCAGCTATAATGATACCTATCTCAGTATATTATGCCAGATGCTTTTATAGATATTATACATATGGGGAGAGAATAATAATAAAAATATTCTTAATTCACTTATACCTCAACTTGTTCCAGAGAACAAATAAAGCTTAAGTGAAACTCTCTGCAAATTTTCTTTACTACAAATGTTCAGGAAAAATCTATTTATCATACCCTCCCCTCCTTCAATAAAAAAGGGCTCTCTAAAGAACAATAGCTCAGAGACAAAGAAATATAATTAGAAATTAAGGTATATTTGAAGGCTTGACAATACTTCTTTGTGGCAAAGAATTTGATCTTTTGGCATTGAGCAGTTCAGCAAAAAACCATTAAAATATTTGTTGTAATATACAGTCAATTTATTAAAAATGTACTTCAGGGACTTATTTTCTCCCTCAGGATTTGAAGTGAACTTTCCACTCTTCATTGTTATTCAGACTACCAGGCTTTGGGGAATAATCGGTTCATCTGCTGAGTTTAGGAAATGACCCACAAGTAACACTCTTTGTTTGGTTTTGCAAAGGTCACCATGCAAATGTGCATGCTTTGTACCCAAATGAACTCAGAGAAATGATCTGAAATCTGACATGTCTTATGGCTCTGTGACAATTTTGACCCTTCTTTTCCCGAAAAACAAACAAACAAAAAAACCAACTCTGAACTTAGGTATAAACTTTGAGAGTATAAAAAATGTAAACAGAGCAATCAGGCTTCACCTAAGAAACAAACACAATTAGATGGAAATAGCAACTCCTTTTCTTTTCATATTAATAAGAAGACACTGCAAATCACAGCTTAATAAAAGAAAATATAGTACTTTGGCCACCTCATGCAAAGAGTTGACTCATTGGAAAAGACTCTGATGCTGGGAGGGATTGAGGGCAGGAGGAGAAGGGGACGACAGTGGATGAGATGGCTGGATGGCATCACTGACATGATGGATGTGAGTCTGAGTGAACTCCGGGTGTTGGTGATGGACAGGGAGGCCTGGCGTGCTGCGATGGGGTCTCAAAAAGTCGGACATGACTGAGCGACTGAACTGAACACTTAAAATATCACTGTTTGTAGCTTTATCAGACTTCCCTGGTGGCTCAGACATAAAGCATACGCCTACAACGTGAGAGCCATGACCTATTTATCTTAGCCCACAAGACAAATTTAACTGAAATAGTCTGTCATCAGAAAATATAACCTATTATATGGTTTTCCACTAATGAGAGCAGATGAACAGATGAAAACACTGAAATGAGAATAGAAACTACATGTTCTTTCTGAATTCATGATGTCACTATTTTAATCTAGCAGGGAAAAGTAAAATAGAGTTATTGCACTTATTTAGAAAATTCAGTCCTCCTAAACCTCAAAACACTACTTTTTTCCAAAAGTACCTAGAGTAAAAAAGTACACTTTTGTCTATATTATTATTAAAATTCCACAGTATCTTCTAATTCACTTTACTAAGTAATTTTCTTGATATTTTCACAACAGCAACATTAAAATAATAGCATGTTTACATCAGAACTGATTAAATGTGTTTAGAAGTAGCTGAAAACATGAGGAACAAACAAATTCAAAGTAAAAAGGGAAAAAAGATTGGGGCAAAGTTTTTAAAGTAATTTACTGTCTTCATGTTTTTCTTTTTAAATTGAAAACATCTGGAAAATAGGGAAAGGGAATTATGAAGAGTGTGACATTAAGCTTTTTCTTATTATTAAGAACTACTTAAGAGTCCAAAGTGGTTTAAAGAACATTATTACAAAACCAAGTATAAATCTTCCATGAACACTGAGAAATAAAACTTTATGATAATTGAAACCTCTCCACCCTAATCACACACTAAATCAACTCTGTTTAATTCTGCTTATATAAATCATCATTGGATTGTATAGTTCATCCTACTCTACTGTTTAGTTACAGAACTTACACAGGACTTGGGAAACAGACTCTTAGAGGGCAAAAACAAAACCTCCTGTGCACCAGGACCCAGGAGAAAGGAGCAGTAACCCCACAAAAGACTGACCCAGATTTGCCTGTGAGTGTCTAGGAATCTAGAGGAGGCATAGGTCAACAGTGGCCTGCTGCAGGGTCAGGAGCACTGAATACAGCAGTGCTGGGAGCCAACAGTACTGGTATAAGTCCTTTTGAAGGAGGTCTTGTGATTATTGCTATTATACCTGCCATAGTTTGGCCTCAGGTCAAACTACAGGGAGGGAAAACAGCCTCAGTTCATTTCAGTTCAGTCACTCAGTCGTGTGGAACTCTTTGTGACCCCATCGACTACATCACCACAGGCTTCCCTGTCCATCAGTAAATCCCAGAGTTTACTCAAACTTAGGTCCACTGAGTCAGTGATGCCTTCCAATGGTCTCATCCTTGTTGTCTCCTTCTCCTCCTGCCTTCAATCTTTCCCAGCATCAGGGTCTTTTCAAAGAGTCAGTTCTTCACATCAGGTGGCCAAAATATTGGAGTCTCAGCTTCAGCATCAATCCTTCCAATGAATATTCAGGATTGATTTTCTTTAGGATGGACTGGTTGGGTCTCCTTGCAGTCCAAGGGACTGGCAAGAATCTTCTCCAACACCACAGTTCAAAAGAATCAATTCTTTGGCACTCAGCTTTCTTCACAGTCCAACTCTCACATCCATACATGACCACTGAAAAACCCACACCTTGACTAGATGGACCTTTGTTGGCAAAGTGATAACTCCGCTTTTTAATATGTTGTCTAGGTTGGTCATAACTTTCCTTCCAAGGAGTAAGCATCTTTTAATTTCATGGCTGCAGTCACCATCTGCAGTGATTTTGGAGCCCAAGAAAATAAAGACTGCCACTGTTTCCACTGTTTCCCCATCTATTTGCCGTGAAGTGATGAGACCAGATGCCATTATCACAGTTTCCTGAATGTTGAGCTTTAAGCCAACTTTTTTACAATCCTCTTTCACTTTCATCAAGATGCTCTTAGTTCTCTTTCACTTTCTGCAATAAGGGTAGTATCATCTGCATATCTGAGGTTATTGATATTTCTCCTGGCAATCTTGATTCCAGCTTGTGCTTCTTCCAGCCCAGTATTTCTCATGATGTATTTTGCATGTAAGTTAAATAAGCAGAGTTGCAATATACAACCTTGATGTATTCCTTTCCCGATTTGGAAACAGTCTGTTGTTCCATGTCCAGTTCTAGTTGTTGCTTCCTGATCTACATACAGATTTCTCAAGAGCCAGATCAGGTGTTCTGGTATTCTCATCAGTTGAATTTTCCACAGTTTGTTGTGATCCACACAGTTAAAGGTTTTGACATAATCAATAAAACAGAAATTGATGTTTTTCTGGAACTCTCTTGCTTTTTTGATAATCCAACGGATGTTGGCAATTTGATCTCTGTTTCCTCTGCCTTTTCTAAAACCAGCTTGAACATCTGGAAGTTCATGGTTCACGTACTATTGAAGCCTGGCTTGGAGAATTTTGAGCATCACTTTGCTAGTGTGTGAGATGAGTGCAATTGTGCAGTAGCTCGAGCATCTTTGGTATTGCCTTTCTTCAGAATTGAAATGAAAACTGACCTTTTAGAGTCCTGTGACCACCGCTGAGTTTTCCAAATTTGCAGCACTTTCACAGCATCATCCTTTAAGATCTGAAATAGCTCAACTGGAATTCTGTCACCTCCACCAGCTTTGTTCATAGTGATGCTTCCAAAAGCCCACTTGAGTTCACATTCCAAGATGTCTGGCTGTAGGTGAGTGATCACACCATCATGATCTGGGTCATGAAGATCTTTTTTGTATATTTCTCCTGTNTGAAATAGCTCAACTGGAATTCTGTCACCTCCACCAGCTTTGTTCATAGTGATGCTTCCAAAAGCCCACTTGAGTTCACATTCCAAGATGTCTGGCTGTAGGTGAGTGATCACACCATCATGATCTGGGTCATGAAGATCTTTTTTATATATTTCTCCTGTATATTGTTACCACCTCTTCTTAATATCTTCTGCTTCCCTTAGATTCATACATTTCTGTTCTCTGCTGAGCCCATCTTTCCATGAAATCTTCCCTTGGTATCTCTAATTTTCTAATTTTCAAAACAGTCCCATTAATCAACAGAAAACTGGATTAAAGTTTTACTGAACAAGGCCCTAGCCTTCAGAGCAACACCTAGATTCCCCTACAGCCAATCCCTCCCATCAAGAAGCTTGGCCAAGCCTCTTATCCTTATCCATCAAAGGGCAAGCAGAATGAAAACCCAATCACAGAAAACTAACCAAATTGGTCACATGGATCACAATCTTGTCTAACTCAACGAAACTATGAGCCATGCTATGTAGGACCACCCAAGATGGGTCACGGTGGAAAGGTCTGACAAAATGTGGTCCACTGGAGAAGAAAATGGCAAACCACTTCAGTAGTCCTGCCTTGAGAACCCCATAAACAGAATGAAAAGACAAAAAGATAGGATATGGAAAGACGAATTCCCCAGGTCAGTTCAGTTCAGTTCAGTTGCTCAGTCGTGTCCTACTCTTTGTGACCCCATGAATCACAGCACGCCAGGCCTCCCTGTCCATCACCAACTCCTGGATTTCACTCAGACTCACGTCCTTCGAGTCAGTGATGCTATCCAGCAGTCTCATCCTCTGTCGTCCCCTTCTTCTCCTGCCCCCAATCCCTCCCAGCATCAAAGTCTTTTCCAATGAGTCAACTCTTTGCATAAGGTGGCAAAAGTACTGGAGTTTCAGCTTTAGCATCATTCCTTCCAAAGAAATCCCAGGGCTGACCTCCTTCAGAATGGACTGATTGGATCTCCTAGCAGTCCAAAAGACTCTCAAGAGTCTTCTCCAACACCAGAGTTCAAAAGCATCAGTTCTTCAGCGCTCAGCCTTCTTCACAGTCCAACTTTCACATCCATACATGACTACTGGAAAAACCATAGCCTTGACTAGACAGACCTTAGTCGGCAAAGTAATGTCTCTGTTTTTGAATATACTATCTAGATTGGTCAGAACTTTTCTTCCAAGGAGTAAGCGTCTTTTAATTTCATGCCTGCAGTCCCCATCTGCATTGATTTTGGAGCCCCAGAAAATAAAGTCTGACACTGTTTCCACTGTTTCCCCATTTATTTCCCATGAAGTGATGGGACCGGATGCCATGATCTTCGTTTTCTGAATACTGAGCTTTAAGCCAACTTTTTCACTCTCCTCTTTCACTTTCTTCAAGAGGCTTTTTAGCTCCTCCTCACTTTCTGCCATAAGGGTGGTGTCATCAGCATATCTGAGGTTATTGATATCTGTCTCTTATACACATCTGACCAACGGAATGGAAAGCACATCCCAGCCTGAAGAGCGGCAGTTAACTCTAAGAGAAGCTGGAAATATAAATCTTTATCTGTAATTTCATTTTTAGTAAACTACTTCAAAAAATGTTTAAGAATTCGGTAGCCAAATAAAAGGTGCCTTACTTGGATGAGCTTGAATAAGGACCTGCAAAACCCACTTGTGAACTTTTATCTAGCATCACCAGAGATTTAAGAGAGCTCCCAGGGAGGCTCATGGTAGTGAGGGCCCCAGATCACGGTGGCTGCCACAGCAGGAGGCCCAGGAAGGCTCATGGTAGTGAGGGCCCCAGATCACGGTGGCTGCCACAGCAGGAGGCCCCAGCGTCTGCTCCTCTCTTGCTGCCCTCATCTTCTGGGCTGGTTTAGAGCTGTGCTGCTCACACGACAAAATACAGAAGAGCTTTACAACCCGGACAATCACGATGGTGTGATCACTCAGCTAGAGCCAGACATCCTGGAATGTGAAGTCAATGGGGCCTTAGAAAGCATCACTACCAACAAAGCTAGTGGAGGTGATGGAATTCCAGTTGAGCTATTTCAAATCCTGAAAGATGATGCTGTGAAAGTGCTGCACTCAATATGCCAGCAAATTTGAAAAACTCAGCAGTGGCCACAGGACTGGAAAAGGTCAGTTTTCATTCCAATTCCAAAGAAAGGCAATGCCAAAGAATGCTCAAACTACCGCACAATTGCACTCATCTCACACGCTTGTAAAGTAATGCTCAACATTCTCCAAGCCAGGCTTCAGCAATACGTGAACTGTGAACTTCTTGATGTTCAAGCTGGTTTTAGAAAAGGCAGAGGAACCAGAGATCAAATTGCCAACATCCNGAAAGTGCTGCACTCAATATGCCAGCAAATCTGGAAAACTCAGCAGTGGCCACAGGACTGGAAAAGGTCAGTTTTCATTCCAATCCCAAAGAAAGACAGTGCCAAAGAATGCTCAAACTATCGCACATTGCACTCATCTCACACGCTAGTAAAGCAATGCTCATAATTCTCCAAGCCAGGCTTCAGCAATACGTGAGCCGTGAACTTCCTGATGTCCAAGCTGGTTTTCAAAAAGGCAGAGGAACCAGAGATCAAAATGCCAACATCCGCTGGATCATGAAAAAAGCAAGAGAGTTCCAGAAAAACATCTAATTCTGCTTTATTGACTATGCCAAAGCCTTTGACACTAGTAAAGTAATGCTCAAAATTCTCCAAGCCAGGCTTCTGCAATATGTGAACCATGAACTTCCAGACATTCAAGCTGGATTTAGAAAAGGCAGAGGAACCAGAGATCAAATTGTCTACATTTGCTGGATCACTGAAAAAGCAAGAGAGCTCCAGAAAAACATCTATTTCTGCTTTATTGACTATGCCAAAGCCTTTGAATGTGTGGATCACAATACACTGTGGAAAATTCTGAAAGAGATGGGAATACCAGACCACCTGACCCACTTCTTGAGAAACCTGTATGCAGGTCAAGCAGCAACAGTTAGAACTGGACATGGAACAACAGACTGGTCCCAAATCAGGAAAGGAGTACATCAAGACTGTATATTGTCACCCTGCTTATTTAACTTATATACAGAGTACATCATGAGAAATGCTGGGCTGGAGGAAGCACAATCTGGGATCAAGATCGTTGGGAGAAATATCAATAACCTCAGATATGCAGATGATACCACACTTATGACAGAAAGTGAAGAAAAACTAAAGAGCCTGTTGATGAAAGTGAAAGAGGAGAGTGAAAAATTTGGCTTAAAGCTCAACATTCAGAAGACTAAGATCATGGCATCTGGTCCCATCACTTCATGGCAAGTAGATGGGGAAACAGTGGAACAGTGGCTGGCATTAATTTTTTGGGCTCCAAAATCACTGCAGATGGTAACTGCAGCCATGAAATTAAAAGATGCTTACTCCTTGGAAGGAAAGTTATGACCAACCTAGACAGCAGAGACATTACTTTGCCAACAAAGGTCCGTCTAGTCAAGGCTATGGTTTTTCCAGTGGTCATATATGGATGTGAGAGTTGGACTATAAGGAAAGCTGAGCACTGAAGAACTGATGCTTTTGCACTGCGGTGTTGGAGAAGACTCTTGAGAGTCCCTTGGACTGCAAGGTGATCCAACCAGTCCATCCAAAGAGAGATCAGTCCTGGGTAGTCATTGGAAGGACTGATGTTGAAGCTGAAAATCCATTACTTTGGCCACCTGATGCGAAGAGCTGACTCATTTGAAAAGACCCTGATGCTGGGAAATATTGAGGGCAGGAGGAGAAGGGGACGATGGAGGATGAGATGGTTGGATGGCATCACCGACTCAATGGACATTAGTTTGGGTAGGCTCCAGGAGTTGGTGATGGACAGGGAGGCCTGGCATGCTGCATTTCATGGGGTCACAAGAGTTGGACACAACTGAGCAACTTAAGTGAACTGAACTGAACTTGAACATTCTTTGGCATTGCCTTTCTTAGGGATTGGAATGAAACTGACATTTTCCCGTCCTTTGGCCACTGCTGAGTTTTCCAAATTTGCTCATGTATTGAGTGCAGCACTTCCACTGCATCATCTTTTAGGAAGGATCTGAAGTAGCTCAAATGGAACTCCATCCACCTCCATTAGCTTTGTTTGCAGTGATGCTTCCTAAGGGCCACTTTACTCCACATTCCAGATGGTCTGGCTCTAGGTGAGTGATCACCTAGAGCAATCACCATCATAGTCATCACTATTGTGATTATCCGGGTCGTGAAGATCTTTTTTGTACAGGTCTTCTATGTATTCTTGCCACCTCTTCTTAATATCTTCTGCTTCTGTTAGGTCCATACAGCGTGCTGCGATTCATGGGGTTGCAAAGAGTCGGACACGACTGAGCGACTGAACTGAACTGAAATGAATAGACTTAAACCTTAATAAGCCAACGATGCCATGGAAAAGTGAAATAAAGTCAATGTCATTAGCTTAAAAAATTTCACCGTCAGATTTCCTCAACTAGTGATTTTTCCCAGTGCATCCAATGGCGGACTCAGCTCCCACATACATTTCAAGAACACATTCACAAAATAAGAGAGGTCCACCTTTCTGCTATGTTGGAGGCCATTTTCCCTCCCTGTCCTGACTGCAAACTCCCAAAAGGAGGGGACAGTTGAGGGTCTTTACTAAAGTGATTTCCCTGTACATGGCATGGACAGGGCCACAGATGTGTACATGGAAAGGTCTGGAACTCTTAAGTTTGGGTTAGCCAGCCCTTGAAAGATGAGCCCACAAAGCTCTTGGGGAAGGAGGCAGGAGAGTGTGGCATAGGAAGTGTGTAGCTCACAGAAGAGAACAGAGAAGAAGCCCAGTCTCTACCTTGAAGCTGCTGACAGTCTAGTTGGAGAGACAGGTGGAACACACTAGAAATAGCTCATGTGCAAGACAAAAGCTGAGGAGTCATGTGAGTGTAAGGGGCTCTTCCTGAGAGCACAGAAGGGGCTGCAGAAGGAAGAGATGGATGTGGACTGAAAGGAAACTAGACGGAATGAAAAGGGCGCTGAGGTGAGAGTCAGGAGAGCTGGGTTCTAGAGTCCCAGTTCAACCCTCTGTGCCACTGTATGCATCTACTCCCTCACAGACCCATCCTTGACCAGCCTTCAGTCTAGCAGGGGATACAGGCTCAGGAGTTCTACACATGCATGTGGTATCCCCGGTCACGGAGATGGATTCATTCACCCAGTGTCTTCTGAGCACCAGTCAAGTGCCAGGCACCGGGAGGCCAAAGTCAAGAGCTGTGCCGAAGTAACTGCAGGTCCCCAAGCCCACCCAGCTGCCCTTGCTGTGCACCTTTGCTCGTGCTGTTCATGCACCCCCTAGCATCGCCCTCCGCATTTATCCCCCAGCATCGCCCTTCGCATTTACCCCCCAGCATCGCCCTCCACATTTATCCCCCAGCATCGCCCTCCGCACTTTGGCCATCTGGAAAAAGGATGGACCCTTCAGTCCCCTGGCCAGGAATCACCTCCTTCCTGAAGATTCCTATTTTTATCAGTCCAGGCTGCTATAACAGCATACCAGAGGCTAGATGACTTCAACAATTTTTTCCCTCACAGTCCTGGAGGCCAGAAGTTCGAGGTCACAGTGCCATCATGGTCTAGTTCTTTGTGAAGGTCCTGTCCCTGATTTTCAGTTGGCTGTCTTCTCATTATATCCTCACACAACAGAGAACAGAGAGAAACAAGCTCCCTTCTTCTGTCTCCTATGAGGACACTAATCACAGTCATGTGGACTCCACCTTCATGACCTAATCACCTACCAAAGTTCCCACCTCCTCATAATATCACACTGGGGATTAGAGTTTCAACATATGAATTTCAGGGGGACACAAACATATAGTCCATAGCACCCATCATGTTGCACATATCATGCCCCCTGACCCATGTAGTTGGGTGACACAGCAGCCTGGCACCACAGATGAACCAAAGGTGATGCTGATCAGCCTTTGGTGGAGTGGCCCTTGGACTCTGCTGTCTGTCTCCCTTATACTCAGCCGCTGCTGCAGGCAGAGGTAGGAGGCAGAGAGAAATAGTAATAGAAAAATCATAAACAGACTAGACACCATAGTCTATAAACTTACAGAGGCTGCAAAATAAATTTACTGTCCCAGAATGCAGGGGCCCTTTTATTAGGGGAGAATCTAGGCTAACGAGGGTGACAGTGTGGACCCAGCCTTCCAGCATCCAGGATGCTTGCCACTGTTTTCCAGCTACAAGCTTTACCCTGTGGGGACTTGTAAATGGGCCCAGAGGGTCCCGGAGAGGGATCATGGCCCCTCAGTGCCCGCCCAGCCATTCCACCACTGGAGCAGAGAGGGCTGGGCACACAGGGCAACAAGGTCACCAGGGTCCCATCCCACTTTTCTGTATCATCTTGGAAATGAGGCAGATGTGACCCTTTCCAACCAGAGGAGCCATCAACACCACAGGTGAGCCATCTGTACTCCTTGAGGGTCCAGTTTGGGTCAGTTCAGGGGGGAGAAGGAGAAGCAGGGGCAGAGTAGAAAGTTCCCATGGAGGTCTGGCAGCAAACCCCTCCCCCAGTGAGATACCATGACACTGCAACCACAGGGCCTTGCCAGTGCCCAGGTAGGGAGCAGGGTCCAGACCAGTTCCCCTCTGCACACCATCACTACACCATCTTCCCAATGCAGGAGGGTGCAGGCCTGCATTAAAGCCTGTGTAGTGATGGCAGGGAGGTGAGGGAGGGGGCAGACACCTGGGGCCAAACTTCTAAGGCAGCATCTCTATAGGTACTCTGGTTTATCAGTATGACTTTCCACACCCACTGTCACCCAGGGTTTAGGTCCCCAAAGTCTGCCTGTGGGCTCAGCCTCAGCCTATAGTTGGCAGCCCAGTGCCACTCAGCTCAGTAGGCCTGGTGTGCCTGAACCCACATGCTTGGCTTTATTAACACCAAACTCTGACCAACCAGACTGACCTACTCCAGGCTCACTCTCCAGGAACACTTTCATTAAAAACTTTGTAAGATGCCAATAAACAAGGTACTAATGAAATCCACAGAGAAGCTAACAACTGGACTGCTCAGAATCAGCCAAGAAGTCTCTAGAGGAGGTTAGAAATATGGTTAGGAAATAACCAAGTAAAATTCAGCCTGGACAGGGGCCAGCTAACCTCATACACAAGCTGTTAGATCCTCCCACAGTTATCAGGAGGCAGGAAGACTGCAAAGAACAGCGGGGCTAAGAGAAGCAGAGGAGCAGGATAGGGCAGGAGCTTGGAGGCTGGTCCCACCCCAGTCGTTTTGGGGTGAGTCTGTAGAGATATCACATACCCTGGGGAGCAAGCTTCTGCTCACGTGGACCTGCTGGAATTCCCAGGAGGCCCAGGGGGACCAAAGGGCTCCAGGGGAGTAGAGCTGTAGGGTCACTGGACAGAAGGGTGTTATGAATGAGTCAAGCTTGGGACAGTTCTACATCAGAAGTATCACCTGTCCCGTGGACACCCACAGCAAGCCTAGACCCCAAGAGAAACTTGAGTGAGCAGATGGAGTAATAAAGTCTCTGGAGTCAGTCAGAGCCGGGTCCCACTCCTAGCCCCATTCTGAACTCGTAGACTAGTTATCTAACGTTCTTCAGCCTCAGTTTCCTCATCTGTAAAATGGGACAAAATAAGATAATGTTTGTGAAGGAATAAGCACCATTCTTATCACAAGGTGTCAGCCAGGAGGAAGAGGAGGAGGAAACCAAAGACGAGTCCTCACCAAGGTGTCCCTCCGTAGGTCTCCCCCTCAGAACCTGCCTGCTCCAGGCGAACCCATTCCCTCCTCCAAACATTGCTCTCTGCCAAGCTTCAGCTCCTGAAAGAACGGCCACTGCCACATTCACAGCCGATCGTGGCTGAATCTTTGTCGCTGTTGTTGCTCAGTTGCTCAGTCGTGTCTGTCTCTTTGTGACCCCATGACTTGGCTGAATCTTGCTCCACCTGTAACTCTTGTTTTAATGGAGACTGCCATACCTTTAGTTCCAGCTAAAAATTTGAACTTTGAGCTTTTCCTCAAAGATTTATAAAGCAACCTTGGGTGATATGGCCCAGTGGGGTGGGGAGGAAGGGGAAAGACTGGATTCCATTCCAGTGGGGAGTACTTCTTTTATTCTAGCCCTAGTCCTGGACTAAGCCCTATTCCAACCATAACTCTAACCTCAACCTAAACCCCAACCCTAGGCTGCCTGCTGAGATGGAGTGTGAAAGGTTCAGGTCCATACCATTCCCAACATAGGAAGAAGAGCCTTATGATATCTCAGAGGAGTGGCATTTGTTCATTAATTCTTTCTCATTCAGTTATGAGTCCTTAGTGAATCTGAAGTTGCACAGAATAATCTCCCAGCAAATGACAAGGCATTGGAACCTGCCCTCTGGGCACTTACAGTCTCAGGCTGGCAGTGACAACTTGGAGTCCAAAGGCAACGTGCAAATGAATAAGGTGTTCTCTCTTGACGGATCAAGGCTGAAGGACCTGAAGGGATGTGCTGTCATGTTGAGGATGCACCTCTGGGGGGTGGCAGGGGCAGAGACTGTATTGCTGCCCTCTCGTGGGTCTAAGAAGCCTTTCTCTTCCCTTGATACACTTGACTTCTGCCAACCTCCAGCAAGAGAGCTAAAGACAGGCCTACAGGTGAGACCCATTGCCTGGGAATTTGGCCCAGCCACCAGCAGAGAGACAGGCCTCCATCTGGGCTCTTCTTTACCATGAGCAGTTCCAGCACGAGACTAGGAAGCATCCTATCGGATTTTCCAGGCCAGTCCCACTTTCCCGCATCCAAGCCATGTGTCCAGAGTTCTGGGTCAGAACGTGTGTTACCCTTAAATAAGAAGCCTGGAAAGGAAATGTGCGGCAGCTGGCTTCAGCCAGCTCTTGTCACCTCAGTCATTCCAATGTCCCCCTCCACACCAAAGTCTCCGCCAACCAGCTGTGGTCAGCTATGTTCTTGCTCAGAGCTTTCTTTTAAATTGGTCCTTATGTCTAGCTGCTTCAGAGTAAATCCAGGCTCACCATCTGCTGCCTGCAAGGCTGTGTTTCCCCAGAAGACTGCGAGTTCACGTGGGCTGGGCCTACACTTTCGTCCTTCTTGTGCTCCTGGGAGAAGGGCTCTGGCACCCAACGGACACTCTTTGTTGCATGCCAGCTCTGAGCTAGGATATTGCAGGGAAAACACAAAGCTCCTGCTCTCATGAACTTGACGTTCTAGTGGAGGGTAAAGGGGATCACTAGAGGGCAAACCAGAAGACACTTGTTCCACCCACAGGTTCTGGGCACCCACTGTGTCCCAGGCATTAGACCAGACCCTGGGGGCCTACCACCAAAGCAGACCAGTGCTTGGGCCAGGAGAAACCACCAGCTGGGCCGGTGTCATGGCCATCCTTCCAGAGGAAATATTTTCTCTCAGGATCCTGGTTGGATCTTCCACTGGCTCTGGTCAGCTGCCCACTGCCCACTGGCCCATCCCTTTACCTTTTCCCACCACAAGCAACACAGGTGGGCCAAGAGCACTCAGAGAGCTGTTCATCTGTACTTCTCTGAGGAACCGGTCATGGCTTCCTTGAAGGCCTAGGGAAGAAGGATTGGGTTTCCAGATCCACCTGAGAGCAGAAGGCACAGACCAAGGACAGAAGTAGCATCAGCCTTCCTTTGGGAGCTGTTGTTAACATCTCTGCACTGACCACCTGGCCAGTGGGTGAACCAAAGCACCCAGCCCCTTCCCACTGGCCCCTGCTCCCAGCCTGCTCCAAGCAGCTCTCCACCCAAGCAGGGATTGGGGGCCTGGGCCCTGCTGTGGAGCTTGAGGAGACCCAGGCAGATTGTCTGGCCCCGAGTTCTGGCTGGAAGGGAAGAAACGATTGCCTTGGGAACAAACCAATGAAGACTCGTCCCAGGCAAGGTGGCAGAGCGGAGAAGCCCAGGAGGCTGCAGGGAAGGTGAGGTGGGCATGGAGATGTGCTGCTCAGAGTTCCCCTCAAGAAAACCTGCTGCTGTGGGAAGCAGAGGTCACCAACAGCCCCAGGGGCTCCATTTTGGGATCCACGGTGGTGTTTATATCAAGGCCAAATTCCCCCCAGGCTGCTCCCAGCCAATGACTAAGTCCAGTGAGGATGCCAATCCCAGCCCATCCCTGGGATGAGACTCCTCCAATAAGCAAGCCTTGCTCAGGTAATTCCCAGTGATCTAAACTTTGTCAGAACCAGGCTGCGATGTGAGCAGCCTCACATTATGCCTCTTTCCTTCCTCTTCTCCTTTCTCAGGGATCAGTCCTGCACTGGGATGGGAAGATGCTCCCTGCCTGTTTCTACTTCTTCCCCTGCATCCTTCACAGGGGTCTCCCCCAAGACAGCGCCTGCACATTTAATCTTATCTTGATGTCTGCTTCTCTGAGGACCTCCACTGACAGAAGTCAAAGATGTAGTGGGTCAAGATGAGTAGTCTCATAGATACACATGCCCCCTGCAGCCCAGAAGGTCCAGTACCCACTGGAGAGAGAGCATTGTTTTCCCAGGTCTGGGCGAGGGAATGAGTATGAGCTCACTGTTGATGGTCTGGAAGGACCCCCAACTATTCATTTATTTATTTAAATTAATTTATTTCTTTTAATTGGAGGCTAATTACTTTACAATATTGTAGTGGGTTTTGCCATACATTGACATGAATCAACCATGGGTGTACATGTGTCCCCCATCCTGAACCCCCCTCCCACCTCCCTCCCCATCCCTCAGGGTCACCCCAGTACACTGGCCCTGAGCACCCTGTCTCATGCATTGAACCTGGACTGGTGATCTATTTCACATATAGTGATATGTTTCAATGCCAACTATTTATTTTGATTCAAAAAAAGAAATCCAGGGACTTCCCTGGCAGTTCAGTGGTTAAGACTCTGTGCTCCCAATGCAGGGGGCACAAGTTCAATCCCTGGTTGGAGAACTAAGATCCCATATGACCCACAGCAGGACCTAAAAAAAAGAAAAGAAATCCAGCTGTACCTTGCTCTACCCAAAAGCCATGCCCTCGAGAAGTTGAGTGCAAATGAAACCAGAGGGAGCCAGATCCTATTGTACGTGCCCCAAGAGGCTCCCCAGTTCACAGGAACACTGCAGTTCATCATAAGTCAGTCAGCAGGCCACGTATCTGAGTTGAGTGCAAAGTTGACGGCAAAGCTAATGAAAAAGGGTCCCTTCAGTGTAGCCCTGGCATGTTTTCAAGCTAGGTGGACTGTGGAGAAATCAAGCAAGTGGCAACTGCTGGCAGGTCCAGGGCCTGGGAGGGCCCCCCAGCCCATTGAGGAGCCAGACAAGAGCCAATGGAAGAACAATAGGCCAACAGAGAATGAATTCAAGTCAGAGTGGGGCGGTGACACCATGGCCAGTTCCTTAGTTCCAGGAGGCGTGAGTGAGGTTAGGGGAGAAGAGTCGGGGTGGGCACGCAGGACTGGGCTCACCATCCCTGCCAGTACCACACAGAGCGGTGGCCTTTCTGCTGCTCCCTGTCCCAGTCGCTCTGGAGTCCTCCGACTCTGTTCCCTAGGCTTGGCCACATGGCGGGCTGCCTGGGGAGGCGCTGGCATGGTTCCCAGCGCCAGAAGTGGGGGAGAAGATATGTGGGCGGGTTGGAGTGTGGCCAGCCCGCAGGGCCCAGCTGCAGGGCGCAGGGCCAAGTTGACAATGCTGGCCTGTGGAGACGGAGTGGCAACTGCTGCCTGTCGCCTCCAAAATACCAGTTGAGGTTTTCTCCTACTTTGGGGTTTAGAAACTATTTCTATTTCTATTATGCATTTCTTTGCCCTAGTTTTCTATTTCTTTGTCCTACTGTTAATGGTAGTGCCTGGAGGTGAGACAGGCAGAGTCAGACAGAAACCAAAGGAACACTGAAGTGAGCAGAATGTGCCTTGCGACCTGGTGACTTCTCTCCTAGCACCCCTACTCCCATCCCTGGGCCCTGAACCCCAAGGCAGTACCCCCCAGGGCTTCTTCTCCAGGGACAGGACCAACAGGGCTCCCACTTAATCCCATTTCCTCCCCATCACAACTTCCCTGGGCTGTGGCCCATTCTCTCAGCATCCAGCTCTCCAGTAGAAATGAAGACATTCACTCTGTCTAGGGCTGCCTTCTCTGGTCACTGGACACCCTCTCCCTGGACAATTTCACCCATTCCCGTGGCCTCACTTACCGTGTCATACATATGCCATAAACCCCACATTGATTTTTCAGCTACCAGCTCTCCTATGAATCGGTTTACATATCTAACTGCCTCCTCTGGTAGGGCAGCTCACCAGCGACTCAAATTCCACATGTCCACAACTGAACTCACTGCAGATAATATACTCCTTTAAAAAAAGAAAAACAAAGCTTCTTCTTCCTCAGTCTCAGTAAACGGCACTACCATAAGTGGGGGTCATCTTGAGCCCCTTATTTCACCTGTCATGTATATCCAATCTATCAGCAAGTCTTGCCAGTCCCACCTCCTAAAGAGCTCTCACACGTCTTCACACCTCTCCAGTTCCCCTGTGGCTCTTCCCATTCAGACCACCATCAGTTCCTTCACAGACAGCTTAAATAATCTCCTATTCTGTCTTTCTGTCTAGGTATTTACCTCTTGTCCCTTCAAGAGATTCTCATATGGCAACCAGGTTTTCCTTCAAAACAAATATGATCATATCCCTGCATAAAAATCTCTACTGTGAATTCTGATGCCAACCATGTTGGAGCAAATCATACCAAACTTTTTCACCTGCCATTAAAAAAAAAAAATGAATTCTACTTTCCAAAAGTTTATAAAGTTACATTGGATACAATAGCCAAAGTGCTTCTCTGGGTTTAACCTTAATTTTATAGTTTAAATAATAATCGTTGCTGAAACTTTTATCATACATGGCATTTTTACACCTGAGTTCTTTATTGTGGGAAATTCCTGGGTAACCAAATTTCATTTTTAAATAGTCTTTTAAGGAAGGGTTTATAAATACTTTATTCTAAACTTTAATATGCTCCAGACTGGCTGTTTATTATCCTTATATACAAAGTGGTTATGAATAAAATTCTTGGCTCATGTATTTTTCATTCTAAACATTGTAAAAAATGTTACTGACTTTTCTGACATCAAATTTGTCTGAAAAGAAGTCTAGCGTCAATCATATTCCTTTTTCCCTCACTTAAAGGTAGTTTATTTTTTCCTGCCTGGATACCAGAAGGATTTTCCTTTATTTTTGAAGAAGAACAGCTTAATCAGGATGCTTGTGTTGATTATTATGTAATAATATTTTTAGAATCACAGCATGCCTTTCTAAAGACTATTTGATTCTTCCTTTGTTTAAGGGAAATTTTAGATTTTTAACATTTATTTTATTTTTGGTTTTCTATTTTATTTTTTTTTAATTTTTAATATAAATTTATTTTAATTGGAGGCTAATTACTTTACAATATTGTATTGGTTTTGTGGTTTTCTATTTTAGAGACTTTGGTTATTATTATAGGCACTTTGGTCCTCATCTGTTATCAGCTCAATAATTATTTTAAGTCCTGTTTTTTTCTGTGCGTTCATTGTGACAGTCTCAAGCCTTTCCTGTATGTTAATACTTCCAGTTTTACAATCCCATTGCCTGTTCTTTCTACTTTATTTATTAAATATTTGTCTGTTTATTTATTCTCAATGTTTCCTCAGGCTTTTTTTTCTTTCTTTTTAAAATTATATCAGTTTCAGGTCTATCCTTTAGTTTTCAGTTTTCCTCTTCATCTGCTCTTTTGTTTTGCCATCTTCTCTTTGAAATTTGTTTTATTGACTTCATGTTCTTATGCTTTTCTAGAATGCCAACCATTAATGGTCAACTTCTTCTTTCTCTTGGTCAGTGTTATCTTTTATATTGTGATCTTTATCCCGTCTGCATGATTCTTTGTCATGTGTTTGTGGTGAATTCATAGTTGACTTGTCATTTCTCTTTTATCTTGCTCATACTTAGAATCGTCAAGAAATTTTATCTGTTCTGATATGGTGCAAATGAATTTTCCTTGATAAATATTTCATATTATTTGACACCTGTTTGCCTTCTCCTCTGACTCTTGGCTGGGTATTGCTTCTGGGCCACCTTTCTACATTGCCCTAGGGCAGGGGGGTAGGAGCAGAGGTTGGGAAGACCTCTTTGGGGTTGGATACCCATCTTGCTTGAGATCCTGTCCTCTGCTTGTGGAGTTTTGTTTGATGTCTTGCACTGCACTGAGGGACCACTCTGTCCCTTCTTGTGAATATCCTGATTCCATGGAGTAGTACTTTGGGGATTTTATTTGTTACACCAGTGTAGTAAAAAGAAACAGGCAAACAAAATGGCCAGCCCTGATGATTTTTGCTTCATCTGTAAAGATTCTTAGTAATACAGAAAGATTTTCTTAACTTTTCCTTAGGCTGTCTACTCAACTCATTGGTCTCTTAAGGTTATATATAAGCTGTGTGGTATTAGTGAAAAATTCTAGGATTTGGTGAGGTCACTGTCTTTTCTCAATACCTATTTTCATGTGTAAAAAGATAAGTTAGTTGAACCAGTTCAAAATCATTTTTCCACCCTCCACCGTGTCCTTACTTTAAAAAATTACTACATGATGTCCTGCTTCCTCTACAGTTTGATTAATTTTTATCTTCTATTCAGGTGGTATGCGATGGGGTAGATGGATTTGTGTTCAGATTTCACTCTACTGTCTTTACTTGGACTTTTTTTAGAATAAACTTTTCATTTGAGAATACTTTCAGATTTACAGAAAAGTTGTGAGGATAATACAAAGTTTATATAATGCTCACCCAGTTTCTTTTATTGCTGCCATTTTGTATTACTATGATATATATGTCACAGGAGAGAAATCAACATTGTTATACAACTATTTACTCTAGGCCATACGGGCTTCCAGGGTGGCTCAGAGGGTAAAGCATTTGCCCGCAATGCAGGAAACCCGGGTTCGATTCCTGGGTCAGGAAGAGCCCCTGGAGAAGGAAAGGGCAACCCACTCCAGTACCCTTGCCTGGAAAATCCCATGGACGGAGAAGCCTGGTAGGCTACAGTCCATGGGGTCACAAAGAGTCGGACACAACTGATCAACTTCACTTCACTTCGTACTTTATTCAGATTTCACTACTTTTCCCTAATGTCCTTTTTATTTTCCATGATCCTTTCCAGGATTCCATAGGCATGTAGTTCCTGTGTCTCCATTGCCTACTCTGGTCTGTGACATTTTCTCAGACTTTCCTTGTTTTTAATGATGTGACAGTTTTTTTGGAGTACTGGTCAGGTATCTTATAGATGATTCCTCAATTTCAGTTTTTCTGAAGCTTTTCTCATGATTAGACTGACGTATTGGTTTTATGGGACAAATAGTACAGAAGTGAAATGCCATTTTTATCGCATTATTTCAAGATTATATTCTGTCAATGTGACTTTCAGCTGGGAATGTTAATTTTGGTCTCCCAGTCAAGGTAGTGCTTGCTGTGTTTCTTCAGTTGTAAAGTTACCCACGTTTCCTCTTTTGTACTCTACTCTTTGAAGCAGATCATGAAAGTGCAGCCTATACTCAATGGTGGGTCTGGAGAGTGTGGGCTAGGAGGTTAAGTTTTTTTGG